>VDFB02281492.1:604680200-605177336 GCA_007258455.2 Sequoia sempervirens | reverse complement strand
TAATTTTATATGATAATGTACCTATATACATGGATGTGGATGTAATGATTCAAATGATTTATGATATGCGATGTAAATGGGATGTGTGTTTTATTCTTGTGTAAATGCAAATATATGATGTAATAAATGGATAAAAGTGATGCATGATATTTGATATGTTGAATGGATTTATGATATGTGATATGACGAATGGATGTATGATATGAAACTATAGAGATTTTTTTTTTGATTTTCTTATGCAATATTATGACATGTAATATGAGAAATATGATATGATCAGTGCAAATTATTTGATTCAGATGCATGAATGATGAAATGATAATTAAATGCTTTCAAATGTATGCAATGAAAATGATGATGCAACTACATGATAATGATGATGCTTTTGCAAATGCCAAGTATACTCAATCTATTATGAGAAAATATAATCATTAATTTGAATCCTTCATGAGATTTTGTAACAAACACTTTGTAGATGTAAAAATATTATGAATGCAATCTAATTTTACCATGTAAATCTACATGCAAATATTGGCATTCTAACAATACTTTTATTTTTCTTTGTATTATCATAGAGCTTTTTAAAATGTTGAAATTGAGTACAAGCATCAATGGTATAATTTAGACCATGATGACCTGAGTACTACTTCCATGATTTTTGATATTGCAAGTGAACACAAGCATCTAGGTATAATTAAACCGAGATGACTTGAGCATTTCTTGCCTAAACAAACAAGAATTAACCTCTTTCCTATGTGAATTGGAATTTCATCCATGATACTTTGTAGAGCACTTCCTGCGACAATTCACACAAGAATTATGATTAATTCACAAACAACAGATAAAGAAAAATACCAGTCTCCTTCCTAGCTTCTCTAATTCAATACATCATCAAGTTGCTCTAAAGAAATGATAACAATGATCAAAGTACATCATATCCAACCTTTACTTAAAGTATTTCAACCATTATTCATATTAGATCATCCATCTTGATTTTATGATGTTTTTGTGATTTTCAAGATTTTGACCAATAACCTAACCTAAAGACCTATCCTAGAAATTTTCGGGGGGCTGATCAAAATTAACCTTTCCTACGATATGCACCACGAGGAGACCCGCGTGGATTCGTGACACAAATTCATGTTTTGACTTGTTTTCAAGATTGACTTTTGACCTATTTTTTGGAATTTTCGTTGTGATTATGGATGTCCGATGTGTTTCTGATGGTGATTGATGTTTCATGTTGGGTTGTGTTTCAATCATTTTTTTCATTGCGTTTGTCTTCTTGCTATTTGTTTATTTGGTTAAGCTCAAGATTTAATTTCCCCTAGTGAGGCTGAGATGTTTCCCCCAAGCTAGGGTGAGACATGACCAATCATAATGATATGATAATGGATGTAAAATGATGGTGAAAGCAACGACCATGACATGAATCTAAATAGATATAAAATCTGGCTTTAAAATCACATGTAGCGCTTGTTTCCAGGTTTTCACTACATGTTTTTATTGCACTTTTTTAGTCTTTTTAGATTTTTTTTTTGTATTTTTCTATCACCAAGATGCCTATTTTCTAGGTTTTCATCAAGGTAACCCTTTTAGAACCTAATCCATGCACTAGGTGACTCAGGTATAGAAATTTCTAAGATGAATACTGTTGATAGGTTCATTGAACATATCCCCTTCAAGTGTGGATAGTTGATATGATGACAAAGGGACCTATCCAATTAGGTTCAAACTTCCCTTTCTTTTCTCTGTCTTGCTGATTTCTAGGGTTTTCCTTTAGGACCAAGTCACCAACCTAAAATACTTTAGGTTTTACCCTATGATTGTAGCTCCTAGACATCCTCTATTGATATGCCGTCAGGTGGTTCACAACTTGTTGACGACGTTAATCCAATAGTTCCAACTCTTGTAGTATAGAAACCCTATAATATTCATCTAGAATGATACCTTATAGTGAGACTCGAACTGATGGAATATCAACCTCAATGGGCAATATAGCTTCCAATCCATATACCAAAGCATATGGTGTAGCTCCTGTGGGTGTTCTGATGCTGGTTCTATAGGCCCACAATGCAGGATTTAGTTGAACATGCCAATCACATCCAACATCGTTAACCGTTTTCTTTAGAATTTTTAGAATTGTTTTATTTGAGGCCTCTGCTTGTCCATTTCCTTGAGGGTAGTATGGTGTTGAAAAATGATGTTGGATATGGAACTTCTCATACAATTCTTGGACATCTTGGTTTTTAAAAGGTCTTCCATTGTCTGTTACAATGGACTGAGGAATTCCATATCTACAGATGATGTAGTTCAGTATGAACGACGAGATCTATTTTCCTATGATTGTTATTAAAGGAACCACTTCTATCCATTTGGTAAAATACTCTATTGCTATGATTATGAATTTGTGCCCATTGGATGAAAATGGATTGATCTTCCCTACTAGGTCCAATCCCCACTGACAAAAAGGTCATGTTGATGTGAATGGGTACAATTCTTGTGCTGGTGCATGGATTAAATTTCCATGTATCTGACATTTTTGGCACTTTTTAATAAAATGATAGGACTCCATCTCCATATTTGGCCAGTAATACCCCAAACAGAGGAGTTTCTTTGCTAAGGCTGGTCCATTTGAATGAGTTCCACAAATACCTTCATGAACCTCACGTAAAGTTTTTTGAGACTCATTATGTTCTAGGCATCGAAGAAGAGTACCATTTAGACCTTGACAGTAAAGTATGCCAGCTATTAAGGTATGCCGTGCAACTTGGCAGATAAAGTTACGTTTCTGGTTTTTGGAAAGATTAGGAGGAAGGATATTGTCCTTACGGTAAGCATAGGTCTTTCCATAGATGGAGGATTCAATGTCAATTAGTTGGCATATGGTTTGAGAATCTGGATCATCATAAGATGGTTTAGATACTTGTTCAACCATAGACTCATAATGACCTTGTTTTTCTGGCAACTATAAAAGAGAAGCAATTGTCTCCATAACATCTGCAACTTTGTTTTCTACTCTTGGAATTTGTTCAAATTTGATTTAAACAAAGTATTTCTTCAAATTGTCTATCTTATATGGCACAATTTTTTCATCTTTTATCTGATATTCGTCATTTACTTGATGAATGACTAATTATGAATCACCATATACTTGTAATTTGTGATATGCCATTCAATTGCCACTTTGATTCCAATAATCAAGGCCTCATACTCAGCTACATTATTTGTGCAAGAAAACATGAGTCTATAGGGTCTTGGGATTGTATGTCCTTGAGGTGTGACAAATAGAATGCCCGCACCAGACCCATGTTGTGTGTATGACCCGTTAAAATAAAGCCTCGATGGTTGTGTTGTCACAGTAAGCATATTTTTATCAGGAAATTCAATGCTCATTGGATGAGCATTTGGAAATGAAGCTTCAACTAATTGATCAACTATCACCTATCCCTTGATGGCTTTTTGGTCTACATACTAGATGACAAACTCACTTAAGATCATGATCCACTTTGCTAGTCTCCTTGTTAGAGCAGCTTTGCTGAGTAGATATTTTAATGGGTCAATTTTTGCTATGAGTCTGATTGTATGAGTCAACATGTAGTGCTGCAACTCCTGGGTTGCAAATACCACTACCAAACAAACTTTTTCTATGAATGTGTAATTTATTTCATAACCGTTGAGAGTCCTGTTGATATAGTAAATAGCCTGTTCTTTTCCCTTAGAATATTCTTGTGCTAATAGAGCTCCTAAAGAAATATCTGTTGTTGCAATATATAGTAACAATGGTCTCTTGGTTGCAGGTGGCATGAGTATGGGAGGAGACATCAAATATTGCTTTATTTGATTGAAAGTAGTTTCACATCCTTCATCCCATTTAAAAGAGACATTCTTATGTAGCAGATGATTGAAGGGATGAATTTTATCTGCTAATTGAGAGATGAACCTTCTGATTGATTGTAGCCTACCTTGTAGAGATCTTAATTGATTGATATTCTTTGGTGGAGGCATTTCCATTATTGCTTTGACCTTAGCCGGATCCACTTCAATACCTTTTTCTGATACTATGTATCCAAGGAGCTTTGCCGATGTAACCCCAAACACACATTTCTTTGGATTCAATCTGACATTGAATTTCTCTAATCTTGTAAATATTTTTCTCATAATCTTTAGATGTCCTTCCCTAGTGTATGATTTTTCCAATATATCATCTACGTAATCTTCCATAAAAGTATGCATCATGTCATGGAAAATAGTAGTTATTGCATGCTGATATGTTGCACCTACATTTTTCAACCCAAAGGGCATGAAATTCCAACAGAATGCACCCCAAGGACAAGTGAATGTTGTCTTTTCCTGATCTTTAGGTGCTATCTTGATTTGGTTATACCCCAAAAAATCCATCCATTAGCGACAACATGGCATGTCCTACTTTTAAATCAACAATAATGTCAATGTTTGGTAAAGGAAAACCATCCTTTGGACATGCCTTATTTAGATCTTTGAAATCTGTGCATATTCTGATATTGCTGTCTCGTTTAGATACAAATACAATATTTGAAATCCACTCAGCATAATCGATGGATATGATGAACCTTGCATCCAATAACTTTTTCAGCTTAGCTTTTACCATTAGTGCAATGTGGTGATGTATTTTCCTTAGTTTTTGTTTGACTGTTTTGATTCTGGATGGTAAAGATAGAAGATGCATCAAAAGATCTAGATCTAGCCCTAGCATATCAGAGTAAGACCAAGCAAAGTTGATATGTTGCTCTTCAAAGAAGTTGACGAATTTTGGCTTTTCTTGTTTTGTCATTGATGCTACCAGATGTAGAATCTTTGCCTTTTCTATTGTTCCAAGATTTATGGACTGTGTAGGCTCCACCAGTACTGATGATATATCATGGTAATGCTCTAGAAGGGTGTCAAATCTCCCATCTTTCAGTGCCTCAGAAAGGTTTTCACTGTTAGATACGTTCTTTATTTTTACTTTTTCAAGATCTAATACTACCATTGAATGGTTTTCACCATTAGATCCATTATTCTTGTTGTTATTTTTGCAATTGGGAGATTTGGAACCCTCCTGATTTGAAGTGCCATTATGAGTGTTATGGGTGGAACTTGTATCAAGTGTATCATTGCAAAGAAATTTTACGATGGTATCATCATTTGAAAAGACAGGTATATTAATAGGTTCAGCTGGTTCCCAGTCAATAAGTTCAAGATGCATTAAGGGTAAAAAGTCCTTAGGTTGAGTAAGGTCGATGAAAATGAGGGCTCCAATAGCCATGTGGTCAAAGGTGTTAGTGGTAAGGTTGAGGTATGTGATATTACCCTCCTCTGAGTTGTCTATTTCACTTGATGTTTGCTCATCCTCACTTGAGTCATTGATATTTGGTGATCTCAATACAAGTGGTCTAGTTCTTGAACTTTGTCCCTCCTCTCGTGTGGGTGTATATGCTTTAATGACATCAATTTATTTGTCAGTGTATGATGTTGCAGATAAATAATCCCATTCATACTCATTGGAATTTGTTTCAGAACCATCCCTCATTTGAAGAATCCTTTCTACCACTTTCTAAGTTACTTCCTCTTTTGATTTCCTTGTATAGCCTAATGCTATTTCGTCTTTAGGCTGAAGTGTTAGAGGTTGAATAGGTTCTATAATTCCATATTTTCTCTTTCCAATTGGTCCTTTCCCTTCATAGCCCATTTTATCTAAGATAACTTTTCCTTTTCCATACTGATCTATCCTTATGCTGATATTTGCTGATGTTGAGGCTTCTTTATCTTTGTAGAGCCAATTGAGAATGGCTCTGTCTTTTGATTCATCTTCTAGAGTACCTGCTTTTACAAACCTTTCATCTAGAACCATGGTAGGTTGTGATGATCATTGTGTGTTTGTTGTGGGCTGTCCATATGATTTTGGAGATGGTAGCAATTGTGAAAGACACATAGATTGCTCAATGGAATATTCTCCAAAGCCTTTGTCCTTCAATTGGGTCTTGTCTCTAAATTTCTGTGACAGAGTATTTAGGGGATCTTTATTGTTTGATAAAGTTGAGTCAGCAAAAATTGTTTCCTTTTCTTGGTCCTTTTTCTTGACCCATTTGGATATAAAATTGAGTTGCTTTTCACCACTCGATGAAGTAGATGTGCTAGCTTCTCTATTGTGGGGTACCAGAGTGTCTTGATTTTCTTTAAGCATGTTACAAGTCTGGGGATTATTGTTGTCAGCTAAAATAGTGATCTCTTGTCCATTGACTAAAAATTTCAAACATTGATGATATTTCAAAGGTACCGCTTGCATTTCATGGATCCATGGACGTCCCAGGAGTATGTTATATGTTAGCTTTTTGTCTAACACTTGGAAAAATATGTTTTTGACAATCAATCCCACTTGAATTGGTAGTACAATCAGCCGCTTGGAAGAACTTTCTTCTTCATCATATGCCTTTATTATTATCTTTCTTCTGGCATCAATAGTGTTGTTAGAATAATCTAGTGCACAAATTAGTTTTAAAGTACAAATGTTTAATCTAGCTTTTCCATCTATTAAGATGCGCTTGACACAGTATTTATGGATTAGAACCTCTATATGTAGGGCCGCATTGTGTGGGTGATTTAGTGACACATCATCTTGTTCAAAGAATGATAGACAATGAGGCATGGTCAGATGTTCCACCATAGCTTGAAATTGAAAGACATCCAAATTATTGGGTACCATAGTGGCCACTAGAACCTATTCTAGAACCTCCTTATGTGAAGGTGAAATTTTAAGAAATTCCAATATGGATATCTATGTGGGTATCTTATGTAGTTGATCCACAATGCTGTATTGATTTGAAGGGGGAGTAGTGATTTTAGATGAAACTCTTTTCAGTATCACTTTGGATTGCCCCCTTGTCATTACATTGACATATTGATTGTCTTGTGTTTCCCTAATTTTTATGACATTTATTTGGTTGTCGAATGTGTTTATGTCTGGGATCACGTTAAGGGATACAATGTCATTGATGTTGATGTTATCTACTTGATTGTCAAGGACATTATTTTTCTCAACCTTAGAAACACAATGAATAGTGCTATCATAGACGTAGTTTATACCTTTACCTTTATTGTTTGAAGAAGATTCTCCTTTTTCGTAATTGGGTAAAAGGATTTGTAAACGTACTGTGATCATTGTTTGTTTGATGTCCTTCAACAAACACCTTCTTTGCTTCAATCAGGTCTTGTATTAGATGTTTTAATTGCATACAGTCATTTGTTTTATGTCCTTTATTTTTATGAAAGTTGCAATAATCAACATCATTCCACCAAGATGGCTTCACTTTTGGCTCCTAATTTCTTGCTTCTAGTAGGGTAATAAGTCTATTTGAAATAAGCTCTCTCATTGCTGATTCCAAAGTTTGTCCTAATGGTGTAAATATTCGTCAATTGGATTGTCTTTGATATGATGGTGGCCGAGATTATCCATTGTTTGGGTTATTGTTTTGAGTGCTACCTTGATTGTTGTTCTGGTTGTCATTTTGATTTGTTTTCACAATTGTTTCCACCAAATTGAATACTGGTTTTTTATTTTGCGTGTTAGTTGTAGCATCATTGTTTCTAGTATTTCTATTTTTCTACCAAAATTTAGGCTTGTCATTGTTTCCATTAGTGATTTGACGAATTTGATTTGTTCGATGTATCATTGTAATGTTTAATCACTCCTCTTTTGACTAAAGATTCTTTGATTTTAAGCCCGTTCTCAATCACTTTTTCAAATGTTGGGGGACATTGTAGTTCTAGTCTATAACTCATGTCATCATTTAAGTTGTCGATAAATAATTCAATCTTTTCCTCTTCAGGTATAGATCAAGGATATCTAGCGTACAACTTTCACCAACATTGTAGGAATGATAGGAATGTCTCACCCTTCTTTTGTTTCATATTGTACAGATCTTTTATGGTTACACCATGTTGAATGTTGAAAGAGAATTGTGTGATAAATCTGTTAACTAGTTCTTCAAAGGATCAAATCCTTGGTTGTAATTTGGAGAACCATTCCATACAGTGAGCTCCTAAACTCCTTGGAAATAACCTCATTAAGTAAGTATTCTCATGTGCAAACTCTAAACTTTGTTTTGAATTCCCTCACATGATCAATCAGATCTGTTTTTTCATTGTACTTGTCATATTTGGGGAATTCACAATGTCTAGGGAAGGGTATCGTGTCCACACTTGGATGAAAGGGATAAGGACAAATGTCTTGTAATGAATACCTCTTTGTGGTTCCCTTTTGCATATCCTGAATTTGTTGTTGTAAAGTTTGCATTTGAGATGTTAGAGAAACAACTTGATTTGTGTTTTGCGTGTTGTGTGGTTCAGTTTCATTTGTTCTAGGTGTTTCCTTCAATCGATTGATGTCAAAATCTTTCAGAATTTTTGCACCTAATTCTGCTAACATCAAGAGGTATTTTTCCATGTCTTGTTCCAAGACTTTTCCCATGAATTTGTGAAAATTTGGATCTTGTTGGGCGGTATGTATATGCTCTTGATTTTTCTCATTGGTATCATTTTGATGGAATCTGTGAAACGGATTTTCTTTAGCCATTATGTTTGGTGTTTCAATTTCCTTCTCTCTAAGTTTTTGTCTTTGTAACCTTGTCAAGATTGACATACAAGTATTTGTTATTTTCACTAAACTTTGATCTTCTGTGTTTGAATTAGTGTGAATTGGATTTTAAGAAAGTCAAATAGAATGATATATTCTATTAATGAGACAGTTAAAAATATGATTATTGTGTTTTGTTTCATGATGGTAGGATGCCAAAATCCCGATGAGGAAACTTAACTCAATAATCAAGATTTGTGTTTTGATAATTAGACACTTTGTAGTTTGCAGGATTTGGGTTTAAGTTGAAAGTAATTTTGACTTGTAAGAACCTGTTTTGTTTCAGGTTTAAGACACTAACTAGACTGTAAAATTTTTTCTGTTTGATAAAAATTTGAGTTTTCGATGCCAACAAATCTGAAAGATGTTTATGAAAGCTCTCTATTTTTCTGTTCTATGGAAGCACTAATACAGAGGGTAGAAATGCTAAAATAGAATTCAGGAGTGCTAAAAGGTAAGGCAAAAGTGCTGTCAAACATAGTAGAAGTGCTACAATAGACTGTAGATGCACTAAAAGACTAGTAAATTTTTCTAACACTGGGAATGCTTTTGTTATAATTGACAAATGCGCTACAAAATTTGTTAGAAGCACTAAAATAGATTGCACGAGTGCTATTTTAACTATGGATATGCTAAAAGACAATGCAAAAGCACTAGAACAAATTGTGTAAGCACTATAATATTGGTATTTTCTGGTATTGACAAATTTTGGTTACTGGTGGCATAAGCGCTATAATCTTTGTTAGAAGCGCTAAAACAAATTGTAGATGTGCTATTTCAATTGTTGATGCGCTCAAAGACAATGCAAAAGTGCTAAAATAGGCTATATAAGCGCTATTTTGGGACTCCACAGTGTTGTCTAATTTTCTTCTCCAGGAAGAGACTGACTTTTTTTTTTGGTGTAATTTTTTGAATTTTGAATTTTGACAGGATATTTTTGCTAGTAACTCCCTGATTTTGGATGACAAGCCTAATGTTTCCTAGCTTTTCCTCTATTGTAAGAATTGATCTGGCCTGTTGGAATATTGTATTGCTAGTTGTGGGATGAAAGATTGATGAAGGGGTCAACTATGATTATGTTTTTGTGAAATATCTCTTCATTGAAAGTAAGCTTGTGAATATAAAGGCTCTAAGGAAAAATCCTCAGTATATCCCCTAGCAAAGTCGTGATACCTATGGAGAAAATTTCTATGTTCCAGCAAAATTTGTCTACTTTTATACAAGAAGCGTCTTCTTTTCAAAATGTTTTTGTAGCTAAGTTGCTTCTTTCGGTTCTTGACTCTTATTATGAGGGATTTGTTGAAAAACGTTGTAGATTTCCAATCCTTAATCATAAATTAATTAGTTTGATTTCGTCTAACTTTTTGTGTTTTTCTGGATGATCTTTATCTAGATTAATGATTTGAAAACACAACAAGCAATTGTAGAACATTTGTTTTTAAGACCTAGAATCTAAACAATAAGTGTATACATTCAAGAACCACATATGGTCCTTATTGATTTCCACTAGTTTTTTAACAAAAATATAGTTCAGAAAGACTCACTCTTAAGGTCAAAAAGGTCATTGTTATACTCAACAACTATCATCTTAAAATTGCGTCGACTCACACAGCCGTGTCACTCCCTAGAGGGCGCCCATGGTTTTGTCTTTTCTAGGCGTATACTCAAAGTTATAGTTTTTGATCCCTTGAGCGAACGGTCCTTGGAAATTATATGGTGAGTGTCTTGGGGGAAAATTCTTCCCTCCCCTTGCACTACGAGTATTACAATGTCTGGCTATTGACTCAGCTAGATTCTACACTATGGTTCGTAGATAGGGTTTCCATTTGAAGTGGCAAATGATAAACTCCCTTAGGAGACCTCCTAATCTTTAGAACAAAGACTTTGGGGATGGTTATCTTGCACACTTCTAGAAAATGTGGGTTTCCCCAGATTCACTTTTATTTTATAGTGGGTTGGAAAACTTGGCTTTGGTTGTTCCCACTCAGGTCGTTCCTATAGGGTGAGTACTTTTTCCCACTACGACAGGCCTTCTAAAGGATTTAACAAAGCATAAAGTGCATGAAATTAAAAGATGTGTCTAGCATTTTGATCACCTAGTTAAGGGGAGAGCATAGGCCTATCACCACACAAGCATAGTAATCAATATTTATTTCTTAAGCCCAAATGACAATTTGCTATTTTATGTGAAGATATTGCTTCACAAAAGACACGATGTTAATTTTAACCAAAATAGCAATGTATGATGACTACCCTAGGATTGGTGTATTTTAATCCAAATGACTACCATAGGATTGGTTCATTTTAATCCAAATCCAAAAACTAGTGAGTTTCTAATGTTCTTTTTAACCAAATTTGACAAAGCTTGTGTAGATGGTTAATTTTAAGCCCAAAGTAATGCTAGTTGGTCCTAAAGCATGAATGAAAAATAACATATGATGGGTTATTTTTCTATGAGTGTTTGAAAACACTATTACAATGGATATCAAATGTTTTTTTCTTTCAATTCAATGCTCCATGTTCCTCTTAAAACCTGCAATAAATTCTCAAAATGTTAGATAAGATCAAGAAATAAGAAGATATAAGGGTTAGATGAATGATTAAGTATAAAAACCCTAAAACTTAGACCAAGTTACAATGTGATTTGACTTTAAATGTAAAATTGAAACTTTTAACTACACAAAAGTGAGAAATACCTACACCATTGCATAGCTTATGAAATTCTACCCCATTTCAAAAAAAAGTTTCAAAAAAGACCTCCGTATGATCAAGATATGGCCATTCTAAGATTGACTATCAAAGTGCTAAAACCGAGATCAGAAGCGCTATAATTTTCAATGGATGTGCTAAAACAGTCAGAAGCACTAAAAATTTTGGTGGATGTGTTGAAACAGTTAGAAGTGCTAAAAATCTCATTAGAAGCGCTGCAAAATTCCTCGGTCGCGCTAAAAGAACATGCTAGAATCCTGTACGAACACTTTAAAAAAAAAATGTTAAAATATGGGGTTAGAGCCCCACGGTGAGTGCCAAAATGTAAGTGTGGAATAAGTATGAAGAAAATAACACTTCTTAATAAGACACTATATCAAAGATTCAAACAACTAAACTAGTTTAAAGCAAGAATCTATTGAAAGCATCATATTGTTCTCTATCTCTAAGGATTTATCAAGTCATGGGGCTCTCAGATTTGGTAAGCATTGTGACTGTTAAAATGCCAATCTAGAGAATGAGATGCTACTAAAATGCAATGATGTAATCCTATATTTTGATTGCTAATTGATAAAATGAAGCTACTGTAATCTAAATTGACATGAAACTATGATGAAAGAAAGCTACAGTAATCTACGATGCAACCATGATTATGATTCTATTAATGCTATGATTTCTATTGCTATAGCTAAAATACTTGATTGTTGATTTCTTTTCCTGCAGAGTAAGTTTGCACAAAGATGGGATTCAGGATCCTTTTTCCTATAGAATGATGTTGTATTTATAGATTCACGACAACAATTTTGTGAAGGGGAAACACAACAAAGGCTTGGATTTGATCTGGAGGATTGAATGGTGAGAGATGAAGATGTTGGAAGTGGATTCACTCTGAGAGGGGGGTGAATCAAAGTGATATAATTTTTAACTTTTGACTTTGAAAGCACAATGAAACTTTTTACTAATTTAAACCTAATGTGGCAGACTTTTTTATGCAAGTGAACATTAACACTTTAAATCAGATTGACATGAAACTTGATTAACATTTACAACTCATATTAAAAGCATCATATGATATTGTTCAATTAGTGTGCGAACAATCTTGTATGTGCTTTTGAAATAGAACTACAACTTTGCCCAATGCAAATTTAATTTGCTTAACATAAGGCTTTTTAAAATGGATTTGAACAATTTTAACTTTGTATGAAAAACTTTTGAAATATGAACCTTTCGAACACACTAAAAGTATCAGAGCATTGATTGAATGAGCACATTAACATGAAATATAATGAGAGACAAATAATATCACATAACAAAAAGATTTCCTGAGTGGAAAAACCCTCTTGGGGTATAAAAAACCACTCAGTAAAATTTCCCTTTTATTAATCAAAGAGCACCAACTTTATAACAATGTGGAGCACCAACTCCCATAATCTTTCTGAAGCACCAACTTCATCAAACATTCAAGATATTGCAACCCATCAGAACCTTATAACTACAATAATTCTCTGCAGTTATAAAATTACAATAGGATACAAAATGATTTTGCAATAATGCCCAATTCAAAAAAATCTCTATAATACAATCAGAGATGAAAACAATATAAGCCCACTTTTCCTCTTTACAAAATGATTTCACAATAAACAATACTCTGTCCAAACTATTTCCTCTCATCACACTCAAGTGTTTTTGCAAAGATACATATATATACAATGTTTGTAAAACGGTTATTCATCTTTATCAAGAAAACCCGTATTCAATAACCAGAGTTTATAAACTGGTAAGAAACATAATATTTGATCATGATACCAATTAAGGATTTTTTAAGAAAAATCAATGATATGAAGATGAAATGCCACTATGAGATGAAACCCTTGAGTTGACACTCGGATTCAAAGTAGTTTCAGATTAGTTAAGAAATTTGTTCGAAACTAAAACAAAGTTTTCTTTTCCTCTTTTACTTCTCATTTACCAGATTTACCTTTGAAAGATCAAAATAATGTATAGATATTACCTCTGTCATGGTGGATTTAACCTACAAACAAAATCCCTGAAGATCTTCATGAAAAACTACCCAAACTACCGCTTCTAGCTCAAGCGAAGACCACCAACTATCTTGCCATCCATCAAAGACCAACATAACTAAAAAATAGGTCAGAATACCACAACAAACTTGCTCAATCTGCAACTGTAATTCCAACATGGCGGCCCTAGGGTTCAATCTTTTGTTTATCCTATTTCTTCCTTCATCAAAACTTCAAAAACAAAATGAATGAAATTTGAAATCCAAAAATCATATTACAATCATTTTGAAATCCATGTCACCGACACAATGAAGCATTAAATGAGTGCCAAATCATAATCCACGGGTGTTGTCCAAGTCAACATAGTCAACATACTCATTGAAACAATAATACTGTCATTTCCATGTAAGCAAATCAAGTGTAATACATATGCTGACAACCCAAGTCTTTTAAAAATATGTATTAACTGATGTGCAATGTATAAGCCTGAAACATGATCGACCTTCAATCCAAAAACCAAAGAAAATGCCACCTTTCCAATCACTTTATAAGTGATAACCATAGTGAATATTGTCGGCCTAAAGTGCTAAAACAATGCAATTTAAAAACAAATAGAAATGTCTTAATGCTGACCAAGGCATTTAACAAAACTTATATCACAAATAATCCACATGCCAAGATATAAGTAAATATGAAATGTGAATCCATGTAAAATGTGAAGGCCCAAGTATATGTCAAAATACTCTTTGTAAGAAATGATATGAAAATTCCAAGCAATACCATTTCTTATGAAGCTATAGTAGCCAACTCAAGGATACAAGACTGACTGTGTATCAATAGAAACACCTCCACCTCATGTATAATGCAATAACCCTTGTGAAGCTATATGTATAGTATGTTAACATATGCACCAAACTAATCTGGCCATGAAGATAAGAAATGACAAAAACCAACTAAAGAACTTGTATATATATACCAATGATGCCAAATGAAATATCATACTCAAGTGTCAAGAAGAGCATTAGTAAAATTCCAACCCAAAAATCCATGTACCAAATAATATATCATAACCGTGGATACCAAAGAATTATGAGACAGCCATGAAGATCACCAATAGAATGCGATGAAGACATAATGAATCTTGTCAATGATGCCATGATCAATCTGATAATGAACAATTGAAATAATATAAAGAAGTGCCAATTTGTCAAAATGAAATCAATTGTTCCATGATATCACTTGAAAACTAATGCCACCTAAATAACTTTTATCTGCACATGAAGCTCAACATGATCAGTACCACAATATATGATGAACAAATGCACCCAAATGCATCAACCCAAAGCATGATCCACAAAATACTGAATATGCCAAACTGAACACAAAGAGCACCAAGTATCATTAGACCAATCACCAATCAGTTTTGTCACCAATTAGTTTAGTCATCAAGGACAATATACCACAAAGAGAAAGATGAATAGAAGAATCTTGAGCTGATCATGGCAATGGTTTCTCCCCATGAAAACATTAGGCCAAATGATAGGAATAATTAGAGGAAGAAGATTGAGAGATTGATTTCCAATTTGTCTCCAATTTGTCTCCAATTTGTCTCCAAATCTTTCCCATGAAATGCCAGTTGAATTAAATTGGATATTTGATGTCTAATTTGGTAGGTGAGTGAATAGAGGAATTTTTCCTTTATGCCTTTATTTGAATATTTTGATTTATTCAAATTAGCAAAAGAGAATAAATAATTTAATAAAACAAACTATATAATTTGTTTATTAAATAAATATAGAAGGGATATGATAATTAAACAACAAAGTATTTAACCTTGTTTAATTAATTAAGATTGAATGATGTGATAATTAAATAACACAAACTATTGAAGTTGTATATTTAATTAAAATTGAAGAATAGGAGAATGAACTATAAATAAATATTTCTATTTATTTAATAGTAGAGGAAATTAAGGTTAATTAATCAAATAAATCGTATTTAATTAATTAGATTATCCAGACCATTTTTAGGTGTATACAAGTAGCACACCTGCAAATATTTTAGGAGAATCCAAATGTCATCAATTTAGGGTTTGTAGAGTACTAATTGGATAGAGAATAATGTTGCTTATTAATAGTGAGACCACACACAATTTTATTGATGAAGGTTTGACACTCAAGAGAAGGTTGAAAGCTAAATATTTTGAAGGTTTCAATGTTACTGTTGCTAATGGATTCTCTATTTCATTCATCAAAATAATATGATAACTCAACATAACTATGGGATATCCAAAGGAATGTGATGATTTCTATGTTGTGAGGTTAAGAGAGACTAAAATGGGTTTGAGTGTACAATAGTTGCACAACCACAGGGAGTTTTCACATAGCTATTAGTCTATGGAGATTAAGTTTAAATGTGAAGGGAATGATGTTGTACTTAGAGGAATTTATAGTGGATCACTATGGGTGGTAATTGTTAGAGTTGACAATTGAACTTCCACAACACCCAAGGATCACTTGTAATTAAAACATCCTATCATGGAAGAGAAAAACAACCAATTTGTTATGAAGCCTAAGATTTTATTAGATGCAAAATGATTATGCTTAACATACAATTAAACTATAGTTATAAAGACGATAATGAAATCTTAGATGAGGATATAATTAGTAATGGTGTGTCTTAATCTTATGACTTCAAGAAAAAAATGCATGACCTTAACAAGATTAAGTATGCTAGTGTGATTATGAACTAATAAAAAATGATTAGGTGGTTGGATTTTTCACATCAACACCCCCCCTTAAGTGAAACTTATGGAGTATGATAAAATGCAAAGACATAATGATTGATAGGTTTGGACTACAAGGCTTGAAGGTGAATCCATGTACAAATAGATAAATCTCTTACAACTAGAGAAAAAGAGAAAATCTCATGAAAAATAACTTCTCCAAAAGAGAGAAAAAATTAAGCATGAATATGTGATAGAAGAAAGGACTCAACATGATCTCCTAAGTACTACTTATATCACAAGTTCATAATGTATATCCCCTCACAAGGGAGAAAATATGAAATTATGAATCTCCCTTATAAAGAAGTAGTTCTCGTGCCAATGATGAGTGCTTGAAGACAATCTATTTACAAATAAAATTTCCCCCCTTAGGGAAGAAATAGGTCCATATATGATTATAGAAGCCATTCCCATAATCTAGATGAATATTGAATCCAAATCCAAATGTATGTCTTTGAATACAACTTTGGTGTCCTCATTCTGGAAAAATATCTCCTCCAAAATAGGAATTAAATGCCCAATAAGAGAAGTGAAACTAAGAGAAAAATATCTAAACTTCATTTGGAAACAATGAAGATGTGATGAAATTATTGCCACCAAAGAGAATGCATGCCCTTCAATGAATCCTTAACATTAACAATGTGAGGCTCCACTAACAAGGATGATATTTATGATAAATAGGAATCCCAATTAGGTGGATCTAAGATACTAAAATGATCTTGTTGAATTGAAGTAGTAACATGTGATGATGGAATATAGATCTCAATGCATGCCATCTAACTACATTTCTCATTTCCAATGATGTGTCCACAAAAAATAGTTGAGGGTGAATATCATATGTATTTGCAAGTGTTGGCTTAGAATAATTTGATAAACTGATTCCAATGCAAACTTGTTGTGATTGATGAAGTTTTCAAAGAAGTTTCAAATTATCAAGCTTCTTCAATATGCATTCATCTATAGTGTACCTTTTCTTCCCAAAATAATCACATTTAATTTTTCATTGATATGAAGATATGATTATAGTAAAAAATATTACATAAATTGAAATGAAGCCCACCCAAAATAATCAATGATCTTGGCACTTTATAATTAGTGCAATTATAGATGCCAAATTCAACCATAATAAATTGCACTTTTTGTTAAAATGAGATCAATCTAATTACACCAATGTGAAGTACATAAAAATGCACTTTCAAGAAAATTGCAATTTTTTTTTTACCATATGAGCTTGAATGAAGCCACAAAAGTATCTAAAATGAGAATTGATGAACAACCCGAATGAGAATTTGTAATTTCTAGAAACATATAACCAAAATCAAGAATTATCTACACCACTATGAAGGTCATGAAATTTTACCTCAAATACAAAATTTCTCACAAAAAAGAGCATGCATGATTGAGAATGGAGCCTTTAAAGTTTGAATGCAAAATAAAAAATGCCAATATAGTAGGCGTTAGTTCATAGGAGAAAATTGATGACATCACATTGATGTCATGATAAAATTAGCAACCTAGTCAACATAGTATTCTCTAGAGAGAAAATATTCCCTCTATTCTCAAAACTTCCATTCAAACTAGAAAAATGCTATTTGAAATCAAGAAATCATCGGCCACATTACACAATTGATTTGGTGGAATTGTGAAGGCTTTTTTGGGAAAAATACTCCTGTATTTGTTGATGTTAGTGCTGAGATATTTTTGTTGACAATAGTTACTGACAATAGAGTGGGCTGGGGGGATAAGCCACATGGTGTCAATTAACATGAAACGTACCATAATTTCTAGGGTATGCCTTATACTTTGTTATAGGTGTGAAAATATTTTTTTAATTAAGAATAATAATTAAATAAATAGAATATTTATAATCTCTAACGTGCAAAAAATGTAGGCTTGACACAATGACTACAAAATTAATGGTGATAATTGGTATAATGTCATACAACCACACAAATTTGTATGAATTCATATTGTTATACAATTTTTTGTGATTGAATTTCAAAAACTGTCAAAAAATTGTTAGATTTTGATTTCAATATTTGGACATGCAATCATAGGGTTTTGATGTCTTTTGAATGCAACAATGATGTTTGTTTTGTGCCAAGATGCATCATTTGGATGCTCAAGGATGAATCTCTTATAAAATAGATAGCAAATTGACGTTCACTAAACTCTCACACACCCCAATCTAGTTAAGTACAATTAAAATGCCTTATCATAGAAGAGAAAAATAATTGATTTGTCATGAAGCCCAATATTTCATTAGATACAAAATGATTATGATTAAAATTTACAATGAAATCCTTGTTATAAAGATAGGGATGAAATCCTAGATGATGTATAAATAGATCACGACATATGTCTTAATCTTAGGAATTGAAATGAAAAAGCATATATAAGTAAGCTTAAGTATGGTAGAATGAATAAAACTTAATCAGAAATAATTACATAATATTGCCTTTGCCACAACAATAACAATAACAAAATAATTGATATATTTTCCACTAGAGCAAAATGGCTCTCCCGCCCTCCTGTTCTATCGCTCGTTGCTCAAATGGCTCCGCTGATCTTGTCCTCCCTGTCGCTAGCTTTAATACTTCTACTGTGGCCATGCTTGGTTCTGCTTATTTCCTCCTAGTTGTCACTCCTACTACCACCTCTATTGTTGCAGACTTTGTGCCCTTGGTCTATGACGCCTTGCGGGGCCCTTTTCATCCTGCCATCAGGTCTTCTTTTGCCCAGGGGGCCTTGCTTGGTGTTCGTCCCGTGTCCAATGTTGGGGGAGGTTTTGGCTCTGACTTTTGATGGTGTGGTCACCCCTCTCATTTCCTCTTCCTCTCCTCCTTTGCTGACTGGGGTTCGTAGCTTTGCACAGGCTGCCAAGTCTGTTCCCTCCCGCTGTGCTCCTGCCCGCTGTGCTTGTCCTCTTCTCCGTGCCAAACCATCCCTAGTAGTGGTTTGTGGTGAGGATGTAGTTGAACATGAAGACTTCTACCAACGCTGTGGTCTTGTGTACAGATTCCTCAACCTTTGGTCTTATCTTTCGGACTTGCACAAATGGGTTTTGGATTTTTGGAGGCCTCTTGTGGCTGGTAAGATTGAGCTTTTACCCTATGCTAAAAGATTTTTCATTGTTTCTTTTGACTTTTTGGAGGACAAAAAATTGGTGTTGGGTCATCGTGGGCTTGGGAGAACACTCTTTCTCACTCAAGCCTTGGGCAAGCTATTTTAACCCCCTTATTGAGCCACTTTATGTGTGTAAGGTGTAAGTTAGGCTTCCTAATTTCTTCCGCTCTAGTTTTCGGAAGATAACTGCCTTGAGTCCATTGGAAACTCTATCGATTGTTTTTGAAGGTCAATGAGTCCACCTCCTTCATAGGGAATTCTAATTTTACTTGCATTCTTGTGGAGATCGACGTCTCCTTGCCTCTACATGAAGAAGTGATTTTGATGGTTGGTGATAGGCCTTGGACTCAATTGCTTGATTTTGAGGGCCTCCCTTTTTGTTGTCATTATTGCTTTGCTACTGGCCACTTGGCTTCACGCTATTCTCCCTTGCATCGTAAAGGCTCTGCTACTTGGTGGAGGGATGTTTTCAATGATCACTTGACTATCCCCATTCTTGTTTCTTCGACAAATTCCTCCTCTGAGGATTCTTATGATTGCCTTGCTTCTAGTATGAATGTTTCATGTTCTGTTGACCCTATCGAGGCTTCTCTTGTGTTGCATCTTGCTTCACCAAATTCTTCTTTTACTCCACCCTACCTTTCCATTTTGGCTGATGGGCCTTATCATCCCCCTTCGAATGCTGCTAATCCTCTTGTGGGGGTGTCTTCTCATTCTCCTACATCCCCTTTTGGTGGAATCTTGGATAATAGCATTTCTTGGACTGTTGCTTGTAGGAGGAAAGGCCCTTCTACCTCTTCTCTTTCTCATTTTAGTTTGGTTTCATAGTTTGTTAAGGGCTAGGACCCTTATTTCCTGTTTCTCTCTGGTTCCTTGCTTCAATTAGAAGCTTTGTTGGATTTTGTTTGGTTTTCTCAATCTCACTACTGGTGAGACTTGTCCTACCAACCTTCATGGCTATTTTTGTATCAAGTATGGGCTCTTGCCCCCTTTTATATAATCAAACCAACTAAAATGATGGAGAAGACATTCAACAATAGACATTTTGTTTGATCATGCTTACAAATTTATCCACATGTAAGCAATGCACTTATCATATTGATATTCAAGATATTTGAATAAACATCATCTGATGTTTACTAGTTTTCTTTTAAGACTACAGTTTGAAAAAAAATTCCAACATATTAGAGTTGGAACTAGGATTTAAACTTGTCATGACTAGTCCTTATTGCTACCCAAGAATGTACAAAAAAGAGATTAAAAAGACCATTAAAGAGCTCTTGAAAATGGGTCACATTAGGCCTAGTTCTAGCTCATTTTCTTCATCCATGGTTCTTGTGATGTGTATATTAATTGCAAAACTTTGAGCAATATTATAAAAAACAAGCATCCCATTCATAGGATTGATGAGCTAATTGATGAATTGCATGAAGCTCTATATTTTTTGAAGATTGATACAAGATGAGGTAACCCATAATATCCATGTAAGAGATGGGGATGTGCATAGAATAAAATTTAGGCATCACATTGGACATTTTAAATTTTCCCATGTCTTTTGGCTTAACAAAAAAACCTCGCTATTTTTCAATCATTTATGAATTATGTTTTCAACAATCAATTAAGAAAATTTGTGTTGGTTTACTTTGATGTCATTTTGATTTAGAACAATACTTGGGAAGATCATTTGAATAGTTTATTTATCATTTTTGGAATATTAAAATACATGCTTTGAGTCCATTGGCAAATCTATTGGTCCTTTTAGAAGGTTGATGAGTCCACTTCCTTCATGGGGAATTCTACTTTTGCTTGCGTTCTTGTGGATATTGACATCTCTTTGCCTCTGCACATGGAAGTGATTCTAATGGTTGGTGATAGGCCTTGGACTCAATTGCTTGATTTTGAGGGCCTCCCTTTTGTTGTCATAGTGCTTCGCTACTGGCCACTTGGCTCAAGCTGTTCTCCCTTGTGTCGCAAAGGATATGCTACTTGGTGGAGGGGTGTTTCAATTATTACTTGACTATTCCTACTCTTGTTTCTTTGACATATTCCTCCTCTGAGGATTCTAATGATTTCCTTGCTTCTAGAGCAAATGTTTCATTTTTTGTTGACCCTACCAAGGCTTCTCCTATGTTGTGCCCTACTTCACCAACTTCTTTTGCTTCACCTCAGCCTTCCATTTTGGTTGATGGGCCTTGCCATTCCTCTTCAAGTGCTACTAGTCCTCTTGTGCGGGTGTCTTCTCATTCTCCTACATCCCCTTTTGGTGGGATCTTGGATGATAACATTGCTTGGACTGTTGTTCGTAGAAGGAGGAAATGCCCTTCTATTTCCTCTTTCTCATTCTAGGTTGGTTTTGTAGTTTGTTAAGTGTTGGGACCCTTGATCCCCATTTCTCTTTGGTTCCTTGCTCCAATTAGAAGATTTATTGGATTTCTTTTGGTTTTATTAGTCTCACTATTGGTGAGACTTGTCTTGCCATCCTTCATGGCTATTTTTGTATTGTGTACAGGTCCTTTCCCACTTTTATCTTAATCAAAACAACTAAAATGATGGAGAAGACATTCAATGATAGACATGTTTGATCATGCTTACAAATTTATCCACATGTAAGAAATGCACTTACCATATTGATATTGAAGATATTTGAAAAAAAATCATCTAGTGTTTCCTAGTTTTCTTTTGGGACTATAATTTGACAAAAGATTCCAACATATTAGAGTTGGAACCAGGCTTTAAACTTGTCATGAATAGTCCTTATTACTATCGAAGAATGTACAAAGAAGAGATAAAAAAGACCATTAAAGAGCTCTTGAAGATGGGTCACATTAGGCCTAGTTTTAGATCATTCGCTTCATCCATGGTTCTTGTGATGTGTATATTAATTACAAAACTTTGAGCAATATTATAAAAAAATAAGCATCCCATTCTTAGGATTGATGAGCTAATTAATGAATTGCATGGAGCTATATATTTTTTGAAGATTGATAAAGATTAGGCTACCATCATATCCATGCAAGAGATGGGGATGTGCATAGAATAAAATTTAGGCACCACTTTGGACATTTTAATTTTTTAGTCATGTCTTTTGGCTTAACAAAAACACTAGCTATTTTTCAATCATACATGAATTATTTTTTCAACAATCAATTAAGAAAATTTGTGTTGGTTTTCTTTGATGACATTTTGATTTAGAACATGACTTGGGAAGATCATTTGAATAGTTTATATATCATTTTTGGAATATTAGAATACCTACTTTGAGTCCATTGACAACTCTATAGGTTGTTTTTGAAGGTTGATGAGTCCACCTCCTTCATGGGGAATTCTAATTTTTCTTGTGTTCTTGTGGAGATCGACATCTCCTTGCCTCTACATGAGGAAGTGATTCTCATGGTTGATGATAGGCCTTGGACTCAATTTCTTGATTTTGAAGTCCTCCCTTTTCGTTGTCATCGTTGCTTCGCTACTGGCCACTTGGCTTTAGGCTGTTCTCCCTTGCATTGCAAAGGCCCTGTTACTTAGTGGCAGGATGTTGTCAATGATCACTAGAATATCCCCACTCCTCTTTCTTTGACATATTCCTCCTATGAGGATTTTGACAATTTCCTTCATTCTAGTGTGGATGTTTCATGTTCTATTGACTCTACTGAGGTTTCTCCTGTGTTGCGCCCTGCTTTGTTGACTTATTCTCCCACTCTTCCCCAACCTTTCATTTTGGTTGATGGGCCTTGTCATCCCCCTTCAAGTGCTACTAGTCCTCTTTTGGGTGTGTCTTCTCATTCTCTTGCATCCCCTTTTGGTGGGATCTTGGATGATAACATTTCTTGGATTGTTGTTCGTAGAAGGGGTAAAGGCCCTTCTACCTCATCTCTTTTTCATTTTGGTTTGGTTTCATAGTTTGTTAAGGGCTAGAACCCTTTTTCCCCATTTCTCTTTGGTTCCTTGCTATGGTTATAAGCTTTGCTGGATTTAGTTTGATTTTATTAGTCTCACTACTGGTGAGACTTGTCTTTCCAACCTTCATGACTATTTTTGTATTTGGTACAAGCCCTTCCCCATTTTTATCTTAATCAAAACAAATAAAATGATGGAGAAGAATAACAACAATATACATGTTGTTTGATCATTCTTACAAATTTATCCACATGTAAGCGGTGCACTTATCATATTGATATTAAAGATATTTGAATAAACATCATCTAGTGTTCACTAATTTTCTTTTAGGACTATAATTTGATAAAAGATTCCAACATATTAGAGTTGGAAATAGGCTTTAAACTTGCCACAACTAGTCCTTACTGCTACCCAAGAATGTACAAAGAAGAGAGAAAAAAGACAATTAAAGAGCTCTTGAAGATGGGTCACATTAGGCCTAGTTCTAGCTCATTTGCTTCATTGATGGTTCTTGTGATGTGCATATTAATTTCAAAACTTTGAGCAATATTATAAAAAATAAGCATCCCATTCCTAGGATTGATGAGCTAATTGATGAATTGCACAGAGCTATTTTTTTTTTGAAGATTGATACAAGATTAGGCTACCATCATATCGATGTAAGAGATGGGGATGCACATATAATAAAATTTAGGCACTTTGGACATTTTAAATTTTGTCATGTCTTTTGGCTTAACAAAAACACTAGCTATTTTTCAATCATATACGAATTATGTTTTTACAATCAATTAAGAAAATTTGTGTTGGTTTTCTTTGATGACATTTTGATTTAGAACAAGACATGGAAAGATCATTTGAATAGTTTATATATCATTTTTGGAATATTAGAATACTTGCTTTGAGTCCATTGACAACTCTATTGATCATTTTTGAAGGTTGATGAGTCCACCTCCTTCATAGGGAATTCTACATTTTTCTTGCGTTCTTATGGAGATCGACATCTCCTTTCCTCTACATGGGGAAGTGATTTTGATGGTTGATAATAGGCCTTGGACTCAATTGCTTTATTTTGAGGGCCTCCCTTTTCATTGTCATCGTTGCTTCCCTACTGACCACTTGGCTTTAGGATGTTCTCCCTTGCATCATAAAGGCTCTACTACTTGGTGGAGGGATGTTGTCAATGATCACTTGACTATCCCCATTCTTGTTTCTTCAAAAAATTCCTCCTCTAAGGATTCTGATGATTTCCTTGCTTCTAGTGCGAATTTTTCATGTTTTGTTGACCCTACCAAGGCTTCTCCTATGTTGCGCCCTACTTCGCCAACTTCTTCTGCTCTACCCCAACCTTCCATTTTGGCTGATGGGCCTTGTCATCCCCTTTCAAGTGATTCTAGTCTCTTGTGGGGGTGTCTTCTCATTATCTTGCATCCCCTTTTGGTGGGATCTTGGATGATAGCATTGCTTGGACTATTGTTCATAGACGGAGGCAAGGTCCTTCTACCTCTTCTATTTCTCATTCTAGTTTAGTTTTGTAGTTTGTTAGGGGCTGGGATCCTTGTTCCTCATTTCTCTCTAGTTCCTTGCCCCGATTAGAAGCTTTGTTGGATTTTGTTTGGTTTCCTTAGTCTCACTACTGGTGAGACTTGTCTTGCCAACCTTCAGGTCTATTTTTGTATTGGGTATGGGCCCTTTCCCACTTTTACCTTAATCAAAACAACTAAATTGATAAAGAAGACATTCAACAATAGACATGTTGTTTGATCATTCTTACAAATTTATCCACATGTAAGAAATGCACTTAAATCATATTGATATTCAAGATATTTGAATAAACATCATTTAGTGTTTACTAGTTTTCTTTTAGGACTACAATTTAACAAAAGATTCCAACATATTAGAGTTGGAACCAAGCTTTAAACTTGTCATGACTAGTCCTTACTATTACCCAAGAATGTACAAAGAAGAGATAAAAAATACCATTAAAGAGGTCTTGAAGATGGGTCACATTAGGCCTAGTTCTAGCTCATTTGCTTCATCCATGGTTCTTATGATGTGTTTATTAATTACAAAACTTTGGGGAATATTATAAAAAAATAAGCATCCCATTCCTAGGATTGATGAACTAATTAATTAATTGCATGGAGCTATATATTTTTTGAAGACTGATACAAGATTAGGCTACCATCATATCCATGTAAGAGATGGGGATGTGCATAGAATACAATTTAGGCACTACTTTGGTCATTTTAAATTTTTAGTCATGTCTTTTGGCTTAACAAAAATACTAGCTATTTATCAATCATACAAGAATTATGTTTTCAGCAATCAATTAAGAAAATTTGTGTTAGTTTTCTTTGATGACATTTTGATTTAGAACAAGACTTGGGAAGATCATTTGAATAGTTTATATATCATTTTTGGAATATTATAATATGTTCTCTTTGAAAAAGAATTAAAATATTCAAGTTTAGGATTACAAAGATCTTGTACACATGCCATGTCAATAATGTTCAAGGTGTTAATGTGGATTAATAGAAAATCCAATATATCATGGATTGGCCTCCTCCTACAACATTTAAATAGGTGAGAAGATTCTTTAAACTTTGTAAATATCATAGGATATTTGTTAATGGGTTTTTTAAGCTAGTAGCACCCTTAACTAATATTACAAATAGCTTTTGCATGGATAGAAGCAAATCAAGAAACTCTTAGTAAACACAAGGACATAATAAGTTTAGTCCATATTCTTTCTACCCTAGATTTCTTACAACTATTTGTTGTAGAATGTGATGCTTTAGGAGAGCTGAAGTTTGTAAGGCCCAACTTCAAGAGCATCAATTATAACACTTTTTTCTTGTTTGATGATTATGCTATTGCTAGCTACTTAGTGCAATCTAATAAATTATTCAAAATTTTGTTTGATTTGAACTATGTGAGGTATGTTGTATAGAACATTATATGTGATATGTCTTGGATGATTCATGAGGTAGAATATGAACTATGTTATAAATCCAACCAAAATAAAGTGGAAGAAAATGAAATAGTTAGGAATGAACATAATGAGTGCAATATTTAAAGGCTGCAAATTCATGCTTATGGCGTGTCAACTTAATGATAGATATAAATGGAATTTAAAAGTCGTGTTCTTTCATCTCATAAGTTGGACAAAAATGATAATAGTATAGTACATGAAATGATGTTCATTCTATTTGATTGTCATATGAAATACACATTATTTAATGTATGATGTTGTACCCTTTAGATGGAAATTAAAAAAAAAACACTTTTAATCTCTACACTTGTCTCTTGTTTAATAGTGGCTTGGTTTAAGGCGTTATTTGTGCTTAATCCAAGTAAGGCTCAAGCTTACTTTGACTTGTGGTTCCTAGTCGTACTAAACAACCCTACAAGTTTAAATAATGGTTATCTCAAACATAACTCTTTACCTTGATTATTGCACTCATGTGGATTAAATTCTAGTTTTATAATTCTTTATGTGATATATATAATTATTATTTAATTTATTATTGGAAGATATGGGTATGATTTGCAATTTATGAATGTGATTTACCACTACTATGTCAGCTTAAATAATTTGGATCACACACAAGGTTAATAATATTTAGTCTTGTTTCTAGAGGTAAAAATGCAAATGAAGAGGGTGAGTATCATTTTGGATGTTTAAGTGATTTGTGGATAAAATTGTTAAGATACTGAGTTAGGTTTGAATTCAAATAATTTCGTTTCATTGATTTGAAAAGCAAGATCTGGTTAAGACATTCCATGAGATAACCACCAAAGCATATTAAAGGTATGTAAGTTCAACTATTGTTAAGTTGATATTGTAAGCTATGAATAATTTGATTTGATTATTTATATCATGAAGAATCAACAACGACAAGCAATGGAGGTATATAAACAATCAATGAGGGAGAACGAGAGGATCACTTGAACCCTAGCTACCTTAATTCTTGCCATGAAGTAATATTGTTTCATTGTGAAATCTTTAGGTTCAATATTATGTTAAAGTAAGTCAAATATTTCCAATTGTCCTTAGTCATTGGTAAATTGAAAACTCACAAGAAGTGGTATAGGGATATCTTCTAGTATCTCAAAACTGTGGGTAAAATTGTAAAATCACGAGAAAGTTGTTAGGCCCAATTTCTATCATGTAAAAGGTGAAGAATTGTGATGTTATGTTATTTTTAAGTCCCACACCAAACCTTTAGGGTTAGAATGCTTAAAAGAAGTTGAAAAGTGTAGCTAGGGTTGTTTTTAGGGGGAAGATATATTCGAGAATTTTCGGAAAAAGGAAGGGAGTTTTTTTTTTTTTTTTTATGATGCTAGTTTTTGGAAGGAAAAAAGAAAAGGATGATGAGGTTGATTTGTCTTCTCATGGCTTCTTGAGTTATGGTGAAGATAAGCCCTCCTTGCTTTGCATTCTTTTAGCATGTCTCAAAAACCTTGTGTCAAATTTATAGAAAAATGAATGTGGGTGTTTGGTTGTGTTAAGAGTTGTTAGTGGTTAGGGAATATGCTTATATAAATTTTACTCATGTTGTTCTCCTTCTCTTGAATCTGATAGTGGTGATAAAGATATTTTAATTTTATATGTGGGTAGAAGAGTCTAATTGTGTGGTTGTCTTTGTGTATCCTTGTAATTGTTTGGGGCTCTAGGTGATCTTTTTGGGTTAGGGGTTGGCCAAACCCATTTTGACTTGATGATGTCAAAAAGGATGGGTGGAGAGCTTTATTCTTCTCATTTACTTGTTTTCGAATGTTGGTGAAAAGTGGAAATCATTGGATACGTATTGTTCTTTGGGATGAAGTCATATCTTTTCTGTTGAAAAAGTTGTAGATAAAAGGCTAGTTGAAAACTCTTTTGCATTCAATTTTTGTTTGGTTAAGAAAAATGAGAACTATAGATAAATGTTGAGTAGAGTAATGTAATCTATGTGTTAGTATCATTTGAAAAAGATTATATGTGCCCTTTTTTTCATTCTATGTGTGTTCCACTAATTACATTTGGAAGTGTTGTGCAAAACAAAAAAAAAAAAAAAACTAAGAAAACAAAAAAATTCCTGTCAATGTATTATGTGTGGAACCTTAATGCTCGGTTAAGCACCCCTTCTGATCAGAAACTGTATATGATCCTCCCAATAGCAATTATTATTAGTTTTATTTTGTTGCTTATCCTACAACAAAAAATAAACAGATCTGAAAGTATGTGAAACCATACTATTATGTGTTTCCCTTTCCATTGGCTATTGGTTTTACAGGGAATACAAAAAAAAATATTCAATTGAAAACACTTTTGTTAGAAGTGTTCTTGGATTATGGAGTTTATGATTATATATATATTAAATTTTATTTCAACCTATGTTTGATAATATTTTTTCAAGTTATCCCAAACAAAAGTTGTAATAAATTGCATTTGAGTTAATAAATCTTAGTGGATTTAAAATACCCTGAAAGAAGGGTGAAATCAATTATTTCTTCTCATAGTTTTGAAAATAAATGTATAGATCTCTGTATGCATATAAAAGAGGTGAAAGGAAAAAAAAACATATATATAGGATTCAGATCTGCTACCAATCTTAGAAGCATAGTGTGAATACTTTGACAAGATAAATTTAGCTGTGCAAATTAGATGAAAAAATGAGTCCTTGAATTTGAAAATCTGCGAACTTAACTTCTTCTATTCTACAATTCCAAACCTTATAACTTGGAAATAATTTTACAAACAAAACATATATAACCTCTTTATAAGTTGCATCATCTTAGGAAATTTCAACACCCAACTGCACAGATATTTCTTCTTGAAAGAACAAACCCAGAAATAGAAACCAAAGAAAGAAATACAATTTCTTTTCCTGAGTTAAGGGGCGTGCCCTGTGGAAACATGGTGACCTCTTCCTTTTAGGGTTCTTCCCTGTGTGTGGCCGCAGTCACCACAGGGGCGGCGCCCTTGGTATTCCAGCATACTCTTCTCCACCCTGCAAATAATGGTATGACTACCTCATACTCGTGTAGGCCCCTTTGGTGATCATCCAAAATCCTGCAAAATGCATTTCTAAAGCTGCAGCCAGGGCAATGATACCTTCCTGGCGAACGCATTCCCACAGTGCAAGAAGGAGCCAGTCTGAGTGCCATTACAGGAACTCCATACTCAGGTGCCACCATGACATTACTCCTGTTCATCCATGTTAAAATGGGGCATATGGAAATCTCTTTTAGGTCTTTGGGTAACTTGTGAGACCTAATGAATATTAAGTTTTCTATTTCCCTTATTCTAAATTATTTTTTAAAATGCCAGGTTACTTAAGGAATTGTGTAAATTAATTTGGGAGTTCTTTTACTTATAATATACAATCTGGTCCCCTTGGAGCATACCCTATGAAAATGGATTACTATTTTCAATACAAGTTAATTCCCTCTTAAATCATTTTAGTTATAATACATATATTTTAATATATGTTAATATTCTTTTATAGATTCTCTAATTAAGTATAGTGTTGGGTAATTTTTTTTTTTTGTTTTTTTATATGTTTCAAAATTAAATATCAATCATTTTCAAAGAAGAGGATGGATAAATCTTAGTTAAATTGAGGGCGATTCTTAATAATGTTAGACACTAGTTTTTTTCATTATGTTATGGCTTAAGGGAAAAAAAAAAGATTTATGTCATATTGATCTAGTTTCATGAAACTTGTCATCTATTTAAACCCTTATATTGGTCTAGACATTGTCCCTTTTATAATATATATAAAAAAAGATTCAAGAAGAAAACCTAATTATGATGTGAGGACCAATAGTATTTTATTGTTGTATGCATAAATGTGTAGCTATTAGTAAGATAAATAACTAATGAAGTAAATCATATTATTAAACATTTAGTAGTATGGTTAATTTAAATACATTTATCTAAAGATGTCTAAACATAAAGGTGGTCAAATTAAAACTAGGAATACTCATAGGCACCATCCTAACTATTAAGGCTTCAAATAGATTTTTATAATGTTTAACATAAGATGGATAAAATGGGATGTGTTACCCCTTTTGGTATTACAATATGCAATTTACATCTCATATCTAAGGATATATCTCATTTTCGTCTCAACATTAGTCTAGTTATTTAAATATACAAACTTAACAATGGGGGAGTATTCATTGATATAATCTCAAAGCTAATTACTTCAAATGTTCTTGTAATGTCCTTACAATCACCAACTAAGTTTGAGATTGAGTGGATCAATAAAATTTGGCGTACTATCATTTCCAAATTTTAAGACAATATAAAGTTTGGCAATGCAGCAAGCAACACTCAAGTTTAACTTTAGCATTCTTTTGTCTTATAATATCAATTATACTCAACTCATACAAGGAACCATTTGAAGTAACAATCAACATGCAAGAGTGAAAAAATGTAGGGGTAGAGTTATATTAAGTTGTGTTTAAAACAATGGTGTTATTTCTTAGTGGGTTTTGTTCCTAAGAGATGGTCATTACAAAGTTATCTTGGTACATACAAGACATTCCATAGCACTGAAAGCAAGTAATTGAAATAATAAAAATATATTATCTATCTATGACAAATAGATGTTGGATATTATGCATGCTTTGCCCAATATTTGACAATATTTAGGTTGTGGAAGATTTATGGTGAAGACATATCATAACAAATTGAACTTTTCATTGGCCAACGTGATGAACGATAGACAACAAAGTTGGGTTCATAAGTTCCAAGATTATAATTTTGACATGGTACGTAAAAGTAAAAAATGTAATTTGCTAATGTTCTTTTTAGAAAGCTTACTCAAATCTCTACTACTGCTTTTTAAGATAGGAAGGTCACTATTATAACAAAATATGGTAAAATGCATTTTCTACCAATCTCCTTGATGGGACTTGTTGAGGGGTGTTTTGACACACTCGTCAACATGTAGGTAGAACACCAAATGCATGACCTCTCTTGAAAGGAAACCAACCTCAAGAGATTGATGACCCCAAGGTCTCTTTGTGTCAAGTCATGACAATGTTGGATAATTTAGTGGCTTATGTAGTTATACTTGTATAAGGGGTTGTTCTTAATCAAGTAAACAATTAGTTAAATGCACTTAGGAGACCAACACATAAGATAAATAATTTATAAATTATTGCTCCAATCTCCTATTGCATAAAAATGAACACTTCCAACACTATAACAACAATAGGATAACTTGTGAATATGAGAAATATGATTTATAACAAGTTGTTAAAAATGATATCTTATTCTAACCTTAATCTACTCCTAAACTAACCAAATTTGCAAAAAAAAAAAGAAGGTTTAAAGAAAAAGTATTCTTAAAATAAAAAAGGACGAGCTTTGCATCTGATTTACCATTACTTATCTTGGAAGATTCAATGAAATTTAATGAACTTATAATTTCATGACTAGTATTTCACACAATCATAAACATCCTAAGTGCAAGATCCAAATGAATTTTTTGAAAATGACCCAAAAGTTGCATAAAACTACCATACTGCATGTGCAAGTATTACACACATTTTGACAAATTCACTATAGGAGATGTAAACAATTAATACTTTACTGAATTCAATCTGTAGCATTGTAAATTTTCACCCTTGATAATTTCACACTATATTCCCCCCCCTTAAATTATTGGACCTAATTGAACACCTAATTTCCTGAATTATGCATCCTATGACCAGTTTTTAACAATTACCGATGAATTTCAAGCGGGAAACAATTGCATTTATCTAATACCTTACCATCGACACTTAAAGTCCTAGAAAATAGGGCTAAGACACATATGCCCTGGGTGTGAGTGTCCTATTTTCCCTCCAAATTCAAAAACATTGGTGTCAACATTTTATTATTTGCAATTCAATTGTCCAAAGCTGACTATTGAGATCTAATTTGTGGGTGTTGTATGGTTAGCTCAATTGATCAAATAAGAACTGAATCAAAGCAATTGACAAGATAAATGATCAAATTAGAATCCATACTCAATGAAATTTGATTAACAACACTAAAATGATTCAATCAAAAGCATTAAAGACATCATTTAAAGCAATTGAATTTCTAAATTAATATACAAACCTCCTAGTCCCATTGTTGATTTGAAGCAAACTTGTAGTGTAGTGATGTGAAGTGCTCAAATTTTCCTAATCCATTGTGAAAAATCTTGATTCGAAGGTGATTGATTCACAAATGCTCTCAAAATGCTCTCAAATTGCTCAAGAATGACTCAACAATTCAAGAGAGTAAGGGTGCTATGAAGATTGTGAATGAAATTCATGTTGAAAGGCTTGGTATTTATAGAATTTTGGAACTTTGAGCAATGGTGAGGATTAAATTGAAGAATCAATGGATGAGAGGAGATTAAGGAGGTGAGTGTGGATTAAGGATTAATCAAGTGGTTGATAATCCATGAGGTGTGGATCAAGGATTAGATTAATGGTCCACAATCCATGAGAGACTCAACAATATCCCTCAATTCATGGAATTAAGTTGGAGATATTTCAAGTTGGAGGGAAGAATTTGAATTTGAAAAGGAATATTCTTTATGCAAGTTGGAGGATTGGAAGAATATTAGTTAATTATTAATTTAGGAAAATCATTTAATTGTGCAAGTTGGAAGAATTAAAATATTTTAATTAAATAATCATGAATTATTTAATCAAGAGGGAAAAATGGTATTTTAATTAAATAATTTGAAATTATTTAATCAAAAAGGGAGAAATTAATATGAAGATGATGAATTAATCAAATAACCTTAATTATTTGATTAATAGGGGAATAAAGTGAATTTAAATAAATAACTGGACATTATTTAATTAAATAGAAGAATTAAAGTGAAAATGATGTTAGTAATGTGAAATCAAGATGTGTGATATAGTTAGGACATTTTAGGTGTCTACATTTTTCCCCTCTTTGAAGCAATGTACCTACTGCATTGTTTCAAAGAGTTGATGTTGCTCAAAAGAAATTTAAAAATTTACCCAATTTTACTTGATGCCCCATTGTGCCCCAACAGACAAAGGAATGCTAGTGTATTGCCCCCTCGAGAGATCAAGTGAAAAAACTAATTTTTGGTCGAGCTCGCGACATGATTATGAGACTAGGTTTAACTATGCATATATGCTCATTTGGGGTAAATTTTAGGCTCATTTTCACCCTTAACTTTGAGAGTTCTAGAGACCTTGAGAGATTCTTGTAGAGATTTCCTACAAAATGATTGACACGATGACACACATGATTTGAGCCTAGCATCGAGCTGACAGAGTTCATCAATTCCAGCAATCTACAGGCTTAGGACCCCTAGTATGTACCTTGATAAACTTCCTTTACATATCTTTTTATGTAGATAAATGTAGGCTATAATTAAGACCAACAGAGGAACTACACTTTGTTGTAGCACTTTTGTAACATCGATGTGGCACCTTTGTGACTAACACAGTGCCTTTGTACAAATGTGTTGGAGCTCTGCATAGGCATGGGGGTTTGAAATTTTCTTAGAAAATTTATAATTAGTTGGTGCTTTTGTAGAGTCACCTTTGTGAAAAGGTGATGCTTTTATATTTTCTACCAGTGGGGAACTTTTTCAAAAGCACGTGTTTGTAAAAAAAATGCTTTTGATTTTAGACAATGTGACATCTTTGTGTATCATAGAAAAAAGGAAACTTTCTTGATTTAGGAATAATTGATGATAAATTGGACTTAATGAGGCTTTGATTCAGTGTTGTGAGGTGTTTTACACATCCACACTAGGTTTGGGACCCTTCCAAATTGAATAAAATGCATTTATCAATGTCTTGTAAAGGTGTTGTAAAAGAATTTCACACCTCTCTAGACTTAATGAACCCATTTTACCTTAATTCAGCATTATAAAATATATTTAATTGCATTATCACATTAATCTAGAAGGCTTGTAAAATAAACTTAATGTTAATCTAGTGTTGTAATGTGTCTTGCACATTCACATTGGATGTTGTGCCTTCCTAGGCTAAGTTGACCTCATTTTAGTGTTGTAAAGTGTATTTAATGATACTTTCACATTCAATTTTGTGTCCCAATCCCTAATTAACCTTTTCATCATCATTAATAGGCCCCTTTTACCCCATATTGTGCATCCCAAGGCATAATTTGATGAAATAATTGACAAAATCACCATATAAACTTGATTTCCTTACTTCCTGGCATCTAGCTAGAAAATGGCTCCTGTGGGACCCATTCACCATTAGGGGTGAATCAGTACCATCCAGGCAGGACCCATTCACCCTTGATGGTGAATGAGTCCCATTTGAGCCATTTTTGGGGTTTAAGCGGGAAATTTTGGAATTTAAATTTTATTTTTCTTCATGTCAGCCTTGGGGATCCAATTAATGAGAAAATAAGGTGAATTTCCTATAAGTAAAATCCTCTAAACCCTAAATCATAATCAACTTCATTATTCATTTATCATTCATCAAGTTCTTAAGTCAAGCAAGCTAGGGTTTTTGCATTACAAGTCATTAAGATAACCGTTTTAGACATTCAAGGGCAGATTCTTCAAGTTTTGCTACAAAAATAAAAGAGAAATCATCATGGAAAGGTAATAAATCCATTTTTGTATGCTTCATTACATTCTTTCTTCATTTGGTTTAATTACCTAAAAAGGGGTTTGACCAAGGCAAACCCCCATGCCCTAACATCCAACATTTCTCTTTCTCTTCTTGTGTGTTTGTAGATTTAGACATCTTGAAGGCTTGGAAATAATTGAAGATCAAGTTGAAATTTCTTTGAAGACATCTCCTTGTTGAAAAAGTCAAAACATCAACAAAAAGTCACTTTCAGACCCGAAAATTAGACTTTCGGAGGTAGACACCTATCAAGAACCGAAGTGCAAACCGAAGACTTCAATTTCCACTTTTGGATTTTTAGAAATTAAAAAGTGGAATGATTCACCATTTATGGAGAATGAGTCCCAATTCCAGGCCTAAATAGGGTTTTCTGTAGTTTTGTCCATACCCTTTTGTTCGAAACGGTCTCCGAAACAATTTCCCAAATTTGGGACTAATTCAACCAAAATGGAGAATGATTCTCTATAGGTCAAATTTCCAACATCAATAGTATTTCAGAAGTAATTTCTAGTCTCCATCAATTTCTCAAGTGCACACCTTCAGTTTCATCCATTTCTGTTATAGTTTGCATTCATTTCTAGGTGTTTTTGCATATCACAATGTGTTTTCCAACAAGTTGCATTTCTTTAGTTTTCACTTAATAATCAATATATTCATTTAGTTTTATACATTTATATCATCTCATCTAGGCACATTTCATTCATACTTTCATTATAATTGCATTAGTTTGAGTGAACCACCACAGTTTTTGGTCTATCTCTCTCCTTTTAGGTGCAAAAACCTAATTGAGCAAGAGAGTCCATAGCACCCAAAAATTGTTGGTTCATTTTGGTGAACCTACTTTTTGAACACTTTCCTGTCTAATTTGGAGTCCATCATCATCCTAGAATTATCTTGCATTGCATTTTGCATTAGTTAAGTTGCATTCTAGGGTTTCAAATTTTGCATTAGTGAAAGTGCATATAGGTTGCATTTTTGCATCTCAAATCATTCAAATTTTTTGCATTTCTACATTTTTAACTTAGGTTTGCATCATAGAACTCAAAAAAATGAAAATCACTCAATTTTTTTTTAAATTTTTGAAAAACATCCCCATTGGGACTCATCCGCCACCTTGGGTGAATTAGTCCCTTTTCACCCCTAAAACTTCCTTTTATAGAGTTGAAAACCCTATTTTTATGCTTTTGTTTTCTGCCATCAGTTGGGTGAGTTTCTATATCATGCATTTCATTAGATTTAGCTTACATTAGCTCATTTCATGCATTGTTAAAATTCACATTAGCATTTCCAATCTTCCACCTTTCAGATTATTGCATAGTGTCATTAGTAAATTACTTTGTTTGAAATTTGAAAAGTTGCATTTCATCCTATGTCTTTACATTACATTTTAAGTTTGCATAACTTCTATTACATTTCAATAATTAGAAATTATCATTTTTTACATTCATGGTAATCATGGATAACATTGGACTTTTGTAATTTTCATTTTCAACATTAGTTCCTACTTCATTTAGATCAAATTCATTAGAAAATGAAAACAAAAAACTAAAACCATCAAATGACCCAATTCAAAAGATGATTCAATTTAGAAAAAAAGAATAACATCCAAGCCCTTTAGTAGTAATGACTTAGACATGCAAGATGAAGCCATTAAAGACTTCATCTCTCCTAGATCATCCACTAAAGGTTTGACACAAGAGGATGCAAGCATCAATAATCATGATAATCATACTTTTTCTTCTCCTGATATCTCTCCTATTGGTGATGAAGGTATCTTAATGAAAGAAGATACAATCATTGAAGATCATGAAAGTATTTCTTGTCTTCCTCCTCCTACCCCTTGCAATGACATTATGACACACAAAGCTGAAATCATTGCCACTACCTTACCTAGTCCCCATTCATCTCCCACCACCTCCCCTACTTGTGAGAATCCTTTAGTGAATAAGGATAAAATCGTGAACGATCATGACAAACAATTTTTTGTGGAGGATATGATTGAGAGCTATGACAATCCTACCTCTCCTACTCAAGAAGACATTATAGCACATGCAGATGTAGATTTAGATAATCATGACAATCAACCCTTTTCTTCTCCTAATATATTCTCTACACATGAAGAAGATAGTTTAGTGTTAGAAGATATTGGTAGTGAAACTCATGAAAAACTTATTCCTCCCTTCCCTGATGCCCCTATCATTTGGGAAGATCTATTTGAACAAAAATGTCCAATAATTGGTAACCATGAAACTCCTAGTTATCCTTCTCTTGATGCCTCTCCTATGAGCGATGAAGCTATCTTGCCAAATCCAACTATGACATGTGATGAATATATTATTTTTTGACTTTTCTAAAAGCTCTCTTCCTAGGGTCGATATTATGACACATAAGAATGATACCTTAGAGAAAGTAGACAACCAAATAGAGCCTTCTCATATCACCACTATTCATACTCAAAACAACCCAACCATTAATCATCCCCCTATGTGTGTTGGAGTTATTTTGGACACACCTAAGAATCCTATCATTCTTTACCCACAATCACACAAGAAACAAGCTCACCATACACCCAACCTCATTCTTTACCCATCTATGCACAATATTTTGTACCAAACAAGTTACAATGACATTACTCACCTATATGACAAAGCGTATACAATCATGAACAACCTCAAACTTAAAATACTTTTGAAGCAACTTGCGCAAGGATGTGATGCTATAGAACAAGGTCTCCATACCCCCATAGAGCCTAAAACATAAGCACCAAATCATGGTCTTTGTGATTGTCATTTCATAGAAATCAACCCATCCAACAAACCTTCACTCAACATAAATACTATCAAACAAGATTCTTCCAAGAAAACTCTAACCTTGGTACATCCTAAATTGATAGATATCTCATTAAACATGTATCAAGTAGAAACTTTTTTTCCTTATCCACATAAGTAACATTAGTTGCTGCTCCTTGCCATGTAATAGTTGTAGGATAATAGAATATTCACTATTACATGATTTGCATCCATCGCAAGGGGAAACATACCATCATCCATTCCAGGCTCACCCTTGTCCTGCACTAAGTGGGGGAAAGGGGTTCGATAGCCTTGTCCTCATATCTCAATTGTCATTGTCTCTTTTGACTAGTCATTAACCTTTCATGAACATATATGAGCAAGCTTGGGATGTGGACGACATGTCTTCAAATTGACTCACATTTGACATACTCCCTTTCTTCATGATACAACTTATTGAAAACATATGACTTGGCATAGGGATTTTCAAATAAGCTCTCATACCCTCTTCTACTTTAAAGAAATTTCTCATAGTAAAAGGTGTAGCAATTGCTTTAAAGTGGGGGCATACATAGACAAAATCTTTGTGCAAATTTCATGGTGTGATTTTTCTTTTTCTTGTGATGTGTCCTCTTCTTGGTGGTGTCATTGGGTTTGATACCTTCCAAGAGTGTACGATCAACTGGAGTGGCCTGATGTGAATGAGGCATCCCATGGATGATGATCTGACACCTTGACCTATCCTCTCTTGGAGACATTATGCATAATTCTGCCTAAGAAGAAGACCTTACATGAATAAAGAAAAATCCTTTTTAGCAAAATTCTTCACACATTCAAAATTTTTTACAAAAAGCATTACTTTGTGGTGCCTTATCAATGTTATCAAGAGCATAAATTTTCTATGGTTAGTATAATGGGAAGCCAACACACTGGCATGAATTTCTCACTAAACAACTTCTTTGGGACATCTCACCCCACAGATGACCTGATGTTCTATGGCCCTAGAGTGAGTGCATCTTTTCCACCCCATTTTTCTTTCCTTTATTTCTTTCCATTGCATGATTATGTATCTTGATGATTTGACTCAAGATCTTGGTTCTTGGGGGCTTGATTTCCCTCTTGATCTTTGTCATCCTTTTTCATTTGCATCTGTATGCTCAGATCTCTCTTGAATGTCTACTTTAGTGTGAGTTTGAAGCAAGTTCATCCTCCCACTAAAGTGGAGGCTAAATGTACCATAGAAAAAAGGAAAATTTCTTGATTTAGGAATAATTTATGATAAATTGGACTTAATGAGGCTTCGATTTAGTGCTGTGAGTTGTTTTACACATCCACACTAGGTCTTGGACCCTTGCAAATTGAATAAAACACATTTATCAATGTCTTGTAAAGGTGTTGTAAAGTGTTGTAAAAGAATTTTTACACCTCTCTAGACTTAATGAACCCATTTCCCCTTAATTCAAAATTATAACATATATTTAATTGTATTATCACATTAATCTAGAAGGCTTATAAAATAAACTTAATGTTAATCTAGTGTTGCAATATGTCTTACACATTCACATTGGATGTTGTGCCTTCCTAGGCTAAGTGGACCTCATTTTACTGTTGTAAAGTGTATTTAATCACACTTTCACATTGAATTTTGTGTCCCAAGCCCTAATTAACCTTTTCATCATCATTAATAGGCCCCTATTACCCCATATTATGCATCCCGAGGCATAATTTGATGAAATAATTGACAAAATCACCATATAAACCTAATTTACTTACTTCCTAGCATCCTAACTAGTAGAATGGCTTCTACGGGGCCCATTCTCCATTAGGGGTGAATCAATCCCATCCAGGTGGGACCCATTTTCCCTTGATGGCGAATAGTCCCATTTGAGCCATTTTCGGGGTTTAAGTAGGAAATTTTGGAATTTAAATTTTCTTTTTCTTCATGTCAGCCTTGGGGATCCAATTAACAAGAAAATAAGGTGAATTTCCTATCAATACAAGCCTCTAAACCCTAAATCATAATCAACTTCATTATTCATTTATCATTCATCAAATTCTTAAGTCAAGCAAGCTAGGGTTTTTGCATTACAAGTCATTAAGATAACATTTTTAGACATTCAAGGGAAGATTCTTCATGTTTTGCTGCAAAAATCCAAGATCAATCATCATGGAAAGGTAGTAACTCCATTTTTTTATGCTTCATTACATTATTTCTTCATTTGGTTTAATTACCTAAAAAGGGGTTTGACCAAGGCAAACCCCCATGCCCTAACATCCAACATTTCTATTTCTCTTCTTGTTTGTTTACAAATTTAGACATCTTGAAGGCTTGGAAATCATTGAAGATCAAGTTGAAAAGTTTTTGAAGACATCTCCTTGTTGAACAAGTCAAAAAAAAAAATTCACTTTTAGACCCGAAAATCATACTTTCTTAGGCAAACACTTGTCAGGAACCGAAGTGTAGACCAAAGACTTCGGTTTCCACTTTTGGATTTTCAGAAATTCAAAAGTGGATTGATTTTCCATCGATGGTGAATGAGTCCCACTGCCAAGATTAAACATGTTTTTCTGTAGTTTTGGATACCCTTTTGTTTGAAACAGGCTCTAGAACAGTTTCCCAAATCTAGGGCTAATTCAAACAGAATGGTGAATGAGTCCTTGTAGGTAAAATTTATAGCATCACTAGTATTTAAAAAGTCATTTCTAGTCTCCATCAATTTCTCAAGTGCACACCTTTAGTTTCATCCATTTATGTTATAGTTTGCATTCATTTCTAGGTGTTTTTACATATCACAATGTGTTTTCCAACAAGTTGCATTTCTTTAGTTTTCACTTAATAATCAATATATTTCTTTATTCTTCTACATTTATATCATCCCATCTAGGAATATTTCACTGATATTTTCATTATACTAACATTAGTTTGAGTGAACCACCACAGTTTTTGGCCTATCTCTCTCCTTTTATGTGCAAAACCCTAATTGAGCAAGAGAGTCCATAGCACCCAAAAATTGTTGGTTCACTTTGTAAAAAGGCTCACTTTTATTATCTAGGCCTTTTGACTTAGATTTTTGCAAAATTTTTGGAAACTTGATATCATGAGTGTTATGCTTGTACGATGTCCTAGATCCCCTTACTTCTTGAGAGCGTAAACTGTGGATTTTGGAGTGGATGTCTAGCTTTAGATAATTGGATATTGAGATCTTCCATGCTTTGGGTTTATTTCATACTCTCTACATGCTAGAGATTCATGCACACTTGGCTATGATCATTGCTATCGATGAGCGATGGCATTTTGAGACATCATCTTTCCACTTCCCAATAGGAGAGGTGACTATTACCTTGGAGGATTTATGACACATCCTTAAGGTTCCTATTCGTGATACCTAAGTTATCTATGATGCGAATCGAGGAGCTCAAGATCTTTTGAGGTTTGATGGTAGACAAGAATTAGCTTGATGTGGGTTAGGTAGATATCAAGAGATTCATCAATGTTGTTGATGATGTTACCATTGTTCTCATTGGTCTTATCATGGGTCCACTTCTATGTGACATGCATTCACAAATATTTAGCTTAGGATAGGGGAGGAGCACTAGAGTGGATGCTGGAGGAAATAATTTGATTTTCTTGGGGTCCTTTCATTTTTTCCCACCTTTATCATGATATGTACCAGGTGGTATACTAAGGTGGTGCCAGATTGTCTGCTAGAGTGACACTTTTACACATTTGGGCTTGGGAGCACATTGTTGTGCTTTTACTTGTTCACACACTATGTCGAGATCCACATGATCCATTTGTTATCAGATATGAGGGCATGCTGATTCACCATCATGTGGGAGAGTTGACCTATTGGAGGAGAGTTGATGATATTATAGAGTTTACCTAGAGGCTAGGGTTAGGTGTTGAGGCTTGGGATGGAGATGATGAGCATCTCCCCTTCTACAAATATATCAGATGACTTTTCAGTCGTACCACTTTGATTATTGAGAGATATCTTCCTAATAGAGTCATGTGATAGTTTGAGAAGAGACAGAAAGTCCTTGGAGAGGATTATGTGGTTTTTCGGTCGTATCCACAAAGAGAAGGTAGTGTGAGGTCAAATGATAGACCCATAGACAATGACTTCAAATTTTGATCGACTAGCTCCATTTCATTATATATATGCAGATGGACTAGAGGTGTGATGAGGTAGATGATGAATTTTATTTTGATTTTAGATTAGGATTTGTTTCATCATAGCAATTCTTTTTTTTGATATAACAAATAGACACGATGCACCAAGGTATGAAGAACTAGGGTGACGTTGTATCTAATGCATGGAATTTGACTTTGCAAGCAGATAGGAGTATCCTTATTTATACCTAACATATGAAAACCTTGTTTGATTATGTGAGAAAGTGAAGCCATCGAAGTAAGGAAACTAACACAAAAAAAGTATTAAGAACCTGATATGTTCTAGCCATTATTTTACTTGAGACCATTCCTACACACAAGAGGCAATTATTCACCGAGGTCATATTACGAGAACATCCAACAAGAACATTAGAAAAAATTAGTAATGATGCCCCTATTCCTTTCTCTCTAAATCATTTTAGACATCCTTGAGAGATCATTGGAATATGACATTTAAGGTAAATTAAAGAAAAGATCAAAACAACAAAAATGTCAATATCATCATATATCTTGCCAAAGGGAGTTGTTTTTGGTTTAAGATCCAAAATGATGTCTATGTTAGGAAAGATCTATCTATAAGACAAGTTTGGATGTTGATTTTTTAAATTTTTGATAAGTCATTGACATGATGGTTTAACTGACATGTTTTAGTAATGATCCTGACTTATGCTCTTGTGTGAAAGTTTATGTTTCAATGATTGTTTTACTTGTTTATGTTTGGTTTTTCCAAAGGTGAAAGTGATAGATTTATTATGAATGATAGTCTGTTATGGAAACGATGAGATGAGATGGGTGATTTTTTATTTTTGGAAATATTTCACTGTTTTTGACTTTTGAAATGTTTTGAGGTTGTTTAAGGTATTTTAATGTCTTTTGAGTTAATGTTTGGAGTTTTCAAATATTTGATTGCTTTTGGTAATTTTGAACATGTTTGACCAAGAGAACAAGACCCAAGGGATAGACCTATGCCTTGAGGGCTCATCAGAGATGGTATTTCCTATGTAACTACATAGAGGCTTCATATTTTGATTATTTGGACTTGATAATGTTTTTGAGATTTTGTCTTATTTTGGAAGTTTTGGATTTGGATGTTTTATGAATGTTTTTGGATTTTGATGTTGTAAAATGACTTAGGTGATATACAAGAATCCAATTGGATGACCAAGTATAGGAAGATGCCCCCAGCTAGGTGTTAGGTTACTTTGATATGGACAAAATAGGATGACCTGAGGGTAGGACTAAATAGTACAAATAGACACTCATGGAACACCATGGCGTAGCCACGGTAGGAGGGTCCTCAAAGAGAACAATCCAGACTATGCAACAAGAGTAACACAATTAAGCTTGCAATACAAAATATGGAGGAAAATTCAGATGCAAATCTTCTCATTAAAAAAATATCAATTATATTTGGCCAGAAACATCTGAGCTTTTAGATTCAGCTCACAAGCTTGATTAAACATGCTAAAAAATACAACATTCTAACATGCTCCTATATGCGAGCTGAATATTACAACTAGATCAATATTATTCTTTTGGATTGAATTCTACTTGATTACTTTTCTCTAATGATAGGTTACAAGCTTTATATCATATCCACAATTCTGAAAACATATGTGTTGGCCAAAGATCATCACATTACCCAAGGAAATAAAATGTAACGTGCACATGAATAGGTAAGCCTCAAATTTGAATTACTCTCCAATAGGTGCATAAGATGAAGTTTGGACCTATAATGAAGGTTGAGGACACTCCATGGAACACTTAAAATGACACCATTTAGATCCGCAAGTCATGGGAATGATCCATAATGATCAAACTAGCTGAAAAGTTTGAAATTATTCTAGTTTCGGTTTAAGAAATTGCCATGAGATTCCATTAGCGATAATTTGTTGGAAAAAGATCCAATCACACTCAAATATTGGAAAAAGGAAAATGAACATGTCGATGATGTACACAAAGATCCATAGGGTTTGGTGAGCAAAGATGCCAAATCCACCAATATGAACTGACAAAGAATAGAACAAGAAAAGAAAACTGAAAGAAAATATTTTTTGGTTGATGCAAGATTGCCAAGAACCAAGGATGCTCCTACATCAGACATCCAGGGTTATTGAAAAGTGAGTCCCTCACTTTTCTAGGTTTAAAGGAAAACCAAGATGGTCTACCTCACCCTGAGAAATCCAAGAAGAATCCTCAACTGGTCTACCTTTCCACTTCACAAGATATTCTTTGTACTGTCTTCCATGAGTCTTCCTCCCATCTCTGACATCCAAAATCTCCTCAATCTTATCTGACTATTGTTTAGGAAAATGTTTCTCCAATTTTACTTCACTCTCTTCACTAAATTCTACTTCATGATACTGATATAGATCTGCAATGTTGAATATAGGTGATATACCCATTCCTTCCGGTAGCTCCACTTCGTATGCATTTCCTGAATCAAATTTCTTCAAGATTTTACAAGGTCCAAACTTTCTCATCTTTAGATTATTGTATGTGCCAACTAGAAATCTCTCCTTTCTCAAATATACCATTAATTCATCCCCAACTTCAAACTCCTTATGTTTCCTCTTTTCATCTATTTTCTCCTTATACTTCTAGTTCATGTCTTCCAATTGCTGTTTCACTTGAGTATGCAACATCTTCATGTGTTTTACAAATTCTTCTACTTCTACACTCCTTTTACCTTCCATACTGATGTCTCTCAATTTCAATATACCTATAGGATGAACTCTAGTAACAATCTCAAAAGGTGTCTTTCTTGTACTCCTATTCACTTAATTATTGTAAGCAAACTAAGCTTGTGCAAGGAATAAATCCCAAATTTTGGTATTCTTTCAAACCAAACATCTCAAAAAATTCCCTAAACTCCTATTTACTACCTCTGTCTGTCCATCAGTCTGTGGGTGAAAAGTAGAATTGAACTTCAAATTTTTCTTCAACTTCTTCCAAAGTTTCCTCCAAAAGTAACCAACAAACTTTACATCTCTATTTGAAACAATGCTCCTAGGCAATCCATGCAATCGGACCACTTCTTTGAAAAATAAATCTGCTATATGTATTGCATCTATTGTCTACTTACAAGGTATGAACTATGCCATTTTATAAAATCTATCTACCACCACAAAGAAAGAATCTTTAACTCTTTGTTTCTTCGAAAAACCAACTATAAAATCCATGCTGATATCCTTCCAAGGTATCTCCGGAACTGTCAAAGGCTTATACAATCCTACATTTTGAATACTCCCTTTTGCAACTTGAAATTTTTTGCAACTTTTCACAATTCTCCTAACATCCTTACAAATCTGTGGCCAAAAGTAATTCTCACTCACCAATGCTACTATCTTATCAACTCCAAAGTGTCTTGACATTCCTCCACTATGTTTCTCATTCACCAAGTTATCCCTCATTGAACTTTGGGGTATGCACAACTAATTGCCTCTGAACAACATTTCCTCTTGAATGAAATAATCCAACCACTAAGTTCTATCCTCCAAAACTAGTTCGTTACATGCTCTCCAAGGTTCTGCAAAATCTAGGTCTCCCTCATACAAGTTCTTCAACTCATCAAATCCTAATACCTCCACTCTCATCTCTATCAGTGAATTCCTTCTCCTACTTAAAGCATCAACAACTCTATTTGACTTTCCACTCCTATGCTTCAAAACAAAAGTATAACTCTACAAGAACTCTACCCATCTCATGTGTCTCTGATTCAACTTACCTTGACTATTCAAATATTGTAATGCTTGATGATCCGTATAAATCACAAACTCCTTAGGAAAAAAATAATGTCTCCACTCCTTCAAGGGCTGAACTATTGCATAAAACTCTTGATCATACATTGAATATCTTCTTCTAGCATCATTCAACTTCTCACTAAAATAAGCTACTGGTCTCCCTTCTTAACTCAATATTGCTCCAATTGCATTTCCACTTGCATCACAGTCTACTTTAAATACTTTATTGAAATACGGTAAAGCCAACATAGGATGCTCAATCACCTTCTGCTTCAACAATTCAAAAAATTGATCTGCTCCAGACGTCCACCTAAAATACTTCCTATCTCCCCTCATTGTTTCTGTCATAGGAATACAAATAGAATTGAAATTCCTAATAAACTTCTGGTAGAAACTAGCCAATCCATGAAATGATCTTACCTCTCCAATACTATCTGGTGTAGGCCACTCAACAATTTCTCTTACCTTCTTAGGGTCCATCTTCAATCCATCCATAGATATCACAAATCTGAGATATACCAACTCCTCCTTCATTAAACTACACTTCTTAATGTTTATCAACAACTGCTCTTCTCTCAACCTCTGCAAAACTTGTCTTATATGCAACAAATATTCTTCCCTACTCTTACCGAAACTTAAGATGTCATCCAAATATAGGATCACAAACTTACCCAAGAATTTCTTCAATACCTCATTCATCAACCTCATGAAAGTACTTGGTACATTTCTCAGTCCAAAAGGCATCACCAACCACTCATACAATCCTTCATTTGTCTTGAATGTTGTTTTCCACTCATCCCCTTCTGATTCTAATATGATGATATCCACTCTTCAAATCTATCTTTGTAAAGTACTTAGCTCCACTAAAAAAATCCATAATGTCATCCATTTGGGGCAAAGGAAATATATACTTCACTATGATCTTGTTTATGGCTCTAGAATCTATACACATTCTCCATTATCTATCCTTCTTAGGTGCTAACACAATAGGTACTACACATGGACTTAAGCTTTCTTTGATCAAAACCTTCCTCAACAACTCTTGAACTTGTCTATTCATTTCCTCACTCTTTGTCAATGTCATCTGGTGTGCTACTTTACTAGGAAAACTAGCTCTAGGAATCAGATCCATGTAATGATTAATACTCCTCACAGGTGGTAATCCATTAGGTACATTATCTGAAATGATCTCTTCATACTTTGTCAGCAACCCCTTTATTTCTTCTGGTTGTTCTTCTACATGCTTCAAATCTTCAGTCTTCTTAGGCACCAAGGTATAACATACATTCTCATGTCTCAACCCATGAAGAAATCTCCTTCCATCAACTAGACAAACCCTAGAATTCGTACAAACTTCAACTTTAGGAACATCTTCCAATGGCAAAAAAATCTGCTTCATCCCATTAGCAACAATGGTGTATATGTTATTCTTTCCATCATGAATAGCCTTTCTATCATACTACCAAGGTCTCCCCAAAAAAACATGGGATACATCCATAGGCATAATATCACACAAAACTTCATCATGATAATTTCCTATCTTTAATTTCACTAAACATTGTTCACTTACTAGTATCTTATGCTCATCTTGAATCCAAGCAATTTGATAGGGCTTCAGGTGTTTCAACCTTTCCAACTTTAGTTTAGTCACCATCTCTTTAGAAACAAGGTTCTCAAAACTTCCATTGTCAACAATCACTTTGCAACACTTACCATTCACCTTGCATCTGGTCCAAAACATATTCTTTCTCTGCAATGGCTCCTTTTCCAACTCACTTTGACACAATACTCTTCTGTTTGACCAAGACTTCTCCATCTTCTAGTTTGTTAGATGATCTAGTATGTTCTTCCTCAACAAAGGTTGTCCTTCTATTTTTCTCTGTCTTCTTGCTTGTCTCTCCTTGATTGCATTCAAATGCTCTATGTCCTTCTCCATCACATTTAAAGCAAGTTCCTTTGAATATCCTTTTCTCCTTTCCTCTATCATCTCTCCTATAACCTTCATTCTGGTAACCACCATAACCTCCTCTTCTATAAGAGTTTCCATCACCTCTCTGGTATGAATTTTCATTCTTAATAACCTCCTTATCCTTATTCTGATATGCAAAATAGCCTCTTCCTCAACAAAAGTTCTTCCTCTTTGAAATCTTCCACCTCTTCCTCTCTGTCTCTGCTCATGTCTTTTGTTCAACTTTTCTTCTGCCTTTAGGGCACACTAATATTCTTCCTCCACACTCACCAACTTGATCAAACTAATCTCATCCTATATAGACGACCTCAAGCCATTCACATATCTAGCTACTTGCTCAATCTCATCCTCTAAATGTCTAGATCTGATATTCAACTTATAGAATTCCTTAGTATACTCTGTCACACTAGATTTTGTCTGCTTCAAATTTTGCAACTTTTGGAATAAACTTATCTGATAATCTATAGGCATAAACTTTGTTTTAACCTTGTTCACCATTCGATCCCATGATTTTATCTTTTCATTTCCTCTTCTTTGTCTATCTGTCTGCAAATGTTCCCACCGAAGGGATGCATGTCCTCTCAACTTTGTACAAGCATATTTCACCTTCTTATCTTCAGTGGTACCTTCAAATTCAAAATATTTTCCCATCTCTGTAATCCAATCAAGCAATTCTTCTGAATCCAACTTACCATTATAATTTGGTGGATTGAAATGTGGTCTTGTATTCACTTTAGTTAGGGATTTTATGAACCTCTCTTCTCCCTGATCAAGGCCAGGTTGCTCTTCTCTTCCTCTTTCTTCCTATACTTCTACTTCTTCATCACTCACATCATTAACTGGCCGACCTCTTCTCTGGGCCATTTCAACTGCATCTAATTTAGCAGCAATTCCTTTCAACATCTCCATCATAGCTTGGTTTGCATTTCCATGCACTCCATTTCCTCTAACATTTCTTCTTCTTGCCATCTTTACACAAGTTCTCTACAGTTGCAGGTCAAATCCTCAATTCACCACCCCACAAAAAATCTTCAACAGGACTTCGCAAACTTTGACGATCACACAAGGAATGAAGCTTGCTCTGATACTAATCTGGCATAACCAGGTAGGAGGGTCCTCAAAGAGACAATCTAGACTATGTAGCAAGAGTAAGACAATGAAATCAATACAAAATATGGAGGAAAATACAGATGCAAATCTTCTCATTAACAAAAATCTTAGTTACATTCAACCGACAACATCTAGGCTTTTAGATTTAGCTCACAGGCCTGATTAAACATGCTAAAAAATACAACATTCTAACATGCTCCTATATGCTAGCTGAATATTACAACTAAATCAATATTATTCTTCTAGATAAAATTCTACTTGATTACTTTTCTCTAATGATAGGTTACAAGCTTTATATCATATCCACAATTTTGGAAACATCCGCGTCGGCCAAAGATCATCACATTACCCAAGGAAGGAAAATATAATGTGCACATGAATAGGTCACCCTCAAATTTGAATTACTCTCCAATAGGTGCATAAGATGAAGTGTGGACCTATAATGAAGGTCAGGGAAACTCCACAAAACAATTAAAATCACACCGTTCAGATCTGCAAGTCATGGGAATGATCTGTAACGATCGAACTAGCCAAAAAGTTTGAAATTATTCCAGTGTCGGTACAAGAAACTGCCATGAGATTCTGGAAGCAATAATTTTTTAGAAAAAGATCCAATCACGCTCAAATATTGGAACAAGGAAAATGAACATGTCAATGATGTACACATAGATCCATAGGGTTTGGTGAGCAAAGATGATGAATCCACCAACATGATCTAAGCAAGAATAGAACAAGAACAAAAAAATGAAATAATTTTTTTTTTTGGTTGATGCAAGATTGCCAAGAACCAAGGATGCTCCTGCATCACACCAGGCCATGGAAAGGATGGAGATGGATGAGTGAAAGATGGATGAATGGATGTAGATTTATCATGGAATGAATGGAGGGAAAGATTATTTGATATATGATAGATGGTACTTATTTACATAAGGTTCATGTTTGCAAGGTTTTTGCCAAGGAACTTTCCCAAAGAGCCACCAAAGTGGTTTTCACTAGAGGACGATTTTTCCCTTTACTATTTTTTCCCTTTTTTGGATTTTTTTATTTTTATGATTTTTTTGAATTATATATTTTTGAAATATCATACCCCTCATGGGCTAGGAATAGATCCTCTTAAGATGGTTGCTATTGATAGGTTCCTACAAGGGATCCCATTCAGGTGTGGCAAGTTGATAATATCCTAATCCATGGCTTGCAGTGATGGTGAATGGTCTAATCAATTTGGTTCCAAATTTCCTTTAGTATCTTGATCCATTTGATTCTTTTGATTTTCCTTTAGAACAAGATCCCCTACTTGAAAGTTTCAATCCTTGCTTTTCTTCTTGTAGCTTATTCCAAGTCAATTTTGATAGAATTGGATAAGATTGAGGGCTTCTAGATGATGTTCCTCTAGCAATTCTAAATATGTCAACCTTGATACCCTATACTCTTTATTTGTGATTATGTACTACAAAGAGACTCTCAATGACGAGAGCTCAATCTCAATAAATAGGATAGCTTCATTCCCATAAACTAAGGAATATGGAGTAGCACCACTTAGCGTTCTTATTGAAAATGAAGGTAATATTGTAGCTTAAAACTTGTAAAAGTATGAGAGTGTAGATTTAATTAAGTGTTCTTTGTTAACAATTCTTTTTGTATAATTAATTTGTTTAGATCAATTTTACCAATTATAGAAAGAGATAAAAGATTGTAGAAGAATGAGAGAAGAAGATAGAAGTGACACAACATATACATGGAGAAACCCTTTCAGGAAAAAACTCTACTAGAATCAATAGTGCTTGTATTATTTAACCTTAGAACAAGATTACAATAATACTGTATCAATCCTTGATTGATATGCTTCTTTTCCTTCAACAATCCTTCTTCACAACCTACACAAAAATCTCATACAATTTTTGCAGCACAAGCTATCCATGCATTCCATGTGACCAAACATGAATCCACACATCCCATGCCATGCTTCAAACCTTCACATATGCACAAGCTATCCATGATAACCTACTTTCTTGCTATCCTACAATAAACTCTGATGTAATTGCTATAGTAAATAGACAATTAATGAGCATGAAAACTCATAAGAGTTATCAAATACAAAAGCATAAATCTCCTCTCAAAAAACCACACCTAGATTGTGCAAGTAGAGTTCGACACTGTAACATGAAGTCAAAACCAAAGCCTCCTAAATTTAGGTGCCCCAAACTGAACACTTAATTGATTGTTGGTCAAGAAAATATCTTGCAAGCATCACCTTAAGGTTGGCACCCAAGAATGGGCCCACTTAACTGAGCCTTGTAAATATCTTCTCATGCAAAAGGTGTTAACTCAAAGATGCCAACTTGGGCGCCCAAGGTGGGTCCAAGCCAATCTTAGTTAATCGAAGCATATTTCTCCACTAGTTCATGCAAACATTATGCATTATTGATCAATCCCTAACTTGTAGGATCTAAACATACATTACTAAAGTGTTATCAATCCTCCAAACAGTTAACTTAAGCAAGGTGGGTTCCACGTTCCATGTGGGTGCCCCATGTGCTCCTATTTTGTAGGAGATCTTCTTGGGTGTCCCCACATGTTCCTATGAGTTAGGAATAACTACAAATGTCAATTTACATGTTCATTTCATTCGAATTTAATCTCTTTCTAATCCTAGTGTTGGGGAACACTTTCCAAGGACTTAGGAGATACATGGAATATGTTTAGGATTGCAATTAAATGACATCCTATTCCCAACATTCTCCCACTTGACATGATACATTGCAATTATTCTAAAAAAGGAATCATTATTATAAATCAAGTATAGGAATCAAGGCCAATGGCCTTCCTGCACCAAGAGAATTTATTTGCAACATTGATCAAAGTGTCAACTTTCTCAATCAATACCTTTCCCAAGTCTCTCTAACCATATAACCAAACCATCATAGGTAGAACTTCATGCTATCAACATAACAACTCAAATCTGCAAAAAAGTCCCTATATATCCACCATCCTGCAAAATAAGACTTGAAGGTAATAACACATGTAGACATGCAATAAAAAACCTCTGAAGCAACTCACTGTAGTAAAGTGCAACCAGTCCAAGAGAGGTGCCCCCTCTCATACATAACACATATACCTTCTAGAACTCCCACCGCACAGGTAATTCCAACTTTGAAAACAAGATCACAACATTAACAAGTCCTCCTATAACACTTCACATAGAGGATGTGGCTAACTCCTCTATCATAGTGTCAAAGAAGCATACAATGATATGCAAAATACATCTCATAACACAAGAACCTTCAAGAAGAAGACAATATTTCCAAAAAGAGAGAACCTGCAAATCAAACCATGTTCTTATACCACACTATCATGTGCCAAATTGTGTAAAGTAAGATCTCCTTCAACACTCCCAAACTGAAAGGATATCAACATCTAACCATTCAACTTATAATGAAACATGGAAAAACTTAGATGTAAACCTCTCACAGAAAGTAGATGAAACTTAGCCAAAAATTCCCACAACAAAAGGGAATATTCCCAAAGCCACTAACTATCTCCTGTACCTCTCCTACCCAAATCCTCAAAACTAACTCAAGTTCAAGATTGCAAGGAGAACAATGGAAGTACATAAAATCATGCATCTAGTTCTCAATAATCCCTTAGAACTCAATTTTCAAGACTAATGCATAAGAGAAGTCAAGATACATATAAATAATGCATCTAATAATTAGGTGGGCAACACTGCTTAGATCATTTACTTGCCGAGTAGACCAAGAGTGGGATACAATATTGTCCTATGCATATAACACCAAGCAATATAGGCTTTCAATAAAGACAACCTTCTCATTAGGTCTATGATGGACTCACATCCATTTCTAGGTGTAGGATCCTCAGTCTTTACTATTGAATTTTTTTTTATAACAAGTAAACATTCCAACACATATCTCTTAACATAAGAAATATCCATCCTAACCCAAGTCTCTCTAGTATCCATGAGAACCCACCAATCAATCCATGCCAACTTCAAATGCAACCTGCATAATCATGAAGCTCCAAGAAAATGATTAATACTCAAAACCAAAGAGAATTGCATTCTCTCCAAAAGAAGAACAATAACACCTTTACCAAAGACTCTAAGGGTACACCATGAAATAAGATGTTAAAACCTCTTCAAATTATATGAAGATAACCATATCCTACCAAAGCTCCCATTGAACTGTGATACTGAGGTATACATGGCAACAAGATAAACATTAAACCATCATTGTCAAAATCTCCCACTGCAACATGTAACCAAGCTATCCATGACATCATGTGGTAACCATCTCCTAACTAGATCCATTGAGTCTTTCAATATATAGAAAAGAAGTAGAACTCATTGTAACATACTTCTTTTACAAATCTGTAATAACACAGTAATAAAAGCTCCCACTACTACCAAAAAAACTTCAAAATTTTAAGAGAAAGGTGTCCCAAACTCTACCCAACTGTTAGCTTTGATACCAAATGTTGAAAATGAAGGTAATATTGTAGCTTAACACTTGTAAAACTATGAGACTGTAGATTTAATTAAGTGTTCTTGTTAACAATTCTTTGTGTAGGATTAATCTGTTTAGATCAATTTTACCAATTGTAGAAAGAGACAAAAGATTGTAGAAGAATGAGACAAGAAGATAGAAGTGATATAGCATATACGTGGAGAAAACCTTTCAAGAAAAAAATCCACCAGAATCAATAGTTCTTGTATTATTTAACCTTAGAACAAGATTACAATAATACTGTATCAATCCTTGATTGATATGCTTCCTTTCCTTCAACAATCCTTCTTCACAACCTACACAAAACTCTCATACACTTTCTAAACATAAGCTATCCATGCATTCCATGTGACCAAGCATGAATCCACACATCCCATGCCATGCTTCAAACCCTCACACATGCACAAGCTATCCCTGATAACCTGCTTTCTTGCTATCCTGCAATAAACTCTAATAAAATTGCTGTAATAAATAGACAATTAATGAGCATGTAAAATCATAAGAGTTATCAAATACAAGAGCCTAAAGCTCCTCTCAAAAAACCATGCCTAGATTATGCAAGTACAATTCCACACTATAACATGAAGTCAAAACCAAAGTCTCCTCAATTTAGGTGCCCCAAACTAAACACTTAATTGATCGTTGGTCAAGAAAATATCTTGCAAGCATCACCTCAAAGTTGGCGCCCAAGAACATGCCCACTTAATTGAGCCTTGTAAATATCTTCTCATGCAAAAGGTGTTAACTCAAAGATGCCAACTTGGGAGCCCAAGGTGGGTCCAAGTCAATCTTAGTTAACTAAAACATATCTCTCCACCAATTCATACAAACATTATGCATGATTGATCATCCCCACTTAACTAAATGTATCCACCTATTATCTATCATGCAACTAAAGTCATTAGTCATGCAACTCAAGTCAACTGAAGTCAACTAGCATTCAATTGAAACTAACTACATGCAACTAAAGATAACTAAACCATAATTGAATTGAATTGAACTGAACTAAACTAAATTGAATTGAACTGAACTGAATTGAACTGATATCGAACTAAACTAAACTGGACTAAACTAAACTGAATTGAAATCCACTCATGTAAAAATAAATCCCTAACTTGTATGATCTAAACATGCATTAATGAAGTGTTATCAATCCTCCAAACAACTAACTTAAGCAAGGTGGGTTCCACCTTCCATGTGGGCACCCCATGTGCTCCTATTTTATAGGAGCTCTTCTTGGGAATCCCCAAATGTTCCTATCATTTAGGAATAATTACAAATGTCAATTTACATGCTCATTTCATTCAAATTTAATCTCTTTCTAATCCTAGTGTTGGGGAAAAATTTCCAAGGACTTAGGAGATACATGAAATATGTTTAGGATTGCAATTAAATGGCATCGTATTCCCAACAGTTCTGATACTAGTTCTATATGCACAAAGAGTGAGGTTTAGCTACAAGTGCCAATCCTGACCAACATTATTAACTATCTTTTTCAAGGTTTTGATTATTGTTTTTTTAGATGCTTTAGCTTGACCATTTCCTTGGGTGTAGTATGGGGTAGAAAAATGATGTTGGACATTGGATTGGTTGCATAGTTCTCAAACATCCTAATTCTTGAATGGTGCCCCATTATCTGTGATAATGGCCTGGGGAACACCATAACAAAAAATCAGGTAATTCAAGATGAACTTAGAAATTTGTTTCCTAGTTATGTAAGTCATAGGAATTTCCTTAATCCACCTTGTGAAGTACTCAGTGGCAGTGATTATAAACTTATGCCCATTTGAGGATGTAGGTTTAGTCTTTTCTATGAGATTGATCCCCCATTGTGAGTGTAGATTCTCAAAATATCCTGATTGATATCATGCACTTGATCCTGATTGACTAACTTCGATTCTTCCTTGATCATTTCTTTACTAACCAATTAATTGAATAATCTTTATTTAATTAATTCATCAAAATTCCTCTTTGATTAAATAATCAACTTTATTTAATTAAATCCTAAAGTTCTCCATTTAATTAAATAAATCAACTTTATTTTATTAGATCCTAATGTTCTCTCTTTAATTCAATAAATCAAATTTATTTAATTAGATCCTAATGTTCTCTCTTTAATTCAATAAATCAAATTTATTTAATTAAATCCTATTGTTATTCATTTAATTGAATAAATCAAATTTATTTAATTAAATTACTAATCTACCATTATCCTCTCATTTGATTTAAATAAATTCAAGCATTGAAATTAAATGTCACAATCAAACTAATTTCATCTAAGTTTATTAATTAACTCCTAACACTAATCCTCCATTCCTCTAGCTTTTGCAAGTTGCACATGTAAATCAATTTATTTGATTTACTAATTACTCTTTTTTCATTTAAATATGGCATATTCTTGGAATATTCCACTTATTTGAATTCTCCCTCCCAAAGGACTTTTTTCCTCCAACTTAGCATTAAAGGCTCATACATGTCCTATCTTTGAGCCAACTTGGCATTAATTCCTCTTACACCTCCTCTTACACAAGTCACCTCTTCAAATTCAAATTTCACTTACATGCATTTAACATGCACATTGTTCAAAATGTGCTCCACCTCCCTTCATTAGCATGTTGAAAAGTGGCACAATGCCATTGGTCCCTTATTTAATCCCGCATTCATCCTATTATTCATTCTTCTAACTTTCTTCATTATAAAGAGATGCCTTCTCTATTGATTTGGGATCCACAAGTTCATCCACAATCATACACAACTTCATGCAAAGAGATTATAGTCATTTGAGTTCAAAGTATCCATGATTTCATTCACAATTTCATCCAAGTTAGCATAGAATTTCATCATCCATAGCTAGGTTATTGACATGTTTGCATCAAAGATCACACATCTTCATCATCAAGCTTGTCAAGGGATTGGAAAAGGGCTTCTTTCCACATCAAATAAGCACCAATCCCCCTATGGGATGTTGGTTTGAGCATTTGAATGAGATTTCATTAGCTTTTATTTGATATTTTATGTTGTTTCTTTGTTCTTATGCTTGAATGAATTTCATAGGGAATGTTTGGTTTAAACTTGTTTAAGGACTAATATTTGTTTGTTTGCCCATGTTTGAGTAGGTCTCGATGGAGCATTCACAGTGACAATCGCCATGATGTTGTGATTGGTTGAAGCTCTTGAGCTAGAGCATGGATAAGGTCTCCATGCTATTGACATTGCAAACACATCTTTACAAACTAATTTGATTTCTACTCCGTGGTTGGCCAATAATATCCCGTTCTTAAAAGATTCTTAGCCAAGGTTACACCACTCAAATGTGACCCACAAATTCCTTTGTGCACCTCTTTTAAGATGGTGTAAGCTGCTTCTTGGTTAAGAAATCTTAGTAACTTCCCATCAAGACTTATTCGGTATAAGGTATTGCCAATGATGACGAATCATGAGTATCTTCAAATAAATGTTTTACATAAGTTATGGGTAAGATCAGATGGAAGGGTACCTCTATGGAGGTAGGTGAAAATTTCATGATACCAAGTGGAACTGGGACCAACAATTTCATAGAAAAATTCCAATTCAGGTATATCGAAAGCCGATATGAGAAGTTGTTCAATGAGGAATTCACATTTCAATATATTATGTGGAATGTCTAACAATGATCCAATGGTGGCCATCACATTTTCTTCCCTATTATTGATCCTTGGGGTTTGTTCAAAATTTATGTCGTTGAAGTACTCCTTGAAACTATCCACCATATTCTTGTATGACATTAATTTATCATCTTTGGTTTGATAATCATCATTAACCTGCCTCATTATCAGTTGTGAATCACCATAGACTTGAAGCTCCTGAATTTTCCATTGGATGGCAGTCCTCAATCCTGTGATTAGAGACTCATATTCAACTATATTGTTTTAGCATGGAAATTCAAATTTGAAGGAATTTGATATGCAATCACCTTGAGGGGTGATAAATAGAATACCTACTCTTGATCCATGTTGGGTATGTGATCCATAAAAGTACAAATTCTATTGTTTTGTCATTGTTGGGGTGAATACAACTTCATTTGGAAACTCAGAAACCAACGGTTTCTCTACATATAGTGGTGATTTGGCCAACTAATATATTATAACTTATCCCTTGATAGCCTTTCAATCAACATACTCTATGTCAAACTCACTAAGGATCATTACCCATTTTTCCATGTGAATTGTAAAAATAGATTTTGATAATAAAAACTTTAGTGGATCAACCTTAGATATGAGCTTGGTTTCATGGCTAAGCATGTAGTGTCTTAGCTTTTGAGATGCAAAGGCCACTACTAGACATGCTCTTTTTATTGTAGTATAGTTAATTATCTCAAAGACAACTAAGGTCCTACTGATATAATAAATGGCTCTTTTCTTTCCTGTTTCATCTTGGATTCCCAAAAGATCTCCCAATGCTATTGAGGTTGCTAAGATGTATAAGATCAAAGGTTTCACTATGATTGGTGGCATCAGGACCAATGGTGATATTAGGTGATGTTTTAATTGTTGGAATGCTTGTTCATAATGATTATCCCATTTGAATTCCACACCTTTGTGGAGAAGGTGTGTGAATGGGTGGCACTTGTTTACCAACTGTGCAATAAACCTCTTGATGGATTGCAACTTTCCTAAAGGCGTCTAAGTTGTTTTAATGTCTTAGGTGAAGAAATTTCCATTATGGATTTGAATTTGGTAAGGTCAACCTTGATTCCTTTTCATGATACAATATATCCCAAAAGATTACCCATAGTGACTCCAAAGACACATTTTTTTGGATTTAATCTCACTTGATACTTTTCCAACCCACCAAATATTTTAGCCAATACTTTTAAGTGTCCTTTACTTGTGATTGATTTTTATAGGATATCATCCACATAGTCTTCTAGGATCTTATGGAACATGTCATGAAAGATCAAAGTCATTGCTCTTTGATATGTTGCACTTGTGTTCTTAAGACCAAACGACATGACATTCCAATAGTATGTTCCCCATGGACATGTAAATGCTATTTTATGTTGATCCTCTTTTGTTGATGTTGGGATCATGTTATATGTTGATGTTTTTGTTGTTGTTGATGTCATTGATGTCGTTGATGTTGTTGATGTTGTTGTTGTTGTTGATGTTGAGGTTGATGTTGTTGATGTTGTTGATATTGATGTTGATGTTGGAGTTGTTGATTTTGATATTGTGGGAGTTGTTTATTTTGATGTTGTGGAGGTTGCTTGTTTTGATGTTGTATATTTAATGTTGTGTGAAGGTGGATTCATCCCATAACTTTTCATATTTGTATTTTTAGCGTTGTATATTAATGGGATGTTGGTATTTTGAAATCCTAGACTTGTGTTTGTATTTTCTAGACTTTGAGTATTGTACAAGGGATTGACATATTGATTTGAAACATTTGTTTGATTCATCCCTTGTAAAGGTACCATTGGTTGACTTGACACATTCAATGAAGAAATTTTTGGTATTTTTGGTATGACATGTATCAAATATTCACTTTCATGTGGGTGATTTATCGATGCTATATGTGTAAAGGATTATTATTTTAAAGTGGTAACATCAAAACTTGAGGGAATTTTAGCACCATTTTGTGCAAGTTTTAACATGTACAAATTTGGATCAATATTTAACATGGTTTCTATGATGTGATGAAGAGTTGGATCTTGTGACATTTCTAGAAGTTCATTGAGAGTGAAATCCTTAGGTTTGTTGGTGTTTTCCCTATGTAAACCATTTCAATTTGGGTTGTTTGATGTTGTGTATTGGTTTGTAATGGAATTTCATTATTGATGTTAGGCATTCCACAATTTTGATCACTAAAACTTGTTGTAATAGGGGCATTTAGACCACTAGGATTATATTGAAATGAGAGGGAAAAAACAAGATTGCTCTTATTTTAAAAAATAGTCATTCACATTACACTAAAAAACTATTACAAAATATTGCATTTAAAGGCCATTATTCCTATATGAAACTAATTATAGGAATAGAACTTCCAAAACCTAATTTATTTAATAAATTAGCAATAGCATGTTAATTTATTTGTCTAACTATTTTATTTAACTATTTACGTCATGCACTAAATTCTAACACCCCCTTAGTATTGACATAGAGAAAAACTAGAAATTAGTACAAATATTGTTTGCCACATTGCCAATAAAATAACCCTCTCGATTAGGAATCCACTCTACTAGCTAAGGAGAGACTTGCTCGGGGTAAATATTGAATTTATTTATAGCATCATATGAGTACTCTTTAGTTTTATACAGATAAATCTCATTTAGCTTTTTCATGTCAACCCAATAATACTCCCTAATGTGGAATGACAATGAAATTAACCTATTATTTAATGCTTGTATGAGATCTGTAGAGCCATCTTTAAGTGTTAACATCTCACGTGCACACCAAAAAGTAGAGTAAAATAATGCTTGAATCTCCAAAGGATGACAATGGATTCCCATTCGACGATTAATCATGCATGATCCATCTGTAACTAGTAAGGTAGAAATCATATTGAACCCATCAACAAGAAAACTTCAAAATAATTTGAAAAAATATCTATTTACATGATTGTTGATGCCCTAATGGCATTCACTCTGATAGATTACTAGCAAGCCAGGGTTTGCAAGAAAATACAGCCAACCAACATATAATGGATATGGTGAAACCAATATGAATATCAGCTACAATGAAGACAACATCCACAAAAACATCAATGGAGTTGAGCACTGCAATGATGTCCTATTCTATGTATCAAATATTTAAAATGCCTCTCAAATTCCTGGAACTTCTAATGATTAGTACAGCCAAAAAGAACATGGACAAGCATCATTTTCAATGCCAAGTTTGAAAATATTCTTGTAGCAGATTGGGATTTTTTAAATTTTTTTTGGGATGATAACAATGAACAAAACGGAGAAAAACAATGGAAGGAGTGACCAAGATGGAAAGAGAGAAAAAATGCAAATGACTAATGAATGTCACTAGTTTGCACATGGTCTGCACTACTTCTCTATTGACAAAATGCAAGAATGGTGGACAGACATCAATGGCTATTGCATATGGTCTATAGTGCTTGGCCCTTGAATGAATTGCTTTGGATGGAGACAAATGAATAGAAGGAAAAGAAAGAGGTCAAGAAAACATTATTTGATACCATATTGAAATGAGAGGGAAAAAAATGAGATTGCTCTCATTTTAAAAAATAGTCATTCTCATTGCACTAAAAAAACTATTACAAAATATTTCCTTTAAAGGCCGTTATTCCCATATGAAACTAACTACAGGAATATAACTTCTGAAACCTAATTGATTTAGGAAATTAACAATAGAATGTTAATTTATTTATTTAACTATTTATGTCATGTACTAAATTATAACAGATTAGACTCCATGTTCTTATTGTATTGAGATCTTGTTGTGACCATACAAGTTGTATCAACCCTAGGAGATGTTGGATGCAAATGACTTTGTTGAAATTTTTTGGTTGCTTAAAATTGAGCTAATAATGACACTTTAATAGGTTCAGGACCAATGTTGAATGAATGTTTGGATGAATGGTGGATATGGGAACTTCAATTTTTGACAAAGCTTGGACTAGATCTTTTGTTTGGGCATGCTAAAGATAATGATGAACTTACAAAATTTGGGAGTGGACTCATGACTCCAAAGTAGGTTTGATCATAGTGATTTTGATAACTTAACCAACTACTTGAAAAGATATTTTTCTCAAGCATGAAGCCAAACTAGGCAATAAGATGAAGATTTAAGCCTAAATGATCTATGTCAAAATGTTATGCTGCTTTTTTGAAATGAAATGTTTTGATGGTGACATTGATCCAATGATAACCTAGAAAGTGTTTTAAAAATATAAAAATAATAATAAACAAAGGATTTTTTGTTGCTGTGTTGACTAATACCAATGAATTTAAGTTTATTTTACATCAGTTTCAAGTGATTTAGCACTTGTAGATCAAAAAATAAATTTTGGAAATTTGTTAAGCTCTCTATTTTTTCTTGACAAATAAAAGTGTTGGGTTGTCAAAAAAAAGGCATGCACTATTTACTACAAAGGCATGATAGTACAAAGGCATGTCATTATCTTTACAAAAGTGTGACAATGTTTGCAAAGGTACCTTGATTCCACATAAGCATCACACTATTAGAAAAAAAGGCGTTGAAATGTGGTTTACCTAGGTTTACTCTGGAACAAAGGTGTTGGTATATACAGAGGCACTGAGATACAAAAAAGGATTTGTTTTGACAAAAATAGAAGTGTTTGTTTTCACAAAAGCATTGTTAAAACAAAGATGTTGCAATTTGTTCAAAGGTTAAAATTTTGCAATCTTGTCTAATTAGTATTTCAAAAATTTGTCCTATTTTGAAATTGATTATTTTGGTAAGTGATATAACATAGCAAAAAAATGTAAAAATAATTCAATTGGATGTTGGAGTATTTTCATGTGTTCTTCTTCTACAAGATCACACTAATTGGTATCATAGATATATTTATGATAAATACACAACATATAACACATCCTAATAGTAGTGGTAGATTAGGTTTATCAACTCAAAGTGGGCCAACTGATAAAATACCTTTCAATGAATGGACAACTAGAGTATGCCAAGTTCATGTACCACATTGACACCTCTTGTACCTTGGAAGGAAGATTTCCTTGTAAGTGGTTTTATCGCCTCAACAAATATTGGTACATAACAAGTAACTTCACACATTGATCCTTGTATATTGCACCACTTTAATTTGACCATATACAAATGACTCATAGTATTCTAATTGTTACAAATTGGTAGTGGAGGAATCAGTGAACAAATAGCTCATTTGGTATGCCCGAGTCGAGAGGGGTCACCTCTCTCCTCATTACCTATAGTGGCTCAGCAGATCAAGGGTCACCAAACTTGGCTTGAAGGATGGTAGCTACTCCTTGGGGTACAAATTTCGTTCACCCCATTTTATATACCATGCTTGAACACACACTTGAGATTAGAACTTTGGGTGATGAGGCCCCCAATAAAGTCTCTTACTTAGAATTAAATGAAACTAGTGTTTCTTTTTAATCCTCAAGATCATTCTTAGGAGTCGCGAGAGGAGAGAATACACAACACTAGACCTCGAGTGTACAAAAAATAATGCAAATGAATAGTGTTTCTAATCTCCAAGATCAAACTAAGGTGAAAGGAAAGAGCATACACACATATTCATCTACTAAGCACGCCAAGCAAGTTCATTTTAATTGCACCAATTTCAATTATTTGGTTCAATTTTAAACACCAAATTGAAAAAAACAATTTGTAAATTCTTAATCCCAAATTGAAATGTCCAAGTTGTGTTGTTCAATTTTAATACATCAAGGGAAAATAAAGTTTTTAGGTTCAATTTTAAGCACCAAAATGAAGTGTGAGGATTGTAGGGTTCATTTTAAAGAACTAAAATGAAATGTGAAGATTACAGGGTTCATTTTAAGCACTGAAATCAAATTTGAATCCTAGACTAATTGAAAACCTACAAAACCAACATCATTAGTAATCTTGCTTTGATTTTTAACTTCTCCCAACAATTTCCAAGATGCTACAAATTGTTAGTCTTGGACATAGAAAAATGCGAGAACAACAAATTGTTAGGGTTAGTCCAAATCCAAATTTCAATTAAAACTAAAAAATTGAATCAGGAAAAAATTGTTGTTACTTGACAAAAGCACTAGACTTTACAACAGAAGCACTACAGTGTTAAAGGAAAAAGGCACAAACCTTTGAAAAAGGCATCGACATTTACACAAAAGAACGACACTATCTTGTAGATAAACAAAAAATTAATCAAATCAAATCTAATAAAAAATCTAGACTTTAGACAATATGGGGGACCAAAACTTAAACCAACGTGATATAAAGATGATGATTATTATGATTATCATCATACAAAAGGACACAAGACATCCAATTGTATGAAACTCAAAAATATAATTCAATATCTGATAGATTATTGTGAGGTAAATGTGGATCGATGCCTAGGAAATTTTGGAAACAATGACTTAGGGATATACAAAAATCCGATGCACAATCATGGAAAAGGAAATGATGTTGGAAAAGAAAAAAGTGTTCAATCAAGCCAATCGTACTTATGATAATGTTGTAGGTAACACACATTGTTATGATGATCATGTCTCAGTAATCACTATACAATGCCTAAATCTTGAGTTTGGAGTCACCACATGAAGAGGGAAGGTCACTATCCAAGGAGCCCCTTTACAAGCAAAAGGACCATCAAAAGATAATCCTATGTATTATAGTGTACTTGAAAAACTCAAGAAAACACCCACACAAATCTCCATCTTAGAACTCTTGAGGATTTCACCCACATGTAAAGAGGTCCTAGACAAATCCATTTAATCATCATTAGTGTAGACACCTAAAATTGTCCTTGCCTACGAACTATCATATACCATTTCATTTCACATCAATTGCATCCAAAACCCTAAAATTCCTTTATTAATTGAATAATATTACATTATCTAATTAATTCACGTTTTATTATTTTGACCAATTAAATAATTTTCATTTATTTAATAAAGTCCTAATCTAATATTATTCATCCTAATTAATTAAATAATTCCAATTATTTAATTATATCGCTAATTCACTTTATTCCCCTAAGTTGATTAAATTGTTAAATCATAATTATTTAATTAACTCAGTTTCCCTCCAAATTTGAATAATTTGAATAAACAATTCAAAAAAATCATCAAAAATCAAATCAAACTAATGTAACTTTATTTGCAAAAGTCAAACTTGATTTACACGTTCAACTCCAAAATGAATGAATGAATTAATCATTCTCAACCACTTTCCTGATTGAATAAATTATGATCCCCTGATTTCTCAATCTATATTCCTAACTGAGAAATCTATATTTTTGACTGATCAATCTATCTCTCATTCCCAAAGATTATTCAATCTATTTCTTCAATCACACAAATTATGCAATCTATTTTGCATAGATTATTCATGTCTAAATCCTCTCAACATCTTTCGACTATTGATCAAGATATTCTACTACACAATCTTGATCATTCATTTCAAATAAAAATTTCTATATAAAAAAACTCTTTCCTCACAAAAAAGGGATAGAAGAAACAACATCATTTGCACAACAAAGTAATGCCAATATTCCTAGTCACCATTAACAAAGCTTCAACATATCTTTGATCAACCAACACACGCATCACATCAAAGCTTCTTGCATGCAACAATGGAGGCTTCACAGTGATATGACCAATTTGACATCTTGCAAACACACTCCAACATGGGATGGCAACCTCTCTTTTGTTTAGATTTCATTTGGATAATCATAGGATTTCTTTATGTGTTTTCAATAGCTTAGAAAGTCATTTCATGAGTGAAGGAATAGATCTAGGTTAATGCTTTTGATTTATATTAGCTTCTATTTCATTGCATTTATCTCATTTATGCTCTATAATATCCCCCCTCACACATTCTGGAACGCCCGGTGGGACCTTGGTCCCAAACACTAACGATTTCATGATTCAATTTTGAAGTTACAGGTCCTAGAGGTGCTTTGGAAAAATCTTCACACATGTTTTTGGAAGCTATTGCACTAAATTTCATGAAACTAGTGCACTTGATCCCAAAACTGGCACATTTGACCCTAAAAAATGGTGCCTTTGACTTTTTCTAGCATCTTTGTCTTCTAACATAGGGCACACTTGCATTTTTCTAGTTCTTTTGCTCTCTGATAGAGGGCACACTTGTTGATTTTTTTGTGCTTTTGCTCTGATTAACTCGTGTTTGAGATCTACAAGTTGATTTCTAATTTTTTATGCTAACAAGTGTCAATTTGGAATTTGTGATAGGTGATAATGTGTGTGTATGCAGGATTGATAGAGTCATAAAAGAACCACTAACACTTTTTTTTGTAGGGAAGACAAACGGTCAAAAAGCTTCAAATTTTCAATGCTTTTTAAGTTAGGAATCCTTCATTTTGGTGCTTAAAAAAAGAACTCTACAACAACACATTTTTTTAAGTGCTCTAGAAATGAATCATTTTAATGCTTTTTAAAGTTAGGAGAATCTTCATTTTGGTGCTTAAAAAGAACCCTACAACAACACATTTTCAATTTAAGTGCTCTAAAATGAATCATTTTTCAAAGCTTTCTTAAGGTAGGAGAATTTTTGTTTGGTGCTTAAAAAGAACAACATAACAACACATTTTGATTTAAGTGCTCTAAAACGAACTCTTTCCAAGTTTTCATAGTTAGATAATTTTCACTTGGTGCATGAAAAGAATAACACAAACAATTCAATTGGTACTTTAAAAAAAGGTTTTTTAGCTTTCAAATTAAACACTTAGAATGTTTGATTTTCTGTTTAAATGACTATAAATGATTTCCTTTTTGTTGAAACATGCTTGCATGCATTTTTGTTGACCAAGTAAGACCAAGATCAATCTAGAAAAACTCAAGTTTTGGTCTTAAAAATGAACAAATCAATTTTTTGTAGTGCACCTTTGCTATCTTAGCGATTGATATCTAGAATACTTCACGTTGGTGCAATTAAAAAATGGAAAATTGTTATGCTTTTTAGATTATTTTGTGGATAGCAATACATGAGGAGCTTAACAAGAATCAAATTATGATGAATTGTATTTCGTACATTCAGTGTTTGGAAAGCTAGCTGTTTGTCTTCTCCCCTCACACCTTTTGCCGATCTTGGGTGAGCGAAAACATATTGAGCTTCACAATTTTATTTTCAAAGCATACTTTTAGAGGGATTGCCTAATGAGACACATCCTGCATCAGAGAACTCATAGGTGAGCTAGGTGATACTCTCATTTTGGACCGCTATATAAATTATTGGGGGTGTGAGGAAAGTTCTCACCTGCTGGGTGATGCTGTTTTATATCGACGTCTGTCTCCCCTAGTATCTGTGTGATACGTTAAAACCCGAAAGGACTAGGATGCCTCTTAATTGAGAAAAACGTTGCATGTATATACATCTAAAACTCATAATCCAAAAAAATTACTAAGATCCAAATGTTTTTAGAAGCTACCCTTTTATCCAAAAACATTCTTTGAAAGTGGTGCATTGGAATTTAATTCCAAGAAGTTACTTGCCATGTTTGACTTTAGGACCATGCCATAAGTTGCATGTAAAATAATCCTTTTGGGGCATGAGGAAAGCATACCTAAAAGGATGGTTTCTATATCTAGGATTGTAATGTTTGTTTATGTAAAACTTTCCAAAAACATTCAAAACAAATTTTGACATCAAACATTGTGCTTGAGCTAAAAATAACATATCGAAGCAAACACTAAACATGATGGTTGAATCACAAAAACTTTGACTTAGTGTATAATTTTAAGAGAAGGGCCCTATATTTGCACTCCTTGAAGGATCTCCTTAATGGTTTTTGAAAAAATAAAGCTTTAATTTTAGGTTACATTGGTTCAAAGTAAACATTGTAAACTATGGATTGAGTGTCACGATTTCACAACTTAAAGCCATAGACATTCAAGTCACACAAGTACATGATTTTTTGACTAAGTCCAAGTTGTATCACTTTCCACATTTGGAAACAGATCAAAACATCCAAAAACTGCAAGAAAAACATCAACACTGCTGCCAAAATATTGAAGTTGGAAAACCGATTTACATAGAGGCCACTTCTGCTACTATTTCTAGTGCAGTTGATCCAAAATCAGGTGCACTCTCTAGAAAAAGTATGCTTTTACTTTATGTCCTAGAAATTTCACTGATGAAAATCAGTTGCATTTGATAGAATCCACACACTTGATGCAAAACCAACACACTTGCTTCTAAAACACTAGTACACTTGCCTAAAATTTGCTTGCAATTTCCAAATAAAACTTTCTTTTGATTGAGTAATCACCACATTTGACAGAAACATAGAGAGGTCGCACTTGACATTTCAACTCTTACTAGCTTCTCAAAAACCAACACAATTGACAAATTTTACGCCACAGTTTAGAAATCTAGCCACTTTTTCTCATAGTCTAGTGATTTTTCTCAAAACACATCACTTCTACTCTATCTTGATGACAATCAGAAAAATGAATCAAAATTCTTTACAGGATCCTTGTTAGAACAAAACAATCGAAAACCTAGATAAGTCATATAGTCTTTCATCCACTCTTCACATTTCATCCTACTTTTGGAAACCAGAATCAAAACAAATAAACCTATATTATTCCATCACTCATGCTTCTAAGATATCAAAAGTTACTTGGGACTCACAAATAGTTCAAGTAATCTTTTCCACAACTTATCCTTTAGAAGGAGAAGTGAGATATCAATCTAGGTCTTTCAATATTTTAACTTCCGAGAATAGTGCCACCTCAAAACAACACTCAAACCTTAGGGTCTTCCACACCTTCCCCATATGACCATTTGGAAACTAGTTTAGTTCAAAAATCAAACCTTATAGCACCAATCCTCCAACCAAGCCCTAGACATATTGAAGGTGAACAAACTGATATCATTAGCAGTTTAAGGACCTTCATATTTGAGAAGAACGGAACACCAAACTAGTGGAGAAACATAGCAAACATCTTAGATAAAGAGGAAGAGAAAGCAAACCTAGCAGCCAAAAGACCTGTGTTACCACCTCTTGCATGGCAATAGGTATCCATCCTTCATGATCTCTAGAAAGAGAAAAATCCTTAAGAAAAAATCCATATTGTGACTTTCAAAGAACCATCCTACTCTAAAGTTTTCCAAAGGGTACATCTTGAGAAGATACCGCACCCATCAAAATCGACTAGACCATTTCTACTTACGCTTCTCAATGGGCCAACCACCCTTAGATCTTCAATAGAAAATCCAAAAACAAAAGAAATTTCATTTTCCTTAAAAATAGAAGATCAACAAAAAGACAAAAGAATTTATTTTCCATAGTTAGGAGTCACGAAAACGTTCACAAAATCTTGGCAGTTATTTATGACAACTACTAGATCACAACATAGGAAGAACATGGAAGAAAACAAGAACAACACCAACATCCCACAAAAAAACACCACGAATGACGAAGGTGGCCCATGGGGCTATAAACCAAGTGACCTTGAAATTCCCTAAAAGAGACCCATGTACAAGAACACATTTAGTGAGGAAGAGCTAAATTGAAAATGATAAGAAGTGATAAAACAATCCACCCTGACCCAGAAAGAGTAGTCATAGAGGAGGTAGATATTGAGGAGGAGATAAATGATGAGGAACTATTTGAACACTCCAACAACCCCAAGGTGCTCGAACTAATGGAGAAATTGTTGAGAAAGGACCCAAATTCACATTTCTTCAAGTTAGCACAAAGTGGTGCTAAACTAATAATAGATTTTAATGTGGAGGCTCTCAAAGATCCTAATCTTATTCCCTTAGGGGATAACTCATTTTTGAGACAAATATTGAACCCACGAAGATCCCAAACATTCCACCCATATTCTCAAAAAATAATGGTCAACCCATGGAAAACCCATTGTTTAGAAAACCAACTTAGATCGAACAAGTGATAGTGGCACAACTATATCAAGGAGGTCCATCCCAGTATGTACCACAAAGCAACAATCCACCCCCAGGACAATGTGTACCTCAAAACACTCTGAATTTTGACCCTTCCAAAAACATGCAGGACCATCAACAAGGTGGACCATAGTGTCCCCTTCCAAATCAATACCATCAACAAGGTGGACCACAAGGTCCCCCTCCAAATCAATACCATCAACAAGGTAGACCATAGGGTCCTGTTCCAAATCAGTACCATCAACAAGGTGGGCCACATGGTCCCCCTCCAAATCAGTACCATCAACAAGGTGGACCACAAGATCCCCTACCAAATCAGTACCATCAACAAGGTGGACCACAAGGTCCCCTTCCATATCAACCCCAACAACAAGGTGTGCCACAAGGTACCCTTCCTAGTTCATCCCACCAACAAGGTAACCTACCTATGCACCATTAGGGAAACCTTTAGTATAGTTCCCCCCAACAACAAGGTGTGCCACATGGTACCCTTCTTCAGTCATCCCATCAACAAGGTAACCCACCAATGCACCATCAGAGAAACCTTCAGTAGAGTTCATCCTAACAACAAGGTGTGCCACATGGTACCCTTCCTAGTTTGTCCCATCAACAAGGTAACCCACCAATGCACCATCAGGGAAATCTTCAACATAGTTCATACCAACAACAAGGTGTGCCACATGGTACCCTTCCTAGTTCATCCCAATAGTAGGGTAACTCGCCAATGCATCATTAGGGAAACCTTCAGTATAATTCATTCCAACAACAAGCTAACTCTCCTTACATCCCTCAAGGAGTCCATACTGCTTACATCCAACAAGGAGTGAACCATCCTTCCATCCAACATGGATGCCAAGGTCTCATACCTTCACAATACCCAATCTATGACCAAAGAATGGTAGGACAACAAGGCTATTACATGCAAGACTTGTAAACTAAGATACCAAAAATAGAGATAGAACTACAACTAGAATCAGTGAACCAAAAGATCACAGACATGTAGGTAGGGAAACAAAGAAGACCTACAGCCTTTAGGCAATATGTCTATTCCCATTCGATCACTCCATCACTACACTGCCTTTTCTGAAAAAATTTGAAATACCCTAGTTTGATAAGTACAAAGGAAGAGGAGATCTAGTAGAGCATGTACAAGACTTCTCAGTGTCATCTATGGAGGTACAAAGCAACACCACTTACCTCATGAGTCTCTTTCCATGCAACCTTATAGGTCATGTTATGGAGTGGTTTTCCCATCTGTCATCGATAATTAAAACCTTTGACGAAATATCTAGCAAGTTCATAAGCCACTTCTCATTCAACATAGAGGAAGACGTTACCATCCCCTACCTATACAAAATTAAGAAAATTCAAGGAGAAACTTTCACCTCATACCTTCAACGATGGTGACATAAGGCTAGTCGATGCAAATCACCTATTCCTGAAAAGGAGCTAGTTGACATATTCGTTTCAAATGTCCAAATAAAAGTCAACTACCAACTTACCAAGTTGTGTCCCACAAATTTTGAAGAATCCATTGAGAAAGGATTTCACATAGAAAGGGCCCTCATAGTGAGAGGGGTGATCAAGATAAACAACCCAAGGATAGTCCTTCTAGTTCAAACGAGAAACCTAAAGTTTGGGAAAAAAATAATAATGTTACAAATGATGGAACAGTTGATGCTAGAGCACTATGAAATGCACAAAACACACCTAAAAAAATAGTAGGTGGCACAAACGAGCTATGTTTCAAATAATGCACAAAACAACCAACTTACCTATCCCAAGAAAAATTAGGTTGTCAACGAATAAAATAATCAAGGAGGTCAAAAGAGGCAATACGATCAACCAAGGAGACAGTTCACAGTACTAGGAGAGTCACTTGAGGTAGTCATGCATAAAGTAGAGAAGAAAAACCTTATCAAGGTCAATGATCACCTAAACTATGAGGAACCTAGCTTCAAGACACCATGGTATAATGAGTCACTTGTGCAAATTCCATAAAATCAAAGGACACACAACAAACAATTGCATGAGACTCAAGCACCTCATCCAAGACTTGATAGACAAAGGAGAAGTGGATGTTGAACATCATCCCAAAAACAAGGACCTTCAAATATACATGAATGAAATCCTAAACCACACTAAAAGGAATGAAAGAGGAAAGGACTAGGATTATCATAATGCTAATTATACCTATGGTGACATAGTTCTAGGAACCCTTTTACAAGATGATGACAATAGGAAAAATGTATTGACTATACGAGGTGGAGACAACAACTGTAATGTAACTACCTATCGAGGGAGAGTTACAGTACAGGGAGCCCCATCCAAACCCACAATTAAGTCATCAAATGACAACATTATGGAATATCTAAAGAAGACACCCACCCTAATCTCAATCCTAGAGTTGTTAAAACTATCACCTGCACATAGGGAGTTATTGGAAAAAGCATTGGAAGCATCAGTCCCTAATGACCTCAATCCTAATCAATTCCAAGCCATGGTTGGAAAAATCATGACAGACATTTTCTGAAAAATATCTTCCACAAAGGACATTCCACAACCAAGCCCTCTACATAGAGGTTGGTTTCCACAAGAAGATGGTCAAGTGGGTATTGATAGATAATGGTGTGGGTTTAAACATCTCTACCTTAAAATTCATCAAACAGTTGGGGTATTATGACGATGTCATAGACAAAGGGAAGAGCATTACCACAAGGGCCTATGATGACCTTGAAAGGAATTTAGAAGGGATAATCAGGCTATCGGTGTAGATAGGACTGACTATCAAGAAACTACACATCAAGTAATTGACCTTGAGTTACTATCTAACCTCCTCCTATGACACCCTTGGATCCATACATTACAAGTAGTACCATCTACCTTTCATCAATGCCTAAAGCTTCCCCATGAAGGAAAAGAGGTGACATTATATGCCAATCCTAAACCCTTCCATTTCTATGCAATTTTGGAGGAGAAGTATAATAAGGTCCAACACATACCTAGCAATGACATAGCCTTTTGATCATTCTCATATGTTAACCCTTCGATGCTACCATTGACCTCAACCAAGATCACATCAAGTGAGCAATTGAAAATGGAAACCAAGGTTCAAGTACTAGACATGGGTAATGGAAACTACCACTTCAACCAAGCTTTCTGCATCGACATGCTTCCACCAACACAAAAATTCTATGGAGGTTTGAAAGAGATAAAGTATGCTTAGACAATACAAATGATCGCCAAACGCATGATCTTCACCAAGTTGGGGGACATGAAGGATGAAGAAATATTCAAAGAGGACTTCTCATCCATGATTTACAAGGAGGACCAAAAAGAACCAGAATAGCCACAACCCATTCTAATTGATCCTAATAGTAGAGGTTATCAATTAGCTAAACAAATGGGATTTCAAGGAATAGGTGGCATTGCACTACAAAAACAAGGCCATTGGGAGCTTATCATAGTGGAACAGAGAAAGAAAAATATGGGACTAGGTTATAATCCAAAAGATGTGGTCACTCCAAAAATAGGATGAACCTCTTTTAAGAAACAAGAAACTTCTACTAACGTTAAGGCACTAGATATCTACCATATCATGGGCAACAATTTACCCATCGAAGACTTATTCGTCAAATTTAAAATTGATAGGTTCCCTCTCCAGTTCATCAAAATCATTCCCAATATATATTATCATACTGGAATGGATTCTAACAAATACAAATGGGATTCTCCTTCCTTTATCACTGGATATGGTTCCCCCACTTCTAGTAATGACAACCTAGAAACCCAATGAGAAAACGATACGAGAGCCATACTAACCATTTCAAAAACCTCCATAAGTTTTATGGATAATGAGGATAGCCTACCACTCTTCTACCCACAATTAATAGATTAAGACCAACAACAACATATAGATCAATTCTAGAATGATGAGGCAATCATAGAATTCATGGGTCTCTAAAAAAAATACTAGCAGGAGATCACAAAGTAGGGTACATCATGGAACTCAAACATGATGCATACTTCGATGGAGAGATTGAATCTTCTAGTCGTAAAAATGAAAGAGAAAACATACAAATAAAAATATGATCCCTAGAAAAATTACAATGTGGCTCTATCGGATCCAAAAAAGAAGAAAATAAAGGACACATCTGACAGTGAAAACCTCCTCGAGGCACTCGAGGATGGAGGGTTCAATCTCCCTATATTAGAGTATCAAGAAAGATCAATGCTCCTAGTAGAAGTAGAGTCCATAAATCTTGGCACAATAGAGGACTCAAATATAACATACCATGTGACATCACTTGATCATGAAGAGAAAGAAAACTTCACAACATTCATCAATGATAGGAAGGTAAACTTTGCATGGGCCTATGCAGATATGCCTAGACTAGATCCAACACTAGTCGTACACCATTTGGTCATCTCCCTTGTAGCAAAACCTATCAAGCAAAAACTCAAAAAAATGCATCCTCAGATATAATTATTGGTAAAGGTAGAACTAAAGAAGATACTAGATGTGGGTTTCATTAAACCCATTATTATCTAGAATGGATATAAAATCTAGTACTAGTGTCAAAGCTTACAAGGGGCATAAGGATTTGCACAAACTTTAGGGACCTAAAAAAAGCTTTCCAAAAGGATGACTTCCCCCTTCCTAGGATTGACATGATCGTGGATCTAACAATAGGGAATGAGATGTTATCCTTAATGGATGGTTTCTCTAGATATAACTAGATAAAAATTTCTCCAAACGATAAAAAAATAGTATTTACTTGTGCTTGGGGGACTTTTTGCTAGAGTGTATGCCATTTGGTCTAAAGAACACATGAGTGACATATCAAAGAGCAATGATGACCATCTTCCACGATATGCTACACATAGTCATGGAAGACTACATGGACGATATTCTAGAAAATTTAGTCAAAAGGGAAGTTCACTTGACCAATCTTGCAAAGGTGTTTGATCGACTTGAACAATATAATTTGAGACTCAACCCTAAGAAGTGTGTGTTTAGAGTAACATTTGAAAAGCTGTTAGGGTACATAGTGTCAAGGAGGGGGATTGAAGTGGATCCTACAAAGGTAAAAGCTATAATAAAGATACCTCCACCAAAGAAATTAAAACAATTGAGGAGTTTACAAGGGAAGCTACAATCCATCAAGTGGTTTATCGCACAACTAGCAAACAAATGTCACCCTTTCACTCATCTCCTACACAAGGAAATCACCTTCAAGTGGGATGGGAGATATGACCAAGCATTCCAACAAGTTAAGGAGTACCTACTTACTCATCCTGTACTCATGCCACCTATTCCAGACAAGGAAATAATACTCTACATTTCTACCACACAAGCAATATTGGGATCTCTTCTAGCCAAGCTATATGATGATAACAAAGAAAGAACAATATAATACATCATCTGAACATTGGTGGGCTATGAGTTGAACTACTCGCCCATAGAAAGAGAATGTATCTTAGTCATATTTGTGACATAAAAGCTGAGATACTACATCTTAAATAGGAAGGTAAAGTTGATTTCAAAAGTAGATGCACTAAAGTACCTGCTAGCAAAGGCAGCCCTAACAGGCCAAATTTCCAAATGGGTGATGATCCTGAGTGAATTTGATATAGAGTATGTGTATAGAAGAGCCATCAAGGGACAAATCATAGAAAATCAGCTGGCCAAAGCACCCATAGATGATCACAAGTCTCTCACAATGGAATTTCTAGATGAAAGCATCTCGATGATAGAAAAAATAGACCATTAGACTCTATACTTTGACAGGTCCCACACTCAACATGGCTTTGGAGAAGGTATTATATTTCTCACATCACAGTGAAATAGTATACCCAAGGCATACAAGATCACTTTCCCATGCATGAACAATATCTCAGAGTATGAAACTTTAATCAAAGGGCTTAAAATGGCTATTGAATGGAGAATAAAAGAGCTACATGTCTTCAGAGACTCTCAACTAGTGATCAGATAGGTGAATGATGAATAGGAGACAAGAGATGACAAATTGATGCCATATAAAAGGATGGTGGATAGCTTCAAGGAATATTTTGTCACAATAACCTTTGAACAAGTTCCTCAGATCAACAATAGAGCCACCGATGCAATGGAAATAATAGGCTTACTTCTTGATATTCCACAAAATGTTCCTAAGTATGAGTTCCTTGTGGAACAACTACTTGTACTTGAATTCGACATCCCAAAATCAGAATTGGTATGTGTTGTTGTTGGTCCTAACTCCCCATGGAACCAAGATATATTTTACTACATCTAGCATGGTATCATACCACTTGACCTAACAACTACTCAAAAGAAAACCTTCACCTGTAGAACTTCCCACTTTATAGTCCTAGGAGATACCCTATATTGTCATAGTCTAGATGGTATGTTACTCTGGTGTCTTAACACAAAAGAAGCACAAACTAAATTACAAGAGGTACACAATGGTGTTTGTGGGTCCCACTTTAGTGGACCTAACCTAGTCCAAAAATTGCTCAGAATGAGATATTATTGGCCCTCCATGGAACAAGAATGCATTCAGTATTGTAGAAGGTGTTGTCAATGCCATCAACATAGTGACCTTGTTCATCCACCAACAAAGGAGTTGAGACCCATCACAACACCATGGAATTTTTTGCAATGGGGATTAGACTTGGTAGGTAAGATTTCACCCACTTCATCTAAGGGGCACAAGTCTATTATCAAAGAAACAGAGTATTTCACTAAATGGATAGAGGAAATTCCATTGACCTAAATCACTGGAAAACATATATCAAAATTCATTTTGAATTATCTAATTTGTAGGCATGGAATTCCCAAATGATAATAATGGACAATGGAACCCCATTCAAAAATCAAGATTTCCAAGAACTTTACTCCCAATTTTCTATCCAACATAGATTTTCCACGACCTACTATCCTCAAGGAAATGGTCAGGACAAAGCATCTAATAAAACCATACTAAAAATACTAAAAAATATTGTTAATGAAGTTGACCATGATTGGAATTTGTAGCTAAACCTAGCCTTATGGGCTTGTCGAGCTAGGATCTGAACACCTACACATGCCACACCATTTTCCTTGGTCTACAGATTAGAGGCTGTCTTACCTATTGAGGTCAAAATCCCCTCATTGTGAATCTCATTAAAAGACATGGTCAACAATGAAGAATACTAGGTATCCAGGTTAAATGAATTAGAACTCCTAGATGAAAGGCATTTGAGCATGTTAAACCATCTTCAAGTTTATTAGAATTGGCTGAAATGAAGCTATGAAAAAAAATCAAGGACATGAACTTTCAAGTTGGAGACCTAGTGATCAAAGAGAACCAAAAGATGCAACAAAATCAAGATGGTGAAGACAAATTTGAACCCAACTGGTTAGGCCCATTTATCATCACAACAAGCTATGGTTCTGGGGCTTATCATTTGGCTACACCTGAAGGAGAACCCTTATATGAACTGATGAACATTAGCCACCTCAAGAAGGTATACACATGAAGCACATCATAATACCCTAGGTAAAAGGGTAAAAATACAAAAAATACAAAAAAAACCAAAAAGTAAGAAAAAAATAGTAAAGAGAAATAAAAGCATTCCTTGAGTGAAAACCACTTTGTGGCTCTCCTAGAATAGGTACCATAGTGAAAACATGGAAAATAGGCTCTATGTTTGAATAAGACTTGCATCATTATCTATCGGTACTATCCACAACATCCACCCATTCATTTCATAATAAAACATATATCCAACAATGGCTTGTTATTGATTAAGGAAAGTAGCCTTGTCTCCAACTGGGGGAAACTTCCCGAAGTAGGTTGTGGATTAGATCCTTGTGTATCCCATCATAGTAAAAACTATCCAAAATAAACAATCTAAAAAATAACAAAAATAAAAAAATATATTTGAACCATTGAAAACAAAACAACATCATTGAATTATTCCTTCACTCAAACAGTCTAAGATATCAACATTTTATTGAACCTCACAGGTAATTCAAGTAGATTTCCCACAACATATCCTCTAGACACAAAAGTGGAATATCGATCTAGGTTAACAATATTGTTGAAAATCCCAAAAACAAGTTTATGCTTTGAGTCAACTGGTCAAACTACGTGGTCTCTATGTGTACAACGTATGCAAGGCATATGTCTAATCAGCCCCCAAGGCCTTAGGTAATACCCCTTAGGTATTTATTATGCTTTCTTTCAACTTAGTTGACAAAATTCAAAAATAAAAATATTCAAATATCTTGAACAAACCAAAAATAGCATTAGATAACATCAAAAGTCACAAAAACATTCAAAAAAGCTAAAAAATACTATCTCCATCATCACCTATCTGCAATAAAAAAACATCTATAATAAAAAAATTGTCACACTCACCATTTGAGGAAACAAACAACAAACAAAGAAACATCAAAAGTTAGAAATTTCAAGCAAACAATCATAAAGATTTGATCACAATTGGAGAACAACAAAGTCAACATATCAACTACCCATCTTTTGAAAATTCACCAACAACAACTTGATATGTCTTAACTAATCTATTCCTATGATAGACATGCTCAACACCAGATAATAGCCCCACGCCCAGATAGATATGGCAAATGATATGACAACATTGTTTTATCTTTTTGATTCACATTATTGACTCATTCCCAGGATCTCTCGAGGATGTCCATAAGGATTTAGAGAGGAAGGAATGAGGACTATTGAGTGTCATTTCAGTTTTCTATGTGTGTGGATATTTTTGTTATAGTACCACATCGAATACTTTCTTTGTTCTATGTATGAAAGCTGTTTTGAAGTATTTTTTGTAGCAGTGGCATATTAGGTGTTTAATACCTCTTGTGTTACTGGTCCAACATGTTTTAAAGCTTCTCACCCATACACTATAACAAGGTTTCTGTATGTCTGGTATGAGCAAGAATACTCCTTGTTTGTAGAGTCAAAGTCTATGCAATACATACAAATCTGCCTTGGTCATTAATACCCTGGTGCATCATGTCTATTTGCCTCATCAATAAGGATTGTTCGAAATGTGAAGTCTCCAAGAAAAGCAAAAGAAAATTCATCAATGACTAACAACATCAAGTATTCTTCACTTTTTATTAAAATTTCTTCTCACTGTTTCTTCTATTAGTCCTTGCACTAAATGCATCACATTAGCTTATCAAAAAATTTGGTTCATTATCCATAATTTTTACCAAATTTCCCGAGGGGGCACCAAGCTATCCCATCTAGGGCATATTAGGGAAACTCTTGCACCTGGGGCAACTCTTGAGCAGGAATTTTTGAATATTCTTTGACCCAACACTTAAAAATTGCATTGTATCAAAGAGGGGAAAAACATAAACACCTAAAATTGTCCTAGCCTATGAACTAGCATATATCATTTCATTTCACATCAATTGCATCCAAAACCCTAAAATTCCTCTATTAATTGAATAATATTACATTATTTAATTAATTCACATTTTATCATTTTGACCAATTAAATAAATTTCATTTATGTGATAAAGTCCTAATCTAATGTTATTCATCCCGATTAATTAAATAACGACAATTATTTAATTATGTCGCTAATTCAGTTTATTCCCCTAAGTCGATTAAATTGTCAAATCATAATATTTAATTAACTCACTTTCCCTCCAAATTTGAATAATTTGAATAAAGAATTCAAAAAAATCATCAAAAATCAAATCAAACTAATGCAACTGAATTTGCAAAAGTCAAACTTGATTTGCATGTTCAAATCCAAAATGAATGGATGAATTAAATCAATTAATTAATCATTCTCAACCACTTTCCTAATTGAGTAAATTACGATCCCTTGATTTCTCAATCTATATTCTTGACTGACCAATCTATTCCTGACTGATCAATCTATATTCCTAACTAAGCAATCTATATTCCTGATTTATCAATCTATCTCTTAATCCCATATATTATTCAATATGTTTCTTCAATCACACAAATTGTGTAATCTATTTTGCACATATTATTTATGTCTAAATCCTCTCAACATATTTTGACCATTGATCAAGATATTCTACTAGGCAATCCGAATTGTCCATTTCGAATCACAAACACACCTCTTTACTCACAAAATGGGATCAAAGAAACAACATCATTTTCACAATGAAGTACTACCAATATTCCTAATCACCATTGAAAAAGCTTCAAGACATCTTCAATCAACCAACACATGCATCACATCAAAGCTTCTCACAAGAAACAATGGAGGCTTCATAGTGATATGAACAATCCAACATCTTGCGAACACACTCCGACATGGGATGGTAACCTCTCTTTTGTTTTGAATTAATTTGGATAATTGAAGGATTTCTTTATGTGTTTTCAGTAGCTTAGAAAGTCATTTCATGAGTGAAGGAATAGATCTAGATTAGTTTTTTTGGCTTAGATTAGCTTCTATTGCATTGCATTTATCTCATTTACACTCTATGGTTTTCCCCCTCACATAATTAGTACCTACCTATATTGACATAAAGCAATTTCAAGCCATGGTAGGATACATTGCATCCACTCATAGATTACTATTCACATAAAATGACCTCCCATATCAAACATTCCATAATCGATAACTACATCTTAAGGTCTACATGCATAAACATAAGGTCAAAAGAGTATTGATAGATGGAGGTGCATGATTGAATATTTGTACCCTTTATTTGATTGAACATTTGGGTTATTCCAAGGATGTGATAGAAAGAACAAAATACATCACAATCTAGGTATATGATGACAATGAATGAGATTTTGAAGGAACAATAAAACTAACCATACAAGTGGGGCCATACATTGCAAAGACATGTTAGGTCTTAGATCTTGAATTACCTTATAATATCCTTCTCGGTCACCCATAGATCCGTGCCATGCAGGTGGTAGCATCCACTTACCATCAGTGCATCAAATTCCCTTATAATGACAAATAAATCACAATTCATGGTGATCTAGAACCCTTCTACTACTACAAGAGTATGGAGGAAAAATACTATAAGGTGCTTCAAGTCCGTAAAAATGATGAGGTTCATTTATCATCTTTATATGTTGATCCATAAACATTGGCATCCATATCAACATCTACATTATATTCTCAGTAGGCAATCCCAAACATCAAGCTACAAATAAAAGTCAATAGTTGTGGTGAATACAACCTAAAATATTCTTTCTATGTGGGACAATTGCCTCTAAATCTAAAAACATATGGTCAACCCCAACATACTGAGAAGGTATCCAATAAATTCAAGCATACCACATTTGAAAAATGGGGAGATCTAAATATAGAGATCATAGATGAAGGGAATATATCAAAGTGGATATATTAGGATGCAAAAGAAGAACCTCCATTAGTTGTTGAAACAAATAGAAAAGGGTTCCAATTAATCATAAACATGGGCTACATAGGTACAGGTAGTCTTGGTTTAAACTAGCAAGGAATGCGTGAACCAATAGTCCTAGAAAAATGAATAAATAATATTAGTCTTGGATACCCCTTGAGAAAAAATGTGGTCCCTCTTATTGACTATATTTCGATTGAGGAAGATCTAGCTTCTTCTTGGTTAAACACATATGAATATGAGAACATTGAAGATGCACCCATGTGTATCATTGACTTATTTGAACATGCCTCGATATACATGATCACCACCACATCCTTTTCATCCCCCATCTAAGATAAAGAACTAAAACTTGTCTATCCCTAGCTTATCAATTGGGACCAACAACAAGAACTAGTTCTAGATTCTTTCAAAAGTGATGGGGCTATTTACAAGTTCATGGGAGTCAAATACCGCATTCCTTTTGGATACCACAAAATTGGATTTGACATTGGGTTGGATACACAAGCATATTTTGGGGACACGGTTGAATCCTTTAGTCATAAAATCACAAATTTAAAAATCAAAACAAGATCTCCAAGTGAAAACCACAACTTGGTAGTTTCTAATCAAAAAATAGTAAAAACAAAGGACAAATTTGATGGCAAAAACCTCTTTGAGGCACTTAAGGATGAAGGATTCAATCTACCCAATATAGAGCAAGAGAAATCAACAGTCCTAGTGAAAGCATCACAATGGTCAATGTTGGAACAAATGAGGCACCTCAAGTCACATTTTATGCTTCTTCATTAGATGATGAGGAACAAAACAATCTAGTAGCTTTTCTAAGGGAAATAGATTTTTTTTGCATGGTCATATGTAGATATGCCTAGTTTTGACACATAATTGGTAGTGCATCACCTAAAAATGCATTCTAAACAAAACCAGTCAAGCAAAAACTAAGGAAGATGCATCCCCATATCACATTACTAGTCAAGGTTGAGATGTAGAAGTTTTTGGATGTGGGTTTCATAATACCCATTAACTATCTAGAGTGGGTTTCAAAACTTATACCAATCTCAAAACCCACTAGGGGTATACACATATGTATAGAATTCAAGGATCTTAACAAATCTTGTCCTAAGGATGATTTCCCATTACCTAACACATACATTATTGTAGATCTTATAGTTGGGCATGACATGCTTTCTCTCATGGACAAATTCTATGGATATAATCAAATTATGATAGCAAAAGAGGATCAACATAAAACAACACTTAAATTTATATGGGGAACACACTATTGAAACACCATCTCATTTGTATTTAAGAATGTAGGTGCAACATATCAAAGAGTAGCGACTTTGATATTTCATGACATGTTCCATAAGATCATAGAAGATTGTGTGGATGCTATCCTAGAAAAATCAATCACAAGGAAAGGACACTTGGAAGTATTGGCTAAAATATTTGATAGGTTGGAAAAGTGCCATGTGAGATTAAATCTAAACCTATCTCATATAAGAACTGAATACACCTAATGAACTAGTGTCCCATCGAGCATGCCAAAATATCATATGGTTAGCTCAATTGATCAAATAAGAACTGAATTAAAGCAATTAATGATATAAATGATCAAATTAGAAGTCATACTCAATGAAATTCGATTAACACTAAAATGAATCAAACAAAAGCATTAAAAACATTATTTAAATCAATTAAATCTAAATTAATGTATAAACCTCCCAATACCATTGTGGCTTTGAAGAAAACTTGTAGTGTAGTGATGCGGAGTGCTCAAATTTTCCTGATCCATTGTGCAAAATCTTGATTTGAAGGTGATTGATTCACAAATTCTCTCAAAATGCTCTCAAATTGTTCAAAAATGGCTCAAAAATTTAAGAGAGTAAGGGTGCTATGAATATTGTGAATGAAATTCATGTTGAAAGGCTTGGTATTTATAGAAATTTGGAATTATGATCAATGGTGAGGATTGAATTGAAGAATCAATGGATGAGAGGAGATTAAGGAGGTGGGTGTGGATCAAGGATTAATCAAGTGACTGATAATCCATGAGGTGTGGATCAATGATTAGATCAATGGTCCATAATCCATGAGAGACTCAACAATATCCCTTAATTAATGGAATTAAGTTGGAGATATTTTGATTTGGAGAGAAGAATTTGAATATGAAAAGGGAATATTCTACGGAGAATATTCTTTATGCAAGCTGGAGGATTGGAAGAATATTAGTTAATTAAACAATTTAGGACAATCATTTAATTATGCAAGTTGGAAGAATTGAAATATTTTAATTAAATAATCATGAATTATTTAATCAAGAGGGGAAAATGGAATTTTAATTAAATAATTTGTAATTATTTAATCAAAAAGGGAGAAATTAATATGAAGATGAATTAATCAAATAACCTTAATTATTCGATTAATAGGGGAATAAAGTGAATTTAAATAAATATCTGGACATTATTTAATTAAATAGAAGATTTAAAGTGAAAATAATGTTAGTAATGTGAAAGATGTGTGAGTAATTAGGGAATTTTTTAGGTGTCTACAATGGGAAATTGAATAATTGTATACAAATACCTAGTTATTGCATCATTTCAAACCTAAGTATAAATTATTGGAGAAATTATGATAAAAAAATATCAAGTTGTTAGAGTAAAAGGAAATTCATAAATAATTATTTATTTAATTATTAGGTTCCTTTTCCTCTAATTACTTAAGCTACTTAGGTCATGTTCTTTTTATTTCTCATATCGTAGGATGAGGATACATGTCATGATCTTGTTTTATCATCACCTAGGGTTTATGGGTTCATTATCCTTTTATAAGGATTTTGTTTTGTATAATCATTAAGAAGATGCACATTAATCAATGTTTCATGTTTTTTGGATCAATAGATCTTGGCCTCCATAGCTTTGTTATTCTCTCTTTCTTTGACAGGTGTTTGATTGTAGGGAATCCTTGGGAGTGGTGGAGTTGATTTTTCCCAACTCCAACACAAGCAAGTCAAGTGCAACCATTAGAGGATTTATTGCAACAATTAAAGACCTAAGTATTATGTCAAAGTATATGTGAGTTTATTCATGTTTTTGTTGTCATTACATTTGTGAGATCTAACCCTTGTAGGTCTGCAGGCAATTCAAGCATTCAAGAAAATCAAGCAAGCAAGAACCAAGACCTTGAAGTGATGTGCATGACTTTAATCCTTCAAGGAAGCCATTGAAGGGTGGTGATTTTCAATACTTTGTTGATTCATCATTCCTTCATATAATTTATCCATTTATCATTGACATTGGCATTGTGGAAGTGGAAACACTAACATGGGGTTTGACAAAGACAAGCCCCTAAATGGCACAACCCTTCCTCTCTCTTTGAATGTGTAGGTTTTAGGTTTGGAGGAGATTGAAGGAAGTTTGAAGACCCATTATTCCTTGTTGCAATCAAAACCCTACATCTTTTCAACTCATGAAAACTCACGTACAAAATTATTTGACAGTGACCCAACAAATTTGCAGGCGAAAATGAAAGGCTCTGATTTGGCATTGGAGGACTACGAAAATAGATCCGAAAAGTTTCTACAAGAAAACTCATGCCTTGGGCACTTGTGTCCAAAATTTTCTTCAAATTTGTAGGACAAGTGCACATAACTCTATATCTATTTTCTAAATTTTTGTTAAAGTTTTCCAATTACCAAAATCTTGCATTTTCAGATTAGGGAATAGTTTAATAGGGTTATTTGGGGAAATTCAGTTCCAATCGATTTCCAAGACTCAAAAGGATTAGATCCAATTTTGATTGGCTCAACTTTATGTTGAAAGTCAATCTAATTACCTTGTTAATTTGCATCCTAATGAAACCCTAGAAAAATGAGGAATTGACCCTAGGTTTTATACATTAAACTTAAGGTCCCATTTTTCTATGTTTCACCACCAAATAACCTAAGTTTTAAAATATAAAATACAAATGCAGCACCATCCATAATGAAGAACTACAATGCTACAAGCAAACATCTAGTAGAAATTCATACTAAAAATTATCATTTATCTATCTTTTTTCTCTTCAAAAAAGTTTCTCTCCTAAATTCCCCCCTCTTTTAAAATGAATAAAACTCCTCGTTTTATAAAAGTGATTTTTACATAAATCACATTATGAGTAAGTTTCTAAATTATTCATCAAAATATCATGTCCAACATTCTAATCTCCACATTTTCTTTATTTTTTAGTTTTATCTTTTGCATCCCAAATCTGCAAGAAAACATGTTGGTGTGATTAAAGTCTTGTACCTAGTTAATTCTTTACTAGGGACTTAGGGGAATTATTCACATTTTAAGTTTACTTAGGATATAAGCTTTCTTCTATAAGTATTAGTTGTATTATCTATACTTTACATTATCCTAGGTAGTCATGAGTTAGTTGTCTCATGTGATTGGATTAAGACATTTGTCATGATCTTGTCTAATCCTATCTCTCACCTTGCCTTTATAAGAAAGGCATCTCTTGTATAACATCTTGATCATATTGTATCATATTGTAATTCTTGTTTGGTGGAATAGAATCTTTCATTGTTTCTTCTCTCTATTGTTATTTGGAGTTTTTGATCAAGGTGTTGTTTTTGTAACGACCCAATTCAGCGTAAATTAAAAACTTTCCAATTCTCACTTAAAACATGTAAAAGTAACATATAACAAAGATATTACAATAAATTTCTTCCTTTCTTTATTGATAAACACGTACAAGTTACATTATGTCTCCTCATGTATTTCATTTTCATTGCAAATATAAATCAGAGTTAAAAAGTAAAACAGTTACATACATAGCTCGTAAGCTTTTGCACAAATAGAAGTAAAAAGGTCCAGGAGATCGTCCTTTCAAATCTTGGTACATTGGCCGCTCACTGTGGAGGAGAAACATCACTCGGGCGCTTTTCCGCCAACCACAGACTTATAATGCGGTCCCCCGCATGATCATTTTGCAATGAACGGCCCTCCCTTCAAAGAAGAGATTGGTAGGGTATCCTTTAGCGATTACCAACTGAGCATAGTGTTGTGTCCTACACAACTAGAACCTTGCTATTTCATAATCTCGATCTAGTACTCGGATTACAATGAACTGACAGTGTAGTCTCAACTATCTCACATCTAGGTGGATGTCGTACCTTTCACTACTTTGGCCAAAGTATTCTCATTCAGTACTTCGAATGAAGGTCATCTATCATAAACACTACTCAGGGCCGATTTGACTTAAGGCTTCCTTACTCTACGCATAGGTTTGTCCTTCAATGGGTGAATCCGTCATCCTAGACATCCTATAATCATATGAACCTACTAGAAATGAAAATAGTATTCAAGTGTCTTGTATCAATCCTCCTAACTAGGAATTCTATATCCTAGGAGTATTTAACTTGTCTCAGTTATCCTAATAACTTAAGCTAAAAGACTTCACTTGATTCTGCCATCATTTCGATCCTAGTAGATATAATAAGTATGTCTACGTATTCTCCATATATAGAGATCATATACAACATGCAATAACCATTCAAAATGCAAATAAATCCTTCCCTTTTATCTTTTCCATTATTTCGTTTTAATGCAAGAGAAATAATCTAATCCCTTAAGCACTTTATCCAAATAATCCCTTTTTCACAATTTTCCCCTATTCATTGAATCCTTTTCACGTTTTCTTGTTAAATGAATTGCTTTAATTATTCATCAAAACAGTTCTTTCCTATTAGAGCTAATTGAAAACAACAATCACAAGATCAAAAAGGAAACAACACTTCAATAAAAATTATAAACTAGGAGGATTCATGCCTGTTTTTAAAGCTTCTCCTGCCAAATTTGCTCTTCTAGATTCTCCTTCAAATAAGCTTCCAGGGTTTAAGCTAAAAATGGCTTCTTTTATGATAGTATTTCACTCTATAGTGAACTCCTATAACTCTTCTCTCATACGTGTTTCCACCACTCAATTCCTACTCAGCAATACAAATTCCTCACTTTTAAACTCAAAATGACTTAATTCACTGTGACTGGTAAATGCTGGAAATAATTTACTGTGCTTATCAAACTCAACAATACAGGAAAATTCAGGCAGTACAATGAAATGGATATGGAATGAAAATACTAAACTCAGATTGTTCAAAAGTGTATTCACAATGAATGGAAGGGCGTCAATATATAGGCCCGAATTGCAACAGATTTCCACTTATGAAGGCATGCCAAATGACAACACAGTGCTAAAAAATAGTCAAAAAGACATTTGGCGGATTCTTTAACCCTAAGTCATCAAATTGAAGGTGATTCGACCTCCTTAGAGTCAGCAAGAGAAGAATTTTTCAACTTTCATGGCAGATTTTGACAGCTCAAGACATCCTTTAGATTTTAGGTTAATTTGATATAAATGTTTTGAAAAATTCGTTCTAGGAAAAAGTTGAGCCTGCTATACTTCCACGTCGCCATTTTTGATGCCCTAAGAATAGTGTCGGCCATTATTCATTGACCTATTCTCTGTCTGCGCGTTTCAAACGCGTTTTCTTCCTGCGCGTGGCTTTTTCACGCGATTTTCATGATTAAAACGTTTCTTTCCTCTTTTTAAATATTTCAAATGTTCATTATAAACAATTCGAATTCTCTTTGATTTGATTATCTCAAACAAAAGGCACGATTTTCCATAATGAGATTAAAATTAAAATATTTCACTATTGCTAAAGGATTTAAATCCTTTGTGTTCAATTTTTTATTCTATTGAATATTTCTTCTGTGTCAATTTAATTTATACATTTCACATTTTAACCTTAATCATTTATATATTTAATCATATATGTATTTTAATTAGGTGTAATATTTCTAAATATATAAATATATATATTTTCTGACATTATATCGTGATCTATATATATATTTATATATATGTAAATATTACCTTAATATTAATACATATATTTAAATATATAAATATATAATACATTTACATTTATGTATTTATGTATATATATCCATAAATATAATCACATTGTTAATATATACATTAATACATAAATATTTATGTAATTTTGCTAGGCAATATTATAAAATATTATTTTCACTACAGATATCAGACAGAATGTGTACATATATACACCTGTATTTACGTATGTATGTGTACATACATGTCGACACATGTGTATGAGCATATTCGTCTGCTTAACGTACACATGTATTGATATGTCTGTACATATAAATACGTGTTCACAATGTATAGATGTACGTGCGTTCCCATTCAATCATTAACACATAACATTCACATCATTCATACTTGGGTCATTGTATAGCAAGTCTAACGTTTAAACAATCACATCCCCTAAAGCATAAAGAAGTGAATTCAAAATCCTTATGGTCAATAAACAAGCCTATGAATGACTTACCGTTATCTCGACAAACAGACTTGGCTTACTCAATCTATAGTATGTGTGTGTATGCTCAATTTGGTAATTGTTACTGTTTACCCGACCAAGTTCCTCCTCGAATGATGTCTCTCCTCTGTCTGGAGGAACAGTCTTCATACCTGCACATCATGACATGACATCGGTAGTCATATGCTCATAACAAGGTAAAAACATCTCACAAGTTAGAATGACATTATTCCATAATTGTTTGCAATATTTAATCAAGACTAAATCATTTAGAAGTAACAATCAAATGAAACCATCATTTAAACAGGACTCATTCATTTAATAACGAGATCAACCATGTTTTATTCATCATAAAGATTCAAACATTACAATCAATTGGCCTATACAATAGTAGCTATAAAATCGGGATGTAACAGTTTTTGGTTTGAATTCCCAGACTGTTGGAGGAATCTGTTTGAATGAAGGGGTGTTTGTAAAAGTTTTTGTAATTTTATTTTTGTCTCATGTTTTATAGATCATGTAAATCTATCAAGAAATATGATTATGATCTGTAGTAGCTGGTACTAAAATATATCAGGATTCCTGAGACACAATGTTTCTATAATGTAATTACTTTTTATATCGATATATATATATATATATATATATATATATATATATATATATATATATATATATATATATATATATACCTTTTACTTAAAAACAATTTTTTTTTTTTTGGCATGCCACAAAATCTTTATGAAAATGGAAGTAAATTATAGAAAAAATGATGGGGCATCAGTTTGAATTATTTTGGGATATCATTCTTATACTTAACTAACATCTATTGTGACATACCTTTCAAAAAACAAACACCTCCATCTCTTTCAAATGGTTGATTGTCATCAATGAGCTATATGGTGAATATTATGTAATAAATTAAGGACTTATTAATTTCATGTAATTAGATCTATAGTTGCTTACGATGCATTTGATGTCTCAATTACGAATATTAAGATTTGATATGAAAAGATGATGTTTATCAATGAATGTTAATATTTTAGCATCATACCTATTGCAAACAACAATTTATGTATTTGAAAAAAATAAAAAAATAATTTGTGTTTCCATTACAATTATCTAAGAAGGGGACATCTTAGTGGTATTAGAGCAGGCAGTCCTGCTAGCCTACTAGGTGATTTTTGTGCATGCAGTTTAGTCAAAGAGACTATAGAGCCTTAGAGAGAGAAATAAATTAGAAGCAACCACAAGGAAAAAATAATGGAATTGGAGGAAAATGTAAGAATAAAATGGTTGATCAAGAATAGGATTTGAAGGAATTCCTACAAAGGAAAGAACAAATGACATGAATGTTATTGCAAATAATGCAAAATCTAACCAACACTGTCACTCATAATAGATATACACCAAACAATATTGAAGGAAGTAATTTAAATTAGTATGGGGTTGGAAATCACATTGAAAAAAATAGACCCCTAGTTGGATCAAACCTTAGACCCTTCCAACCCACCTTTTTAACCTAGAGTGGAAGCACCTTATGGAGAAGAGGAGAAGAATCAAGTCGCAAATGATTTCACTATAAATGTAGATGAGAATATGAGACTTGATCTAGATGCGAGAAGGTAGATTTCATTTGAATAATATAATAATGCTAGATCAAGAAGTGAATCAAGGAGTGACAAGAGACAACCCATGTAGTATTTTAATATAGATCTTCAACACAATGTAAGTAAATTGACACTTCCTATGTTTCATGGCTTTAGACATGTTATTGCACAGGCTTGAGTTTAGAAATTAGATACATACTTTCACTCAACCCTATGATAGAATCTAAAGGTATCAAGTTTTATATTTCACATTTGGAGGGTGTGGCTCATGAGTGGTGGCATCATGGCCTAATAACACAAGGGTTTAACCGCATTTTCATCTATTGATTTGACACAAAAATTCATAGGCATATTTGATAGAAGAGATCCAAAGGTGTATTTCAAGGAGTTGAAACAATTGAGACAACATGGTTTAGTGGAGGATTATGTAACATATTTTCAAATACTCAATCATGGTTCTATATTTATGGATAAGAGATTCATGTTCTTATTGGTTGAAGGATTATTATAGACATTTCGTGGGTTGGTTAGAGATTTTGAGCTAATGAGCTTGGAAGATTCCATTTGAAGGGCCTTAATATAAATGACTCTGTATTGAAGAATTAGTCTTTTTCCAAGAGCACACCAATAAGGTAGCAGAGGAAGCCCTTTCATAAGAATGTTCACTAACCTAAGACATTTCTAGAAAAAGCCTACTAGAGTGGACAGATTTAAAAATGAGCTATAGAAGAAAAAATATGTTTCACTTATAACAAGCCTAGGGTACCAGCTCACAGGTTTTTGAGAAAAAGAAAAATCAACTCTATAGAGGTAGTTTATGATGATGAATTAGAGGTAGGAGAATCTCTCTTCAAATCCAATCATTTCCCTTTGTCACTCTCTCTAAGGAAACATGAATACTAAAAACCAAAGAGAATAACAACTCTATTCTTATCATTGCCTCCCAAACTCTCAATGAGAAGAGAAACTACAACACATTGCTCAATCACTAATTCTCAACGCATTCCCTAAGAATCATGAATATTTAAAAACGAAATATCAATGCAAAATACTCTATTTCACGTCACTTCCCAAAAAAAGCTATGAGTCCAAATCAAGGATTATGCCCAAAACTTAGAGATAGAAAATGAGTTTTCTCCCTCAAACTGTCACTTTCCTTCCTTCCTAGTCTTCTAGTCAATCCTTAAAAAATGAAAAGAAAACATCCACTAGAAGACAAGGATTTCCTGTCTTTCGCTATCATGGCATAGCCTTTACTCTTAACTGATTATTAATAAATTTCAATTCAAAACACCAGCTTGGCGCCACTCCTTCTCCTTAAAATTCAAGTCGTGGCATCCATAATGAATAGTCTTCAAATGAAAATAAATTTCTTCATGCAATCCCATGGTTTCCCTTGAACCATTTGATATAATTACTAACTACAAACTCATTCAGTTTTGGTGTGCCAATCTTCACAATAAATTGGCATTCAAAAATAGTAACCATCGCCACTTGTTATGGTTTAAAAAATGATAGTTTTAAATGTAACAATAATAGTTACAAGCTTATAAAGCAATGGATTTTAGTGGTTGCCATAAGGCATTTAAATGACAGTTTGAAGTGTATTTTTAAAAGCTAGTTATTGTCGCTACTATGTGGCATAGTTTTGGCTTAAATGACAAACTTGATGTCATAATATAAGACTTCGATTTAGGCTTATATTTCTCTCAAAGTGCTTCATTAAATGAATATTTGAATTATTATATACATGGTTTTATAAGCATGGTAAATATTTAAAATATAATTGTAGTGTCAGAAAATGTAATCCTTCACATTTTCATACTATGTTTGGGTCCCTTAACTAATTATACTTAATTAAGCCTCTAATTGGCCCTATTATACATCAAAAAGCCTAATTAATTGAAATTTACAAAAGGGGAATTATGATTTAATTAATGCAATTATTATTTTTAGCACCCTGAAATGAATAGGTCCTGATAATTTAGGTCAGGACCCATTCACCCTTGGGCGAATGGCTCCCCCCTTAAGATCACAAATTCAAATTTTAAGCATGTTTTTGGAAACATCTTAAGGTTTTAAGTGTTGGCTTGTAATGTTTAATTTTCAGGAAATTAGAAAATTGTCTATAAGCAAGGCCTTTTTATCAATTTAAATCCTAGATCTCATATTCAAGTTTCACAAGAGCTAAGATTTTTTCAAAGGTGTTCAAGAGCAGATTCATCAAGAATTTTTTGTAGCATTCAAGATCTCAAGCATCATGTCAAAGTTATCAAGTATCATGCATGTTTTTGGAGCTAACATTGTGATGTAGGTTTTAAGCATTCAAGTCAAAATTTCAAGCATCAAGATATCATCATCAATCAAGCCATTTCATGCAAGATCAAGACCTTGGAGAGATCTACTAAGTTTCAATCCTTCAAGGGTTTAAAATCAAGGGTTTGGTGAGTTGCAACATAGCACTTGTTCATTCATCATTCTTTTCATGTTTCATTATTTTAATTCAAGGTTTAATTACCAAAATAGGGTTTGACCAAGGCAAACCCCCATTCACCAATTTTTTTTTCCCCTCTTGTGTGTTTTGTAGATCTTAGGTTGAAGAAGGATTGAAGATCTATCAAAGGAGAAAAATTGGAAAAGTTGTCAAAGTTGTCATCAAGCCACATAAACTCACTTTCAAAATTTATTTATGAATTTCTAACTATGAAACCCAAAGGAATCAAGAGTGTAGACATAGGAACATAGGAATTTGAAAGAATTTTTTCAACCCCTATAGCTAAAACCATTTTCCCTTGGGTGAATGAGTCCCAGAGGACACTCAACAACAAAATTTTGGTGACAGGTGCAAAAATACTTAACCTTCTCATATCTACCAAAAAGTTGTAGGTTCTATTAGATTAATGTTTAATCTTGTGATTTAAAGTGTCACTTTTCATTTTTGGGTTTATTTACTATTTTTAGTCTTTCTCCAAAAAGTGTTTTTTTAGCAGACTTACCTCGTACTAGGTCATGAAGGAAACAACAATATCTCCTTCAATGTTGGCTCACCTAAGGGCTGAATATCAATCTTGGTTTAAGGGATCTCTTTTTCCTAATGAAATAGATGAAGGATAGGTTCATTACACCCCATTTTTCCCTTTCTATTTTTAGTAAATTATTCGTGAACCCCCATTTTAATAGAGAAAGAACCTATTTTTCTATGTTTCAATAATCAACATATTATAATACATATATTCTATTTTTCCAATACTATATACGTATATTTATGTATATAGATATTGTTATTAATATATATAATCTATACATACCTAAAATGGAGAAAAAGGGGAGATCCTCTTTGGGAGAGATTTAACTTTTTAGGGTTTTGACACATTTTTCTTGTTTCATTAGAGGGTTGAGGTAGTAAGGGTTTGATGAATTTGGATAGGGTATGAGATTGACTTATAACTTGAAAGGTGAGTCAATCTTCCCTTTACCAAACTAGGAATGAAATACAATGATTGAACTAGGATAATGATGCAAATGAATATTTTGATGCAAAAATAGTAGATCTAGAAAGTCATACATAAATTCAAACTACAAAAATGGATTGAACAAAGTTTTGTGCACATGTGATGAATTTGGGGCTAAAAATGGAGGACCAAGTCAACTAGGGAAACTATGTCCCTATTGGTGAACTTTATATTTGATTTCATAGTCCTCAAGATCCAAATCAGAGCCTTCTATTGATCCATGTCGTATTGTCAGATCTTTGTTGGGTGTTGAGATAAGTGGGTTTGTGTATGTTGTCAAGTTGTAGGGTTTGATTGCAATAATGAATAATTGACCTTCAAACTTATCCCAATCTTCTTTAGATCTGAAACTTGCACATTCAAAGAGAGAGAAGGGTTGTACCATATAAGGGTTTTCCTCAATCAAACCTCATATTAGTTTTTCCACTTCCACCATGCTAATGCCAATGTTAGAGAGCTTATCCTTATGAGGGATAGAGGCTAAATGATAAAATGATTGATGAATCAACAATGGACTACAATTCACCACTCAAAAATGGATTCCTTGAAGGATTGAATTCATACACATATCCTCAAGGCTTGATTGTTGCTTATTTGATTTAATTGAAGACCTACAAGGGTTAGATCTCATAAACACAATGATAACATGAACATGAAAAAACTCACATAGAATTTGGCATGATGCTTTGATATTGAATTGCTGCAATAAATTTTATCTTGACTTTCTCTTGAATTGCTTAATAATGCTCTTGACAATAATTCTTTCTTAAATCACTTGTTAGTTTTCAAATGGTGCAATGACTAGGTATTTATATGAAATTAATCTAATTTCCTATAAATTAAATCTCAATAGCTGAAACTGGAAATTTAAAATTCAAATAATAAAATGCCACCTATGCCATATTCAATTTTGGAGATAAAATAGGGGAATAAGTCACCTTAGGTGACTAGGTCCCAGCCCTATTTCGTGAGATCTAAGGTGTTGAGGGAAAAATATTAAATGTATGCATTAGTTTTCTACTTGCAATTTATTGATAAATGTTAAAAATGGGCCACAAAATACATAATTTGGGACATTACGTGTAAAACTAGGTCCAATTTCTTAAGGGGGAGCAAAAAATATTGTGAATTTTTCAAGGGCGACAATCTACGATAGTATATTTAGCCCCACTTTAGTGAGAGCATGAAATTATGCTCAAACTCACGCTAAAGTAGAAAAATATTCCAAGAGGGGTCTGATTGTCCAACTATTGAAGAGATAGGATGGAAATGAATCTAGGGGGAGTGCACAATCCCCTAGGATTCAAGATCCTATGACAAGACAAAATAAGTACAAAGGAATACACATGTATGCAATGAACTGAAAAACAACATAAACAAACATATACGATGTCAACATATAATGAGAAAGGAGAGTGTGAATATCACAAACTTGCAAGCTACATTATGCTAGGATCCATACCCAAGGTTTTCATGACTCACATGCTAATAAAGTTCAATATTTGATAGGTGAATCACAAATTGAAGGCACCACACGCTAGTGAAGTCTGATATTGACTAGGTGAGTCCCCACTTGACAAAGTAGAAAAATGAGAAACACACAAGGACTAGTGAATTTTGATATTCACTAAGTGTGTACCCATGTCAACCATACCAAGAATTAAGCTCCTTGATAATTTTGATAAGGTACTACAAAGAATGATCAAAATGCTATGCCAACACATCACTAAGTCCAACACGTGTGAACAAAGTGAAGAAAAAAATGCTATGACAATACATCACTAAGTTCAATGCGTGTGAACAAAGTAAATCACAAATACTATGGAAATGCACCAATAAGTTTAGTGTGTGTGAAGAAAGTGAATCACATAGTGGAATGCATGCACCCACCTTAAAGTAATTTCTAAACACCCTTATGTGAGCAATTTCTTTTAAGGTACAAAAATGATAAATTCCATGTGATAATGTCATGAGAGCTTATTTGGAAAGCCCTATGCGAGTGATATGTTTCCAAATAAAGTTTCCTCATGATAAGGGGTTTCCCCCAAATGCAATATCACAAAAAAAATGAGCACATAAGGGATCCATGGATCTGGGGTCAATATACATCTTTGCTGCTATAATAGAAATGAGCTCGAAACTGACATCATTCCCAAAATACTCATGGAACAATGAACACAATAGAAGAATGATGCATAGAGAAATTAAAAAGCTTTTGGGTCAACATGGAAGAGACCTAAATGTCTCAATACCTTGCATCATCCCCAAAAGGAAAACAAAAGACAACAAAGAACAATATTCACAAAAAGAAGAAGAATGGAGATATAAATAGAAGAATTCCACAATAGATTCATTTCCTTTGTATCCTTGCACCAATAGAGCAACAAGGGTCATCCAAAGAAAAATCACAAGCAAAAAGACATGCCAAGTAGTGCAACATGGGATATCATATTATGTGCAAGCAAATGCAAAGAACAAAATAAACAAACAAAAAATGGTATTGTACATTTAGGCTAATCTAAAGAAAATCATTTGCAACCCAATCTCGCTCATCATATATGGAAGTAGGACAACTAGTCAAAGGGAATACAACAAATATCATTCAAGGATCATCACTAGGTTCAACATGTGGTGAGTCACTTTCATCAAGAGGATCATCACAGTTCCCCCCATCTAAATTCATAGACTTCAAGAACAACAAATATAGTTCATTATACAGCTGCTCATTGATCTCAACATCTTCATCCTCATCATCCAAGTTTATCACAATGGGTGGTTTAATGAAAATGTCAATTGTATGTAAACTTGTTTTAGTTTTAGTTTTGGTTGCAACATGTAAGGTTCATTTTCATATTTTGGTTCATTATGGCTTGTTTGGATAGGTGTTTGATCATTGGGTAATGGTTTATTATTTTCTTCCAACTAATAAGCAATAACATGATGTATGTATGCCTACACTCTTTAGAATTTTTATTTCTTATTGTACGATTTTCAATTTTTGAAGGTGTATGAGTGGGTTTCTCTACAATTGGTCTTTTTATTCCCTTAGGGGAGGAACTGAAGGGACCATTGGGGGTTGGGAAACCACTATCTCCTTAGGTCTATATAGTTGTTTTTCCTTTGGAGGAAAAAAGGGAATCATGTGATTTCCTCTTGGTCTTTTATTTGATATGGGTGGAGGAATTGCAACATAGATACCTTTTTACTTGGAAGAGTATTTTCCTCATACATGAGTTCATCCACGACTTGTGGGGTGGGAGGAACAACCATAGTTCAATCATTCTTAGGTGGGATATTGCTAAGGGATAGTTTTGATATGCTTTTTTCCTTAAAATTTTGGTATGACCTTAAAAAGAAGTCCTCACGAGGCTTAATTGGTTTTATATATTGAAGCAAAAAATAATCATGAAAAATTTCTACGGAAAGATAAAGGATTAAACCCACTACGTGTTGAACACCCAAAATACTGAGAGGGTCGGGGGGGGTTGAATCAATATTCTTTTAAACCATTCAAATATTTAAACATCCAATCCACATAGCATGTTCAATTACAGTAAATGAAAGAAAGCATGAAACATCACATAACACATGAACACTAGGATTTTTATATGGAAAACCCAAAATGGGAAAGAGAATTAGCTCACAATATATTATAACTAGTTATAGTATATTTATAGAAGTTCTCACTATCCAAGTGGACTTACTATCCATTGAGAGAAAGAGATAGAAGAAAGTTTGTGGCTCACAATCTATATTGAATTGTTACAATTACCTCTATCATATGCATGATATACAGTTCCAATGAAGCTCAATGAACTGACTTTACACACTTCATCTGATTCTTATCTAACACTCTTCTTTCCTTTGCATTCATATAATATATGACTTGTCAGCTCAAATCCTTCCACACATGCCTTGCGCCAAGATTCAATCATTATTATTTTTTAAATAGGTCAACATGGACCTATAATAGCTCCCACATAATTACACATCATTTAATTAATCTTCGCATACCTTCACACCTATTAGGTTGGCACCGCAAAAGACTTAAAACAAAAATTCTTCAATTATATACCCATTTTCAGAAGCGTGGTCCTCAAAATACTATGCCATCTAGAACACACACTCTATTCACATCTTCCAACATCTCCTTAAATCCACAAAACCAAAATACTATCTATGAATAAGTGCAGACTCTCCAACTCATATGTACTGTACAGGAAATGACTGTAACTGCCAAGCCGAACTTCTTTCATTCACAACTTTCAAACCAAAAACCAAAACAAGGTGGAATTCTAGAGTTAGATGCTTCTACCAACCAAAAACATTATGCTAGAACCACAGAAAGAAATTTTAATTCATAGACTAGTACGAACCCAAAAACTAGATTCCTTGTTACACAAAATTAACAAAATTGGCACTTAGTCAATTTCCATCACAATTATCTTCACCAGATCAAACCTGCTTGCAAAATTGTCTTCCACAAACATCCCAAGACATGTTAGAACCAACCAAAAAATATCTACACCATGATCTCCACATGAAGATACAATATTGACATTAATGAAAATACTACAATGCATAATACTATACCTTGTGCTTATCCCTTATGCTCATGTTGCTAACAACTGCATCAATGACAAACTCCTCATTCTTCCAACACTATGATGGACTATAAATATCTGGTTTTCAAATGGGAACTTTATGCACATGGATAACCGATGAGACAAAATTCATGGAGCATAGTTATGGATAGCCTATCTTCACATGGAATTGGTCTAACGTTGGGATGATGGGGAATGATACATCAAGTTGTTTAGGTCCAACTTTAAGTGGAAGAGTGATCAAACCTATTGTAGGGTGAGAAAAACCATCATGAGTTTTTAACAATGCTTTTGATTGTTCATAAGAATATTGATAAACCTCATGCACATGTACAAGAATTCCTTAGTGATCACATTCTCTAAGCACACAAGATCAATGAGTATCCCTTGTGTAGGTTTTTTATTGATACATTTGACAATATAAAGAGGACCATTTGACGCATGTATAAATACATCAATACATGTGAAAGCAATGTCAGGTAACATAGTGATTTGGCCCTTACGAGGTTGAAAATATATTAGAAAAATCATGTTATCTATACCATCCTCATCATCATTCTTATTATTAGTATTATCATCACAAGCTTGCTCAAAGTTGGATGTATGATTTGACATGGGATTTTTGAAAACTTGAAAATTTTAATTTTGTAGGGAAACAAATTTATTTCCTTTGTTATTAACATTGACCAAATATATGTGATTAGAATTGATAAGGTCTTGCACTTGATATTTAGGATGCATACATTACTTTGTATCATGTCCATGTGTATGGTGATGTTGACAAAAGGATTTTGGGTTGAAATATGGAGATAAAGATTTTTTTGTATCCATAGGTATAATTATAGGAAATTGGATTAAGTTCTTGCTTAAAAGTTGTAACATGATTGAATGAAGGGAATCGGGCAATTGGGTCTACAGATTGTCTATCTCTTGACCTAAATTGATAGGGAGTTGAACTTATGATTGTGACTTGTGGCTCAATGGGGTTAGTTGTTTGAGGTGTGCTTATCTTGATAAAGTTCTTGTTTTTCTTCTTGAATGGTTGATATTTTTTTTGAGATATGGGTTTGGATCTCCTAGTAGGGGTCAATGAATATGTTTCTTCATACTGACTAATCAAAATCTGATAATCACAAAGAGTCATACACAAGTATGTAAAATATGGATACTTATCAACAAGATCTTATCTCTAATGCCAAGTTGCAAATTCCCTATGAAAACTCTTTTAACATCAAAATCGTGAAGAGTGTAATTGATTTGTGAGTAAAGTAACTGATATCATCCCATGAAGATTGTTACCTTTTCATGTTTTCCTTATTTGCATCGCACCAAATTAGTTAATGTAATTTAAGGACCAATGTTTTCTTGTAAATGTTGGAGGAATGCATCAAAGAATGAATGAATTGAGTTATTCGACAATGAAAGAAGCCATTCCAAGGCCATGTCTTTCAATGACCTAGGAAAGAGTTTATCTAGGAGCTTATCTTAAAAAATCAAGTCACTACACAATGCCATATAACCTGATATGTGACTATTAGATCTCCTTTACCATTATTCTTCTCAAATCGAGGAATCTCTATGTTTTGTGGCATGGGTTTTTTCAAGATTTCAAGTGAAAATGGGCTTCTTTTGACATATTACAATGGTTTTCCATTTGGATTTTGATTCAATGTGGAGATTTTTTTGTTGAAGTGATGTCATATTTTTCCAAAGTTGGTTTATGACCAAATCATTGCTTGACATGTTTTGAGAGTATGGTGAATATGGTGGAATTGTGTAAGTGCTTCATGGACTACTACGTTGCAAATTTATGAGAGGTGATGAAAATTGAGGTGTCACATGTGAGGTCACAAAACTATAAGGATTCCCACTAGAAAGCCCTAAGCTTGGAGTTATGCCGTTGGTTTGTTGTATCATTGAAGCTATAGTTGGCAATGTGAATGTAGGAATAAAGGATATTGTTGTGGGAAGGGTTATTCGACTTCCTTCTTGGCTTTGAGTATGTCCTAATGCTTGAGTGAAACTAGCCATCATAGGGATGTTAGCATCAATTATATGAACTAGACTACTCAAAACCTCTAATCCTTGAACATCATTGATCAATTTCATAAGGTTATCCACTATAGGCACCGTTTTTCTAGCTAAAGATTCAGTGCTCAACTAATCTTGAAGTCCTTTTAAATCTTTGTCTAATTATTTCAATTTATCTTGGGGAACATGGGAAAAAATAGTCTCAACATCAATAAAAATATTTGTTTTTAAATTTGTCATTGGTATGGTAGGATTAGGGATAGAGTCCAAAATGGGTTGGTTATTGACAATACCTTGTGTGAAAGAGTTGGAAGACTCAAGATCCACAATGGATGTAACAATAGTGCAGGATGAAATAAGTCTAGAACTATGTCTCACCAAAGTATTGGAAATAGGACACCAAGTCGTGAAGATCATGTGAATTTCAAAAAACTAGATGTTCTCACTATGGACATTAAATTACCAAACATTCATAGTAAAAAACTTAGAAGCAAAAATTAGAGAGAAGAAACAGATAGAGAACATAGAGATAGAGGTTTGAGAAAAAATTGAGCCAAAATTAGTTGGACCAGGTCATCTAGGGTGACTATGTCCATCAACGGGTTTTTACAAAATTCAAAGTTTCACTCTCTATGATACTATGTAATATTCTTCAATTTGTGTGTATATAGGTCTGACAATGAATGTTTTTCTAGAATTTACCCAATTTTAGATTATGCAATACAAGAATGCAAGTGTGCAACAATTTAAATTTTCTTAAGAAATAGCAAACAATTGTAAGTGCAATTTCTAGATCTAAGATGCAACAATTGATTGATTCTAATATGCCAAAATCTAAAAATGATAATGTTGATATGCTTTGGAAACAAAATAATACAAATTTCCACTTTGTTGAGTTATATGAAAGATACCTAAATGAATGCAATGGACACTTTCATGTTTGATTTTAGATTTAAATAACCTAATGAAGATTTTCAAGTGCAATTGGAATGTAGATCTGACCTATGATGACTAAAATTAACCCTATTGCAACCTATGATGCAATATGATATGCAATTTTTTATTTTTTGTGATTTTTATGATGCAAAAATGAATGCCTAAATAAACAATGCAAAATAATGCAATGTTAAACCTAGATTTAGGATGCATTTCTTTAGATTTTAGAAGGTCTATAATGTTAACATGTTGGGTTCACCAAAACGAAATGAAGAAAAAGGGGAGATCCTCTTTGGGAGAGATCTAACTCTTTGGGGTTTTGACAAAATTTTCTTGTTTCATTAAAGGATTGAGGTAGTAGAGGTTTGATGGATTTGGACAAGGTATGAGATTGAATTACAACTTGAAAGGAGAGTCAACTTTCCCTGACCAAATTGGGAATGGAATGAAATGATTGAACTAGGCTAATGATGCAAATGAATATTCTAATGTAAAAAAAAATAGATCTAGAAATTTAGAAAAATTAGAATACAAAAATGGACTGAGAAAAGTTTTGTGCACCTATGATATGAATTTGGCGTTGAAAATGGAGGACCAAGTCACCTAGGGAAACTATGTCCCTATAGGTGAAATTTATATATGATTTCACCATCCTTGAGAGTCATACCAGAGCCTTGTTCTCTTCTACATCACACTATTGGATCTTTGCTAGGTGTTAGGATAAGTGAGTTTCCATATATTTTTTTTCAATTTGTAAGGTTTGATTGTAATAATTAATAATTCAACTTCAAACTTATCCCAATCTTCTTTAGATTTGAAACCTGCACAATCAAAGAGAGATGAAGGGTTGTGCCATATAGGGGCTTGCCTCACTCAAACCCCATGTTAGTGTTTCCACTTCCACAATGGTAATGCCAATGATAAAGAGCTTATCCTTTTGAGGGATATAGGCTAAGTGATAAAATGAATGATGAATCAATAATTCCCTACAAATCACCACTAAAAAATGGATTCCTTTAAGGACTAAAGTCATACACATCCTCAAGGCTTGATTGTTGCTTACTTGATTTTCTTGAAGACCTACAAGGGTTAGATCTCACAAACAAAATGATAACATGAACATGAACAAACTCACATACAATTTGACATTATGCTTTAATATTGAATTGCTACAATAAATATGTTTTTGACTTGCTTGATAATTCTCTTGATAATAATTCTTGCTCAAATATCTTGTTAGGTTTCAAATGGTGCAATGACTAGGTATTTATGTGCAATTAATCTAATTTCTCATAAATTAAATCTTGATAGTTGATATTGGACATTTGTAATTCAAATAATAAAATGCCGCCTCTGACATATTCAATTTTGGAGAAAAAATAGGGGGGATAAGTCGCTAGATAGATGACTCGGTCCCAACCTTATTTTGTAGGATCTAAGGTGTCGGAGGAAAAATATTAAATGTATGCACTGGTTTTCTACTAACATTTTATTGATAAATATTAAAAATGGTCCATAGAATGCATAATTTGGGACATCATTTGTACAAGTAGGTCCAATTGCTTAAGAGGGAGAAAAACATAGTGTGAAATTGTCAAAGGTGACAATTTACAATTTTATAATGCCTATATACATATGTATATATATTATCTCATATATATACATATATACTTATATACTATATATATCTACCATTTAACAAAATTTCATAATATTCTATTCATCAAGTGATTTAATTACAAGATTAGCTAATGAATTAACATTGAAATTAATAACATTAAACACTTTAGTTTCCTTTTTAGAAAAGAATAACCGAGACTCGACTTAGAGGTTAGACTTAACCTAATGAATTGATTGGAACAACTCACTTTTTGACATACACACAAATTGACTCAACAATAGGATTAGGGTAGACCTACGTGAGTGTGTATGAAAACTCAAATGGCATAACCTGTTTTGTTCCAAAGTCTACATTCCTCTCTTTGATTATACTCTCCCTCTCTTTGAAGGGTAATAAAAATAGTCAAGTGCATTTCACTTAGAAATCATTCAAATAGTTAGCCATTAAAAATAATGACATAATCATTATCTTGATTCAATAACATATAATCATCAAAATTCAAATACATTTCATTGCACATAATTTCATCATAATGTTAAATAGCATAATGTCATCATCAAATACCAAAAATGCATTTTTGACATGTAACAATTAAAAGTAACTTGGTAAAACAAAAATGGGAGTAACAATATATGTTGAAGAAAGAAGATGGGAAGAAGAGATACATGACCATACTAGTGGTAAAAGGATATGATTAGCAGAAGGGTGCTGATTTCACCGAAATTTTTCACTTGTAGTGAACATGACTACCATCAAGGTAATATTGGGATTAGTAGTTGTGTATGATCTTGAATTGGAGCAACTTAATGTTAAGACTACCTTTTTACATGGAGACTTGGAAGAAGAGTTGCACATGAAGCAACTTGAAGGCTTTGAGAAACAAAGACAAGAAGATTTAGTTTGTAGATTGAATCAAAGTTTGTATGGCTTGAAACAAGATTCACGACAATGATACTTAAAATTCAGCTCTTTTATGGTTGAGCAAAATTTCACTAGGTGTGAAAATGATCCTTATGTGTATTAAAAACTTTTGGAAAATGGCGAATTTTTTGTTGCTATTACTTTATGTTGATGACATACTAGTGATAGGAACTAACATGGCTTAGCAAGCTAAAACATAAGCTAGCTAACAAGTTTTCGATGAATGGTTAGGGGTTGCCAAAAAATTCCTTGGAATGACAATCATCAAAGATAGGCAAAAAATAGAATTGAAATTGTCACAAGAAAAGTAAATTGAGAAGGTTTTGGATAGGTTTCAAATGAAGAATGCTAAGGAAGTTAGCACACCTTTTCCTAATTATTTCAAGCTATCCTTCAAAATGTGTCTCAAGACACAAGCTGAAAAAATTTACAAGGGAGGAGTGCCCTACTCCTATGTTGTTGGGAGTCTCATGTATGTGATGGTTTGTACAAGACTAGACATTGCTCATGTAGTGGGAGTGGTCAACAGGTATATGAGTAATCCAAGAAAAAACAATTGGAAAGTTGTAAAATGGATCTTGAGATGCATGAAGGGCACTTCACATCATGCTTTGATATTTAGAGGAAAATATGCACAACTGTAAGGTTTTGTTAACTTAGATATGACTAGTGAATTATAGAAAAGATGATCAACCACTGGGTATGTATTTACCTTTTCAAGGGAAACAATCAATTAGGTTTCTATATTGCAAAGGGTGGTAGCTCTCTCCACTACTAAAGTTGAATACATTGCTCTCACCAAAGGAGCTAAAGAAATGTTGTGGTTACAACAATTATTAGTTGAGTAACTGGGAAGAAAACAACAAGATTTTACCTTATATATGTTTGGCCAAAAATGCCACTTTCCATAAGAGAACAAAGCACATAGAGTTGTAGCATCATTTGATTTAGAGTGTCCTTGAACAGGGTAAATTTAAGTTAGAAAAGGTTCACACTAGTTTTGATTTTTTCAATGCACTTACGAAGGTTGTTCCAAAAGAGAAGCTGGAGTTCTACAAAGCTTCTCTTGGTTTGGGGAAATTGTAACAATAAGCTTGGAAAAGTGGGTGACATCTCTGAGTTTCGACTTTTGTAGCATGAATTAGGCTTCAAATGGTAGATTGTTAATATGTGAATTCTAGCACTAGCTCTTCACCTTTTAGCATGTCCTTTCATTCTCCTTTTACTACTTTTGTCCATTAATATGACTCAAGAAAATTTCATATATTTTGGAAGAATTGTCTCTTATTTTAATGATGGAAGCCATTCTAAACTACTATATTAAATAAAATAGATTGTCATCTACTTTTCCCATAGATATAACCCTTAATGATGAACCACATTAATTCATAAAAAAAAGCTACATAATCGAATCCAAAAATCATATTCAAATAAACATAAGTTCATATCAATTGTATGCTCTCTTTTATTTTTCTTATTGCTCTATAACCATTTATTTCATTTAATTGCATTTAAAACTTAACAATAAATATGGAACCATGCTAGCCTCAAGCGAAAGTGAAATCACATGTCATCAATTCACCTGCATGCGATACAACTTGTCAAAATAAACTACATGGTAGAATGAATGTAGGGGATTCGTTCTATCGTCTTGCATCAATAAGAACCTTAAGCCATTGATCTCAAAGACAACTCACTCCCTTTCATATAGCGAATTCCTTTGACGCAAACTTTCTTCAAATAAACCAAAAACTTAAAAAAATAAAATATCGCCACTTTTTTACCATATAGGCCAACTTTTGTGAAAGTAAAAGCAATGAAAATGCCTATATGGGCCTGGCTTAAATTTGACGGTCGACCTTGCAGGTCAACAAATATTTTAATGACGGTTATCTATTCAAAGGTGCCCTTAAAACATTATGATATACCTTAGTGTAAGTAAAATTATATATAAATCAAATATATGTATCATTATAATTCTATATAAATTTTGATAGTCTATCCAAAATCTCTCCTTTCATCTAATACAATCTTCTTAAAATTTTGATTGTATTTTACAGAAAAAATCTCTAAATATGGTCATACGACCATCAAATTTAAGTCCGTATTGGGCCATATCTAAACCAAATGCAAATTCCTATACAGCCTACACCTAGACCAACTTTTTTGAAAGAAAAAGCAATTCAAATACTTATAGGAAACCATAACTAGTCCAACTTTGGTGTCTATTTCCATTTGACTTCAAAATAGTTTGAAAAGAGAAACACGTCCTCTAAAAATGAGACCCTTGAGGTGTCAGTCTATTACACCTTTGTTGGCACTAGGTGTCAGTCTATCAAAAATTATTATGATTGCACAGTGGGCTTAAATTTGACAGTCGACCCTGCCTGTCAAGCAATTTTTTTGTGATGGTCATTTATTTGAAGTTGCCTTTCAAATATTAAAGGTTATCTATTTTAAGAAAAATATATGTAGATTGAAAAGACATAAATAGAAATAATTACATAGAAATTTTGAGAGTTTAACTAAAAAATTTCCTTTCAAGTGATATAGTCTTCCTAAAATTTTAATTGTATTTTACAACTAAAATGACTAAATACGACCATACGGCCATCAAATTTAAGCCTTGATTGCACCTTATAATTTATGCGTGGACCCCACAACACCAATCAGTTGTTTATTTGCCTCCTAGGCCTAGAATGTGTCCATCACATTCCCTCCTTTCACCTATTCACATGCACTTATTAGTACTTTCCGTTAGGCAATAGTATTGCAATGAGTTTTGCTTTTTCTTAGTTAATTAGTTATTAATAAATTAGCTTTCAATCAATCAAAAACAATAATTTTTAAAAAATAAAAATAAAATTCAAATTTGTAAAGTGAACTTGTATAATATTTAACTTTATAAATTATAAAAATTATTTTTTTGTAAACATGGCTAAAAGGTTTTTTGTGTTATTGACATATTTTAAGGAAGAATAGAAATTAACTATTATTTTTCCTTTTTTTAGATAAGTGAATTATTATTTTGCTTATTTTTTAGATAAGTGAACTATTATTTTACCTATTTTTAAGTTTTTTTTTTTTTGTTAAAACAAAATCAAATAAATATGAAAATTTCAAAACCTAGTCACATGGAAAATATCTCCACACATAGTTTTATAAGATATAATATTTTTGAAATGTTTGGTAAATGGAGTAATAATTTAAGTAGGTTTGATTCTAAGAAAATAATTGAGTAGGTTTCAATCTAAATAATATATTGAGATAAGTAATTTTTAGAGATTTTTTTTATATTTCAAGCATCACTTAAAAACAATTGAATGTTAGTTCCTACCAAGGGAACTATAGGTGGGGCCTGTTTCTTAACTAGTTAATAATAACTTTGGTTTTAACAAATCAACATTGATTTTTTTTTTCTTATTTGACAAATATTTGTATATTGTTAAAGTAAACTTGCAAAATATATAACAAAGCATATATCCCAAATTAATTTTCTACAATATAATTGGCAGAATTTTTTTGAGCGATAAGAGTGATTTATGTGGTTCCCTTATCAGAGTGGCGATCATAGTGGAGATGGAGAGGGCAGATGAAAATGGCATGTCTTGTTGGAGTGAACATGGTCAAGAAAACTGGAACTGTTTACATTTCAGTTATAATATATGTGTGCAATGACGAGAGAAAATGGTTTATTTTGGTTTATTCGTGAGAGGTATTCATCTCCACTCATATTTTGTGGCAGTCAGTTCTTTTCTTTGGGTCCTTCCATGCTGAAATTATGATAGAGCCTTATTTCTTAGGTTTTTGTTTGGATTTTTGTATTGTTATTCAAGTACATTGATTGATGTCTCTAATTAGTTACAGGTTGTGATTAAGAGGCTTATGACAAATGTTCCCTTTGGATTTATTTTATCAAGGGGCCTTGACTCATCCTTAATTGTTGTAGTTGTTGTTCATCATTTAGAAGAGACAAATATTGCTAAACAATGGGGAGCACAACCCCATTCCTTATCCATTAGTTTAAAGGTTTCCTAATAGTCTTCACTAATCCTTTTTTTCCTAATTTCATTGAATTGTCTTTTACCCTAATGATTCTCATAATAGGACATGGGGAATACCTGTAAAGATAAGATGGTGCTATGAGAGGGGTCTTGAATAAGAATTAGTAGTGGTAGATTTTAAAATTAGGGGCTAATATTTAGAAGTCTATAAGCACACGTGTTTTGAACTGGTGCGAAATAGTTTGAGATACTCCATTTATAAATAAAATGTTCAATAGTTCAAGAATTATATATAATTTTCTTTTTCTTTTCAACTTTCACACTTCACAGCTCACACTATGTTGTTTCCCATGGGTTTTTTGAAATCACCTGTTTAATATTCAAATTTGATTGGGTAATATTCAATTTTACAAACATTTATACTCTCTATAGGACCCAACATCAAGCCTCTTTTCTCACACCAAAAATATTAAGTTTGTAGGTTTCAATTGTTTCTTGGAATTTTTTAGTGTTTTCCCTGCTTTTATTGATTCTCATTCCTCCAATCTGTTCCTCACTGGTATTAACCTTTCAGTCCTCCAATTTGGCAAGTTGCAACTTGAAAAAAAGGTTTCAACAAGGGTTTTACAGTATGTTTATTAAAATGAAAATTACGATGAATATCCAAATAGTGAGCATATTTTTGAATTCAAAGAGAACAGTTGAACAAATCCATGAGGGATTTTTTGTAATTTCTACTATTCATGCTTTCGGAAATAAGATGTTAAAAAGTACATTAAATTCTAGAAGTGCACATTGTTCCTCTATCCCAATGATACCAATGGGATATACTCCATCACTTACGTTCTCTAAATCTTAAACTCAATATCAATCCCATAGAAAGACAAGAAACTTGAATAAAACTATGTAATATCTTCATAGCTGTTAATGGAAAATGCTATAGCTTGTCTTTGAAAGGGCCTAAAATCCTAATTATCTCTGTTTGACAGGAAACATTTTCATAATGATATAGGATCCAAAAAAATTTCAAGCTTCGCTTGACTCTTCCAAGAATGAAAGATGATAGTATTATTTCTTTCAATTTCAAAGGGATGATGAGATTCTAATTATGGATGTTAGACCACCCCAATAATCCATGGTGGCATACAAATAGAAAATTGAACGAAAGTCCAACTTGTGGCCTAGTAGGCCCATATTTGGGATTCCAACAAAATAGATGTAATGGAAAATGATTCTGCCTAAGACAAACAAATGTGATGTAGAAATTTGCTTTTAGACAAAATCAATGAAGAAAACCTTTGTTGATTTTATTTTAAGTGGAAGAACAAAGACACAACTGTGATAGCAAAGGGGAATGCTATACTTGAAAAAAATTTCAACCCTAAAAGACTTTTCAACAAAAAAAATCAAAAGCTATAGTTGGGCTACACCAAACACCTGGATATCATTCGGTCATATAACATAACCCTCCAAAACTTTTCTCTCAACCCTAAAGAAATGAAGACATGATAGGTCATTAAATTCAACAAGGGAAAGAAAAATAACATTTGTTGGGAACACTCTTTCATTTCCAAAGCAAGTGTTTGGGCTTGGGGAATTGAATCACAAGATTATATAATAGACATTAAATTCTAATGTATTGGTAGAAACAAATGATATTTTGATAGCCTATACCAATGAAGTCCTATTTGATTTGTTATCAATAGTAAGAAAATGGGGTATAATCAATTGAATTCCTATTAAGTAGTTATATGGTGTGGAATAGTCTTTGTTTTCAATTAAGGGAAAATTTCTTGAGACAAATGTACTGGAAAAATATAAGAGTTTCCTTACAACAAATCTCCAGTGTTTAATTTTGCAAGTACCTATTAATTTCAATTGGTTGCCAATGGTGCACGAGTAGGGGTTTTGTCTATGTATTAAACTATTATACAATAAGAGATTAAAGTTATACAACGAATAATTGTGGAGTATTCCTAAGTGATAGGACCTTTAAGCTTTGAAATATTTAACTTTGTTTGTTCCCTAGATAAATCACTTAAGGTTAATTTGTTTAAATGTAAAAAATCATAAAATTTAGAAACTGTTCAATGAGGAATTTTCTTTTTATCATACAAATCTATGCTTACAATGGGCTCATGGGCTACAAATTTGGCATTTATATATTTGATGAACACATGACATGCATTTGTAGGAAGTTTATAAAATATGTTTCCAATAAATTGTAGATCATAGTCTTATTCTTTTGATCTGTAGATGTCTGCATTCATGTGAGTTACAACACCAAAACTCCAAGTGGTCTAGGTTTCTTTACAGAATCAAAAAATTGACATAAGATTTTAGCAGTATGTTTTTTGTTTTCTTGGGTTTTAGTTATCTATGTGTGTTCAATGATGTGTCACATCCACCTTTTCTATAGTGCCTATTCTTTCAAAAGATCTTCCTTTGTCATCAAATAACTTTACATCCTAGATCCCGTGAACTTTAGCAACATGAATCCATAAAGCACTCATAACAAGCTCAACCAATAAATGTGTACTATATGGTTTCATATTTGGTAATATGCATTGGTGCAATTTAATGTGATTTCATAATGAAACATTTGTAGGTGATTATTTTGGACATTTGAACACAAGTAACTAATGTAACTACTAAATTTTTCCATGTTTGGGTAGATGTGTAATGGTTGACAATTGGCTCCCTCTATCAATTTGTTACTTCCTTTCTTTTTGCTGTGTGACTAACAGTCTGGGAGATTGTTATTTTTGTCTTGTATTCTTCTTTATTGCAGAGTTTTTGGCTTTCTTCAAGATTTTTTGGGGGAGAAAAGGCTTGGCATAGACGAGAAGTGATGGATTTATTCCTTTAGTTGTAAATGTTTCTGAAGGTTTTCTTTTGGCTTGTTTCTAATAAAAATATCCAATCTCTATTCTCTTAAGTCCATATTTATTTAATTATATATGTGTTTTGTATCATTTTTCTAATGGACTTTGCTTCATATTCTGGTTATGGAATAAAACATTGAGTTGTATGTTAAGATGTCTAGCTATAGGGAATTATGGATTTGAGCTGAGGAGTTGACCAAGATCATTTGGAGACCTAGGTGTAGGCCCAAAGGTTGATTTATGCATTAATTTTTGGTACCAGAGCAATTAAAAATGGCCTAGAGGGGATTCCATGTGAATTGGGGAAGAAGGTCCAAGAGAAATGCTAACCTTCATAGGAATGTTGATAATGTTGTAGACCCTATGAAGAGGCTTGTTGAAGCCTTAAAAAGCTAGAGTTCTAAGATTAAGGTTGATATTTATCATTTTAAGGGTGAGCTTAACCTAGAGGCTTTTTAGATTGGGTCCAAGAATTGGAGAAGTACTTTGACATGGAGGATATTGATGAGGATGATCCAAAAATGGTGAAAATTGTCGCATCAAGTTGAAGTTGCATGCAGCCTTGTGGCGGGAGAACATACATATTTCAAGAAGAAGAGAATAGAAAAATAAGATTAGGCTTTGGCTTAAGATGTTGAAACATTTGAGAGCTCAATTTTTTCCCTCTGATTATCAGCAAAAATTGTTTAAAGAATTTAAAAATCTGAAACAAAAGAATCAATCAGTCTAGGCTTATATTGAACAACTCATGAGGCTTCAAATTTGAATGGATATACAAGAAAGTGAAGAGAAAATAATAGCTAGGTATGTCAATGGACTAAAATTTCAACTTCAAGATGAGCTCACATTGTTGAAAGTACCTACATTGGATGAAGCTTATGAATATGCACTAAGGGTAGAAGAGAAGCTAAATCAAAAGGGAAAATTTGTGAGTAAGAAAGGTGATAACTACCACAATAGAGGGAGAGGGAGTTCCTCCAAGCCTACTAAAGAGGAAGACTTAGATGAAAGTGCGAGGCCATATTTTTGGGGAAGAGGAAGCTTTAGAGGTAGGGGGCATGGAAAACCACCATCAGGGGAGCGAAATCCATTAAGGTGTTTTATTTGTGATGAAGCCCAAAAGGCTATAGATTGTCCTCAAAACCCAAAAAGGGTGATGGTAGCCCAAGAAGAAGAAAAAAATTGGTCAAAATAAGTTGAAGCTAAATCAGGAGAAAACCTAATGTTGAGAAGAACTTTATTTTTTAGGGACAAGGAAACTCCTGAAGTTGATTGGAAAAGGAAAAGTGTCCTCTGGATGAAATGGAAATGTAAGGGCGAGGCATGTAAGGTGATCATAGATGATGGATCTACTAATAATCTGGTGATTATAGAGATGGTTAGAAATTTATAGGTTGCTTGTGTTCCAAAATCTAATCCCTATAATATTTCTTGGTTATAAAAAGATCATAGTGTGCTTGTGGATAAATCTTGTCTCATAGTGCTCAAAATTGGTCCTTATGAGGATGAAGTTCTTTGTGATGTTGTGTTGATGGATGCACGCCATTTTTTGTTGGGGAGGCCTTGGCAGCATGATCAAAATGTGACCCATCAAGGTAGAGAGAATACTTATGAGGTTCAACATAAAGGAAAGAAAATACTCTTAAAACAATGGAAAAAAGAGGATTCTTTTGAAATGACATCCTTGTCTCTTGTTTGTACTAGCTATAAGAAGTTTTGCAATGAGGGAAAGGGATCAAATTGTTATTTTCTATGGCCAAAAGAAGCAAGAGAGCCTAGTGGGATCAAACCCCCACCAAAGATGCACAAGTTGTTGGAAGAATATTATGATATAACATCAATAGAGCTGCCAGTTGGTTTACCCCCTTCATGAGGGATCACACACCACATTGATTTAGTGCTAGCATCCAAGCTTCCTAACCAAGCTACATATAGATTATCTTCAAAAGAAAATGAAGAGATGAGAAGAAAAATTTGTGAAATATTAGAAAAGGGGTTCATAAGGGCGAGCATCATTCCTTGTGCCACACTAGCTTTACTTTCACCAAAAAAAGGAGGCAAGTGGAGGATGTGTGTGGACTCTAGAGATATCAACAAGATCATGGTAAAGTATCAATACCCACTCCCTAGAATGGATGACTTGTTAGATTGTTTGGTAGGTGGTAATATTTTCTCCAAGAACGATTTGAGAAGTGGTTACCATCAAATTTGAATTTGAGAAGGCGATGAATGGAAGACAACATTTAAGGTCAAGGATGGTTTATATGAATGGTTGGTGATGCCTTTTGGAATGTCTAATGCCCCTGCCACTTTCATGCACACCATGAACCAGGTATTTAGAGCCTACATTGGAAAATTTGTCATAATCTATTTTGATGATATATTGATTTTTAGCAAGAAAATGGAAGAAAGTTTAGCACACCTACAAATTATTTTTGATACGCTTAGAAGGGAGAGGTTGTTTATAAATCTTAAAAAAAGTGAGTTTTGTATGGCCAAGTTGGGTTTCCTTGGAAATGTGATTTCAGCAGAAAGAATTAGTATGGATCCTAGAAAGGTTAGGGCTATACTTGAATGACCTATCCCTCAAAGTATTACAAAAATAAGGATTTTTCACGGATTAGTAAACTTCTATAAGAGGTTTATTAGAATTTTTAGCGGAATATGTGTACCCTTGATTGATTATACTAAAAGAAAGTCTTTTTCTTAGATCCAAGTAGCTAAAAGAAGTTTTGAACAGCTTAAAAGGAAGTTAACCAAAGCCCCTATACTTTCTTTTCTTGAATTTGAGAAATTTTTTACCATTGAGTGTGATGCTTCTATTGTAGCCATTGGAGGTGTATTGGGTCAAGAGGGTAGGCCAATTTCCTTCTTTAGTGAGAAACTAAATGATGCCAAGAAGATATATGACACTAATGATAAAGAATTATATGCTATTGTCCAAACATTGAAACAATTGAGGCATTACTTGCTGCATAGATAATTCATTTTGTTGAATGACAATCAAGCATTGAAATATATCAACTCACAAGCCAGATTATCCTATAAACATGCTAAATGGGTCTCCGTTTTGTAGAATTATACATTTGTTGTTCAACATTTGATTGGTAAAACTAATGTGGTAGCTGATGCTTTAAGTAGAAGATGCCACCTACTCATTTCAATGACTAATGGGATTGTTGGGTTTGAGGAAATGAAAGGAGAATATGCTACATATCCTTATTTTAGTGAAGTGATTGTTTCCCTCAATAGTCCTGTTGATACCAGGAGTAAATTGTTTGTAGACTACTTATTGGAAAATGAATTTTTAGTTAGAGGACGTCAACTTTGTATTCCCTTGGGGTCTAAAAGGGAAAAATTGATTTGAGAAATGAATTGAAATGGATTGGGGGGGACACTTTGGAAGGGACAAGACTTATAGCTTAGTAAGAGAATTTTTTTTAGCCTCAGCTAAGGAAGGAAGTGAATAAGTCTGTTTCTTCCTGTAGAGTTTGTCAAGTTTCTAAAGGTGGGCAGGAGAACACACGTTTATACAAACCTTTACTTGTTCCTAAGAGACCTTGGATTGACATCCCCACAGATCTTGTGTTGGGATTGCCTCGTACATAGCAAGGAAATGATACTATTTTTGTTGTTATGGGTCGGTTTTCAAAGATGGCCCACTTCCTAGCATGAAAAAAGACTACAAATGCAAGTAAAGTTGTTGATTTATTTTTTAAGGAAATTGTTTACTTACATGGATTGCCCAAAACTATTACTAGTGATTGAGATACTAAGTTCTTAAGTCACTTTTGGAGGACATTGTGGAAAAAGCTTGACGATAAATTGTAATATAGTCCAGCCTATCATCCACAAGTGGACAGAAAAACCGAAGTGGTTAATAGGAGTTTAGGTAATTTTCTTTGATCCCTGGTTGGTGAAAATCCAAGAAGTGGGATTTGATTTTGGCACACACTGAGTTTGCTTTTAACTCAAGCATCAATAGGTCAACTGGTAAGTCTCCTTTCCAAGTTGTTTTGGGAAGAAATCCTAAAGGGGTTGTCGATGTTATTGATCTTCTGAATGGAAAATGGGTTAGTCAAGATGCAAAGGACTTTGCAAGGCATATACAAGAAATACAAAAATGAGGCACAAATTATAACTAACTGTATACACCTAAAATCAGTCAGGATGATTAATTAATTAAATACAAGGTATTTAATTAATAAACCTCTTATTTTGTCTACTTATAAATACATTCTAAATTTATTTATATAGTTCACATTTTCTAATTCTTCCATCTTAAATCATATTCCTCTAATTTTAATTAAATTAACAAATAGTTTGTTTTATTTAATTAATATCTTCTTACTAAATTTGAATAAATTCCTAATTCAAATTTAGTCGCATGTCTACAACTTTTCCTCTTGCCACCTCATCCCGTGTCTCATGAATTTAAATATCCTTAATATTTAAATTGGAATTATCTTCAACAAATTTTGAAACAAACTTAAGACACTTGGATCTTCCATATCATTTATTCTTCTAAACACTTGGAAATTTTTTTTCTTAAAGGGAACAATCTCCATGATTCCCTCTAACTTCTTCATCCTCCACCCTTGATCTTTCCAACTAAAATCCTCACCATTGGTTGCTGCCACATCACAATATGCCTGGGAAATCCTATAAATGTAGCCTCATTCTATAGAAAATGGATCCCAACTTTGAGCAATCTTACTCTGCAAAAATTTCATTAGAGCAATTGTGAGCATTTAGTGTTTTGAGCATTTAACAATTAACATTTAGAATTTCATTAGCATAAACATGGCTTAGTTATTAGCTACATTTCAATTATCATAGTAGTTTTTATACAACATTTGCATCACTACATTTAGCATCATATCTTCATCCCAACATCATTATCATAGAAATAATATCATGTAGATCAATTAATCATGTAGGAATAGAGTTATTGTATTTTCTAGTATTCCATTCCTCAGGTTGTCATTTTAAAGGTCATAAGTGCACAAACAAATCTGAGAGCCATTATGATTTAATGAATCCTTGAAGATAGGAAACAATGGGACAACTTTAGGGAATTTTCTTTGTTTCAATTCGATTAGCTTTGTGATTTAAATTCTCTAATATAATGTCTCATTGCTTTTGTGATTTTGTTATTTATTTACACATTTTACCTCACACATAAATTGGTGCCCACCGTGGGGCCTAGCCCCATTTTTATTGACATTTTTTGGAAAGTTTGTTTACAGATATGGACGTGAACTTTTATGTAGTGCACCTGCGATTTCTTTTGGTGCATAAAAAAAATCTTTTAGCACATCCAGTCCTTGTTACAATGCATCTAGAGCATCCTTCAGTTCATCCAATCCATTTTATAGTGCATTCAGGGGTTCTTTTAGCACATTTAGTTGTTCTTTTAGCAGATTTGGTTGTTATTTTAGTGCATTTAGTATTTTATAGTGCATCTGTGTAATATTTTGGTGCATATGGTTAATATTTTAGTGCATCTGGTTTACTTTATAGAAATTCAAAATTCCAAAAATTGATCAATATTTTTTGTGATGCAGGTGCTTAATACATTGGTCAAAGACAATTATATCAAATTACTGATGGTGTTTGTAGGGGATGGAGTTGTTTTATTGCTTTCTTTTGATTAAATTAGGCACTTAGTTTAATTAGAAGGTTAATGAACCCCTTGTATATTGTGCTTGTAAGGTGATAGGCCTATGCTCTCCCCTTCACCGGGTGACTAGAATGCTAGACTCACTATTTCTTGATTTATATTAATACCTTTAGAAGGCTTGCCATAGTGGGAAAAAGTACTCACCCTACTGAAATGACCTAGGTGGGAACAACTAAAGCCAAGTTTTTTGACCCACTATAATCAAAAGTGAATTTGGGGAAACCCACAATTCAATGGTAGTGTGCAAGATAACCATCCCCAAAGCCTTTGTTCTAAAGGTTTTGAGGTCTCCTGAGGGAGTTTATCTATTGCCACACCGAATGAAAACCCTTACTACAAACCTTAAGTATAGAAGCTAGCCAAGTCAGTCTCCAAACATTTGTAATATCATAGTGCAAGGGGAGGGAAGAATCTTCCCCCAAGATACTCACCATATAACTATCAAGGATTATTGGCCAAAAGTGGAGGATTCAACTTTGGTTAAGACCTTGGAAAGGAAAAAACATGGGAACCCCTTCAGGGGTGACACAATTGTGTGAGCTAACATAGTTATAAGATGTGGGTTGTGGTATTATGAATGAACCTTGACATTAGAAAAGTGTTTGATCTATTTTCTCCTATGTTATACTTGTGGAAACAAAGGAATCATACTAGATTGTTGAACATGCACTTAATGTTTAGATTGCAGGCTTGACACAACTTTTTTACAACTTGATGTTGTGTTTGAAGTCATTTTTCAAGAAATCATCCATTTAAGAACACTTGATTCACATAATTCACAAACAAGGAAACCAAGCAAAATTCATTATTCAGAAGATTATACCCTGGAAACATTTAGATTCATTGATTTAAAAGCAAAATAACTATACAAACTATCAAAATAGTGAAACACTTCTAGTTTAGTGCATACATTCCCTGTTCAGGAACATACACTACTTTTTTTGGCACATCTGAGTCATTTTACAATGCATTTGGTCTTTCTTGAAGCACATCTAGGGTATTTTATGGCACATCTACTCCATTTTCTAGTGCATTTGCACATCCATTTAGCATATTTACCTAATAGTCCAATAGAGAATTAAGTCAAAATCACATTTAGGGGTAGTCTAGCACATTACTGGCTTTATTTAGCGCATTTGACCCATATTTCAGTGCATCTGAGTCATTTTCCAATGCATTTGAACCATATTCTAGCGCATCTAAGGAACTTTTTGGCACATTTAGTCCATCATTTAGCGCATTGAGTCCATTTTTTGGCACATCTAGGGAAAGTATAACACATCCATTCCTCGTTCTAATGCATATGTGTTATCTTTTAGCACATCCATACCTTGTTTTAGTGCATCTAGTAAATTCAAAACCAAAGAGTAGAATTCACCATCCATTAGACAATTAAAACCAGAATTCAAAATCTTTTCCAAAACAAAATCATTCCTCAGTTATGCCAGTGTCTTAAACTTGATGAAACTGGCCTTTACGAATTAAATTCTTCAAACCAAACTAAGATCTAACACCTTAAAGTTCCTAAACATCTATCATACCTCTAATTGTTAAGTTAAGTTTCATCATCAGGATTTTTCATCCTTCATCATGAAACAATGTTGTATAATCAGATTCAACTTAGTCTCATCAATAGAATTTGTCATCCTATTTGACTTAGTTATTATCCTTGGCACTTCTCAAATAAAGATCAAAGTTTTGTGAAAATCATAACACTTGTATGCCCATTTTAACAAGACCACAAAGACAAAAACTCAAGGAAAAAGAAACAAAGACTCAAAACACCATGGTTGAAGCTAAAGAAAATCCTTTTCATAAATTCCACCAACCTAAAAATGATGAAATAACTAAGGAAGACATTCAAACAACTCAACAAGATCCCAAATTCCACAAGTTCTTGGAAAAGATTTTTGAAATAGATGGATACAATACTTTTTAATCCTGGCTAATCAAGATATCAAACTGCCTAATGAATTTGATGTTGCTAAAATGAAAGGAGCACCCAAAAGAATTGAAACTAATCCATCAAACACAAATCCAATGGTTATATTAACTCATCCTATGAAAAATCTCCAACAATAGATTCAATACATGCAAAGAGGAACCACAAACATATACTTGATACAAGACATCTACCCACATCCTTTTGACCAAACTATGAACATGAATCCTTTTCCCAAACATTGTGAATTTTGAAAGTATGATATATATAATGGTAAAACTGATCCTATAGATCGTGTAAGGGAATTTCCCACTATGAGCTTGGAGTTTGCACACAAAGAGACTTATTTGCTGAGATTGTTTCCACATAGCTTAGGTGGAAATTGCATGGAATGCTTCTCCAAATTACCACCAAGAATTAGATCCTTTGAAGAGTTGGTTAATAAATTTATCACCCAATACTCTTACAACATCCAACACGAGATAACCATGAAAGATCTTTGCAACAAAAAATAGAAAAAGGGTGAATCATTCCTCATATTGGAGAAGATTGTTTTCAAGATACACTTGTCCAATGCCTAAAAAGGAAAAGATGAAAATATTCATTGAAAATCTAAATGATGAGATGAGCTATAGAATTGAATTGCAATGTCCACCCACCTTTGCGAAAATGATTGAAAATGGAATCAAAATTGAAGAAGCCTTGGTCAAAGGAGGAGTCTTAAATATCCACAATGAAGGAAACAATTCAACAATCTCCAATATCATTATAATAGCAATGATAAACCAAAATTTTGGTAGAGAAATAAAAATGTTGGTAACAATGATGGTGCAGTTGAAACACAAAATGAAAAACTAGTCTTTAACTTGATAGTTGCTACCTCTAAAAATAGTCCAAATAACAACACAAACAACAATAAAAACAACAACCAAGGTACCAATAGAAACAACAATCAAAGTAATGCTGAATCCAAACCACCCCCATATCAAACATCATAAAATCAAAGAAGATTCACACCTTTGGGACAATCACTTGAATCAACATTAAAGGAGCTTCTTGTAGCCAAAGTTATAACATTACTAGAGGCCTGAGATTGGGAACCGAGATTTAAACCTTCATGGTGGAATGATGCACATTATTGTGAATTTCACATAAACAAGGGCCATAAAACAAATGACTACATGCAACTGAAACATTTGGTATAAGATTTGATTGATAGAAACGAAATATTTGTAGGACCCCAAACAAATGTTGATCATGGAGCATTCAAGAATCCTTTACCAAACTATGAAAAAAGGGAATCCTCTTCATCAAACACCAAAGGAAAAAATGTGAACTATGTCTATGATTCTACCATTCTTCATATTGAGGTAGTTGATGATCAAACCCATGATAAGCAAGATTTTATTGTAGTTGATAATCCAATTAATGGCATCACAATTGAGCGTGAACAAGACATTATTACAACTGATAATCCAAATGATGACATTGTTACAATAGGGAATCAACTTAATGGCACCCACATCGATGACATCATACCAAAAAATCTAATCACAAATGTTACTGCAACTTATAATCAAATTAATGTCATTAAAATTAGAGAAAAACAAGATTACCAACTAGTCAACACAACTACAAGAGGGCAAGCCAAAGTAATATTGAAAGGAGCTACATCTAAGACACCTGCTACCCCTGTAACTCAATACAACATAGTTGACCAATTGTAAAAATCCCCGCTCAAATATCCATATTGGAACTCCTTAAAATTTCACTAGCTCACAAAGAAATTCTAGAACAAGCTCTAGTAGCCACCAATTTACCAAATAATATAGAAGTTTGTCAATTCCAAGATATGGTGGGACACTTGACCACACCTCATTGCCTATCATTTTCTGAAAACGATGATGTATCACTTAACCATCCACACAATGTTTCCCTTCACATTGAGGTTTTAATTCACAAACACTGGGTAAAACATGTTTTAATAGATGGTGGAGTTGGCCTAAATATCTGCACTTTAAAACTTCTCTGTGCACTTGGATATTTAGAAAATGTCATTGATTCTAGAAGAAAAATCACTATAAAAGCCTATGATGATGAAGAGAGATCCTCCCAGGCATTGATAGTGTTACCAATTCAAGTGAGACTGGTTGTAAAAGATATAATCTTCCAAGTGTTAGACAAGGAGTTGGTATACAATATACTCTTGGGACATCCTTAGATCCATGAGATGCAAGAAGTGTCGTCAACATATCACCAATGCTTGAAGTTCCCTTATAATGGGCAAGAAATCACCATTTTAGTTGATTCTATAACACACTTAAAATAATCCAAGATAATTTTTTGCCACATAATAGGGAAGCTATCACTCCTAGTTCATCCAACAATGAAAGAAAACTAAATTCCTTGTCAAAGTGGGTTGAGAAAAAGGATCAGTCAAAGGATAAGGATATTAGTGACTCTACTCCATCAATTAATGGAATTCAATTAAATTCCTCATCAAATCAGTTGGAAGAAAATTTATAGTCAAAAGACAAAGGCATTGGTGATTCTACTCCATAAAATCATGAAATTCAACTAAACTCCTTATCAAAAAAATTTGAGAAAAAGATCCAGTTAAAAGACAAAGGCCTGGGTGAGTATTTAATTGAGTAGTCACTATGTCTTTCACAATTTCTATTTTATCCTAATTCATATGGACAACCATCAACATCAAGACAACAATCCTCACAACCAACCACACTTTTTTATGGTAATTTTATAAAAGTAGGTACTCTAGTGAATGAGTCAGAAGAAAATGATGTTTTAAATTGGTTTTACAAGGATGGAGAAGCATCACAAGCATCAACTTCCAATGTGCTAATAGAGCCATATGGTAAAGGTTTTATGATCCTAGAGAAGATGGGATATGATGGAAAAGGTCCTGTGGGAAAAATTAAAGAGGGTTTCATAGAACCAATACAACCTATCATAACCAATTCAAAGGATAAAATAGGATTGGGATACAGATAAGAGTCAAAAGAAGAAACCAGGCAGCAGGTTGTTGAGAAAATCCTTCAATTACGAGATAGTTCTGAAATAGATTCTAATGAATATGAATGGGACTCTCTCTATAGAATCTTGTCATGACAAGGAAATTGATGTGATACAAAGTTATGCACCAAAATGTACAAAGGGACAATGCTTAGGTTCTAGACCACTTGAATTTGGATCACAACATATCGATGACTCTAGCAAAGACGATTAGACTTCGAGCAAGATAGATCCTTCGGAAGAGAGTAACATCGTAGACCTCGATATCACTATCGAACAATTTGATGACGTTTCCATCAAGACACTCAAACATTTTGACCTTAACCAATCTAACGATTCCTTACCATTGATACACCCTGAACTGATTGATTAGGACCAAACTGAGCTGCTTGATATACCTATCTTTCCAAACAATGATGCCATTGTGAGCTTCCTTTGTTTTGATAATCCCAAAACATGTTCCATCATTGAATATCACAACAAAGCTTCAGACAAGGGGAGTACCAAATCTCTCAGCTACAAAATGATGAATATCAAAAATTGATCTAATGGTGAAAACCATTTAATGGTAGTATCAGATAAGGAAAATGTAAAAATAGAGAGCACATCTAATAGTGAAAAACTCTTTGAGGCACCGAAATATGGGAGATTTGACACTCTTCTCGAGCACTACCATGAGAGATCTTCAATACTGGTTGAACCTACGCAATCCATCAACATTGGTACAACTGAAATAGTCAAGATCTTACATCTAGCAGCATCCATGATAGAGGAAGAAAAACAAGCTTCACTAAGTTCTTTGAAGAGAGACAAATCAACTTTGCTTGGTCCTATGTTGACATTCTAGGCATAGATCTAGAGCTTATCATGCATCATTTATCCTTACCGCTTGGAGTAAAGCTAGTGAAGCAAAAGTTGAGAAAAATGCATCCACATATTGCCCTTCTGGTAAAATTTGAATTGAAGTAACTATTGGATGTAGGATTTATCCATCCAATTGATTATGTTGAATGGATCTCAAGCATTGTACAAATTTCAAAACTAGATAATAATATCAGGATATGTATGGATTTCAGAGATCTTAACAGGGTTTGTCTGAAAGGTGACTTTCCTTTTCCTAACATTGACATCATCGTGTATTTAATGACATGTCATGCAATGGTATCACTTATGGATGGATTTTCAAGTTATAATCAGATAAAAATAGCACTAGAAGACCAAGAGAAAACCACTTTCACATGTATGTGGGGCACATTCTGCTAGAACGTATTTCCTTTTGGGTTGAAGAATGTTGGAGCCACATATCAGTGTGCGATGACCACTATCTTTCATGACATGATGCATACCTTTATGGAGGACTATGTAGATGACTTGCTAGCCAAATATTTCACTAGAGAAGGACATCTAGAAATCCTAGATGAAATTTTCACTCTGTTGGAGAAATTCAATGTGTAGTTAAACCCCAAGAAATGTGTATTTGGCATGACATCAGCTAAAATTTTAGGATATATAGTATCAACTAAAGGCATTGAGGTGGGTCTTGCAAAAGTAAAAGACATCATGGAGATTCCTCCTAAGAATATCAGCCAACTCAAATCTTTATAGGGATGATTCCAATCTATTAGGAGGTTCATCACACAATTGGCAAATAAAACTCATCCTTTTAATCACTTATTACACAAGAATGTTTCTTTCAAATGGGATGAAAAATGTGAAGAAAATTTTAATCAAATGACACAGTATCTGATGTCTCCACCTATACTGGTACCACCAACTGAAGGAAAAGAATTATTACTCTACATAGAAACAACAAAGGTATCTTTGGACACTCTACTAGCCCAGGAAGATTCTATGGGAAAAGAAAGGGCTATTTATTACATCAGTAGAACCTTGAATGGATACGAAGTCAACTACACATTTATTGAAAAAGCTTGTCTCATAGTAGTATTTGCTACTCAACAACTAAGACACTACATGTTAACCCATACCACCCAACTCATAGCAAAAATTGATCCATTGAAGTATCTACTCAATAGAGCTTCCCTAACAGGAAGACTAGCCAAATGGGTAATGATATTGAGCGAGTTTGACATTTAGTATGTGGACAAGAAAGCAATCAAGGGATAAGCAATAGTGGACCAGCTATCTGAAGCACCATTACAAGATGATCATCCCATGAACATTGAGTTTCCAAGTGCAGATGTCCTTATAGTGTCAACACAATAGTGGATGTTATAATTTGATGGATCTTACATGCAACATGGATCAGGATATGGAATCCTATTTGTCATGCCTTGAGGACATACCATTCCAAAATACTACAGGTTAATGTTTCATTGCACTAGCAACACAGTTGAGTATGAAGCACTCATCATTGGAATCAATGTGACAATCGAGTGGAAGATCATAGAGTTGTAGGTCTATGAAAATTCCCAACAAGTCATTAATCAAGTGAATGATGACTACTAGACAAAAGATGACAAATTGATGCCATATAAGAGAATGATCGATTATTTCAAGAAGTACTTCGTGGAGATCAAATTTGAGAAAATTCTAAGAGGGGATAACAAATTTTTTGATGCTATAGCGACCATTGCCTCTCTTCTATAGATACCAGAGAAATGAGCTCATTATGAATTCATGGTGGAACAACAGTTTAACCCCACCTATGATAACCACAAATCCCAAGTCATATACCATCTAGTCAAGGCAGAGGCTTCTATCTATGGGAAGATCTACACCTATCTAAGAGACAATATCCTACCACCAGATCTATCCTGAAACCAGAAACGCAACTTCATTCGACAAGCAACTCAACATACCTTGATAGCTGATGTACTTTATGACGAGGTCTTGATGGTACTCTCATTTGGTGTATTGAATGTAACAAAGTTGAAATCACTTTACATGAGGTTCATGAAGGTATCTATGGCCCTTATTCAAGTGGTCTAAGTCTCACCTAAAAACTCTTGCGTTTGGGGTATTACTGGCCGAATATGGAGGAGTCTTTTCAATTTGTCAAGAAATTCCAGAAATGTAAAATTTATGGCAACCTCATACATGCACCAACATAGGAGCTACAACCGTTTGCATCAACATGGCCTTTTTGTTAGTGGGGACTAGATCTTGTAGGTGAAATTCATCCACCTTCATCGAATGGACACAAATTCATCATCACAGCCATAGAGTATTTTACAAAGTGGATTGAAGTTATTCCCCTAACCACATTCATAGGAAAACAAATTTCCTCTTTTATCCTAAATTACATCATCTATTGGTACAACATTCCTCAGTCCATTATCATTGATAATGGTAGACCTTTCAAGAATCAGTACATCCAAGAACTTTATGAAAGGTTTCATATCCAACATCGATTATCCACACTGTACTACCCTCAGGGAAATGGCCAGGTAGGGGCCTCAAACAAAACCATTCTTAAAATCTTGAATAAAACTGTCAATGATGTTGGACATGACCTACACATTCAACTGAACCCTACTCTATGGGCCTACTGAACCAACATCCACACCCTGACAAGAGCCACACCCTACACTCTTGTATATGGATCATAGGCCATTTTACCTATTGAGATTGCGCTACCATCACTCTGTGTGTCACTAAAGGGGATCGTTTCAGATGAAGATTATTAGGTGTTTAGGCTATAGGAGTTAGAACTGTTGGATGAACATCATCAAAAAGCTGTGGATCATTTGAAAGCCTATCAAAAAAGGATGTCTAGGAGTTATAATCACAAGGTCAAACCAATAAAATTTTAGGTTGGTGACTTGGTCCTGAAAGAAAATCCCTATAATCAATGTAGGATAGGGAAAAGAAAGGAAAACTTGAACCAAAATGACCAGGTCCTTTTGTGGTCGTATCAGTCTTTATATCAGGATCCTATCAACTGTCTACACTTGAAGGTGATTTGTTTGAAAAACCCATCAATAGCCTGCATCTCAAGAAGTTCTACACCTAATTCATCCAGTGCACAGTAAAAGTCTTGAAAAATACAAAAAAATAGAAACTGTCATGAAAAAATGGTCACTCTAATGAAAACTTGGAAAACAAGCATCTTGGTGACAACAAAAAAAGGAAAAAGTCAAAAAATACCAAAAAAAATAAAAAAAATTGAAAATAAAAAAAAAAGTGAAAGAAAAAATAATAATAAAAAAAATCATAAAATCTAAAAAAGTGCAATAAAAACAAGTAGTGAAAACTTGGAAATAGGTGCTATTTGTGATATATTAGATTTTCCATTTATTTGAGCATGTGTCAGCCATTTGGATTCACCATCATTTTGCTTGTCATCGCAAACCTCATGTACATATCCTGGCATTGCAGTCGTGTCTCACCCTGGACTAGGGGGAAAAATTCTAAACTCATTGGGGGCAATAAACTTTGAGCTTAAACTAACAAACACAATGATCATAGTGCAAATCATCATTGAACATTGATCATTGAACTTTACACATCAACCATCCAAACTAACAGCTAAATCAATCAAAACAACTCTAAATGGATGATGTTCTTCTCAATCATGGTTTTAATGCTTTAGCATGAATGTTCAATTGTTGTACTTTGATTTTTTTATTGTTTCTCTAGAGCACCTCGAGGATGTCTTGAACTAGAGGAGCTAGGGAGGATTATGATTTTTCTTTGTTTGATGTCTGTGAGTTAATCATTACTACTATGTGAATTGTCACGAGACGTGCTCTACAAAGTATCACTGATGACATTCAAAATTTGTATAGGAAAATGATTAACTCTTGTCTATTTATGCAGGAAATGCTCAGGTCATCTTGGTCCAATTATACCTAGATGCTTGTGTTAACTTTCAATATCAAAAATCATGGAAGTAGTACGCAGGTCATCATGGTCTAATTATACCATTGATGTTTGTATTCACTTTCAATATTTTAAAGGCTCTATGATGATAAAATCACAATAAACCAGCTAATACAAATGACAACTTTGTGTATTAGTTTTACATGGTTAAAGTTAGATTGCATCCATATTAGTTTTGCATCTGCATTTATAGATTTTCCAAGGCTAGCACAATTTTCAAAATGAGGCTATCTCTATCATTAATGTATTGAGTACATTTGGCATTAACAAAAACATATCATTCTCATGTAGTTGCATAATCATTTGCATATCATACATACATTGGAAAGCATTATCACATCATTCATCCATCCATGCATTACATCATAATATTTTCATTAGAAAACACAAAAAGAAGTGCATTATATCTCACTTGCATAATCAAATTCATTCCATATAGTATAGAAGTATCATATAATATATTTGCACTAAGAAAATACAAAAACATAAGGAGCATCAGATTTCATTTGCATTCATCTCATAACATAAAGCATCATCCATAAAACATATAGAATCGTCATCCATACATCATATATCATCTTTGCATCCATATATCAACCATAGCATCATCATATTAAAACATCACATAACACATAACGTAGAAATAGAATGCATCCATCATAGGTAGGATCATATAGATAATGTATGGATCACTAATCATTGTTTCATATCATATAAATCTCAAAATCATAATGTCAAGTATACAATGATGTCTGAAAAAGTGCAGAGATACAACATCAAAATGGCAGTGAATCAATATCTCAACATAATCAGTGTATACATCATCAAATGTCTCAAATACATCAAGTATCATCACAATGGCTATGTACTGCTAGCCCTAAACAATGTCGGCCTTGTACCTCCTACTGCACCACCTGACGGTCTTGCCCCTGGATATCTATGAGGTGGTGTACTTGTAACAACCCTTCTAGTAGTCCTGGAGTGACTGTGTCTTGACCTGGTGGACTAAGCATAACTAACCCATTGCTCTGGAGGCACTACCTCATGATATCAACCCCAATAGTATTCTACCTCTTTGGTGACACGTGTAACCTCTCTAAGTATATCTATTGTGGTAGCAACCTTAGCCACTCTCTATAGTCTCTCGGCCATTCCATTTTCCTACTCACACTATTGTCTTAGGCTATCTCTATGTTGTGAGTGTGGCAATTTGTGCTTGTGGCTATGCTTGGGCTTGTGTTTGCATCTTACCCTGTATCTGAGCTAGCTAACTCTATAAGGCCTGTATCTGTGATTGTAACACTATTATCTATGTCTATTGTTGCTATGAAGGAAAATGAATCTAAACATGCTGTTGTGTTACAGCCACCAGTGATCTCCTCCTCTGAGGAAGTTTGAGAAATAATGTTGCTCTATACCTCCATCTTTGCCTCCATCACCCCCATCTCCATCACCATCTTCACCACCTCCACCATCTCCACCCCCATCTCCATCATCAATTCTCTCTCCCTCCTCATCACCATCTCCTCCATCTCTCCTCCACCTATGTGCATGTGGTGGTGCCCTCTCATCATCGTCTAGTGTAGGTACTGACTCATTTGTACTAGATATCCTTAGGAAAGGATGTGCGAAGAAGTATTGTGCATAATCCTCTGACACAACAACCTCTATGATCTCTAGATGATAATCCAAAATAACTGCCTGTAACCGTTGGTACTTCTCAACCACTGCATCATATGATAGCCATGGTCCCCACTTTGGAATGTCTTGTCGCGGCGCATATAGTACAACTCCTTGGGGCATACCTTGTACGTACTTATCCATACTATCGTAACACTCCCTTGAGAAGGAATCTCTTGATAACAAATGGTGTCCTCCCAATCAAGTACCTCGATGAGCACACATACGACATCTCAATATCATCCTCCAACCACTGCGCATAATTAAGATATGGCCTCCATGTAACTATATCAAGATCATCCAATACTCTCCTCCAGTACTCCAGTTTTCCCAGCTTATGCTGGACAACTGGACCTGTGTATCCATGAAAATACTGCCTGCCTACTAGACACAGTCTATCATCCACTAAATGAGTGATAGCTATGTGCTCCCACACCCATATCTATAGCAGTGTCACCCCAGCTAACAAACTGGCCCCTTTGAGGTATACAACCTAATGTAGATTGTGGTACAAATGTGCAAGCATGTAGGATCCCCATGCATATTTTGTCCCTTGCATAATCATGCTCTCCAAAATATGACTCCAACCAACTAAGAGTCCCTTCGACTTGAGGTCGGGACATAGAAATCCTCCAATAAATCTAGCAAGAACACATGGCAATGCCGCATATGCATCAACCATCTCTCGCCATGGAATCTCATAGCCACAAATATTTTCATTCTTGAAGACTATCCGCAATGCATTTGTACCTCCCTACTCATTAGAATCATAGATAAAAAGCTCACCAATAATGAGTATCCTCAAGATCCGATAAACATCCTCTGGTGTCACTGTCATCTCACCAATGGCTAAGTGAAAGTTGTTATGGTCACTGTGCCACCTCTCTACTAAAGCGGTCAAAATTCCCCTATTAATCCTATGCTAGGGCATGTCAAGCAAAGATTTCAATCCACATCATCCAATCACATTTAGATCAGCCTGATCCAGATGTGGAATCAAGTCTTAGGTCCTCGAGAAACGCTCCTACGACATGAGGACTGTTGAGGGTATGTGTAGGATCATCATGGAAAAAATAGGCCCTTAAGTGGCAAAAAATTTAGAAAAATCAAAGTTAGGAAACTTGATGTAAAAATTTGAATAAGTTATCTATATTATTTCAAAAATATGTAAGAATAGAATCTATAGCAAATTGAATGTAATTTCTACACTACTATGTTTATTTAAAAAAAAAAAATCTATTTGGTGAAAATTTAAAATTTCAATGGAGTAGACTTAGATTTCAGAGAAAAAATAAGAAGTAGGTGTCTGTTTGACCACCCTAAACACAATAAAATGATAATATTTTTTTATAATAGTTTAGATATAAGTAGAGGACTCATGTCCTAATGTGATGCATATTTTTTTGTAATTTTTTCTAAGTAAATAATTAATTCTGATTTTTTTTATTATGAATTTTGAAAAATATAAAAAAATCATATGTCTAACCACCTTAACTTGGTCAAAAATTCATGAAATTCAATTTTTTTTAATCCTATAGTATACAAAGCATAGAATGTGACACATATTTTGGATTCAAAAAATGTGATACAGTTTGAAAGATATAGATGTTTTTCAATCAGCCTATCAATTAGGACTTTAGTCATAATTCAAGTAGAAAATAAATAATAATTATTTATTAAATTCAGAGTAAATCATAATTTATATTGGTGGAAAGATAAGAATCTCCTTTAAAAACCCTTTTCATTTCATCAATTTTTGGTAAAAAAAGTCATCAGCTACATACCCTACAAATACCCATCATATCGCCACTTTTTGGCCCATCATGATCCTACACATACCCTTGAAGGCTCCTATCATCATAACATATCACAAATCATAAACCTTATCAATCAATCAACTTATCAATTTAATCAAATCTGATGAGATTTTGATCACATCTTGTGAGTGTCTATCATTGATCCTCACCTATCATGAGGTCAATCATCAATCTATGATTGATTCTCATCTATCATGAGGTCAATTATCATCATCCTATCATTGAATCTCACCTATCATGAGATCAATCATCATTTAATCTATCAACATCATCAAACATCATCAAATCAAAAGCTAACGTGATCAACAATCATCAAAATCAAGGAGTCTACTCAAAATTATATCATTTTGCCTTGAATGTGCTGAAATAGTGTCTCAAAGTGCTAAAAAAATGGATGCGCCAGAGAATTCTACCAATGCACCATAATAGGGCTTCAATGTGTCAAATAACCAAATGCACCATCAAAAGTCATCAATGCACTATTCCATTACACCTATGTGCTAAATCACTTAATGTGCTAGAAAAGTCTATAGATGCGCTAAATCTTGACTTCTATGCACTAAATGATTGTATGCACTACAATATTAACCAAATGTGCTACATCTAGCCACACATGCGCTGCTTTACCCTATGTGCTAACATTTAAACTCGGTGCGCTACAAAATTTAACCTATGCACTAAACTATTGTATGCGCTACTACAGTGACCGAATGCACTACATCAGTGACCTAAAGCACTAAAAAGTTGGAAACCAAATTTTAAATGTGAAAATTACGGGAAAAATGAAATTCAAAAATTATGAGGAGGTTTTTCAGGGTACGTACCGGAAGTCCATACATGGTTGGGTAGTTGAGATGTCACACACACTTGAAACAGTGGGTCTGGATTGGAATCACCATCTTGCCAAATTTTCTCAAAAGTTGCTCAATCACTCTCACTTTTCAAAATGCAAATGACACAAATGAGTTGCTTTTCACCTTTTTCATCTTTTAAATGAGTGATAAAATGGGATTAAAGTGGGATTTATTTTAATTTTCAAAGGGGTCTTAATTAATCAGCTAATCACCTGGCAGGTTTAGTATCATTTTTTGGAAGATAAAATCGTCTTTGCATCATAAAAATTGAAATCATCATCAAATCATAAAAAAATCAAAAAATTCAAAAAATCCTAATAATTCAAAAAATCATTGATTTCTCCCGAGGGGGCATATATCCATTATCACTCAAAAATCAGTGTCTAGGGCATATTGAAATTTTTTTGTCAGCATCACCAACAAATTTTCCTTTGAAGCAATGTGTTAATACAACACTTCAAAAAGGGGCAAAATGTATATACTTAAAATCAGTCAGGATAATTAATTAATTAAATACAAGGTATTTAATTAATAAACCTCTTATTTCATCTACTTATAAATAAATTCTAAATTTATTTATATAGTTCGCATTTTCTAATTCTTCCATCTTGCCAAAACGATAGATCACTGGTTCGAAGGAAGGGCTCTGCAAGTGGTTTCATCGGCGTTCGTTTCACTGGCGTTCACTTCACAAGGTGTGGGGAGGCGGCCCCTCCCCCACCAAGGTTTGTATGGTGGTAAGCACCCCTATGTGCCCCTGCTTTCTTTCTTTCTCTGCTTTCCCGTGTGTCGGGGTGCGCCGTCTGTGGTTTTTGCTTTATTGTGCGTGGTGTGTTTTCCCGTTTGTGTGCCGAGGCCCCTTGGCTCTGGTCCTTTATCTTGCTGGTAGTGGTTAACCCTTTATGGAGGGGGGTTCAGAGCCTCCCGACACCATTGATCCTGGTTCTCTGCAAAATGTTGGTGTGAAATCGTTCAAAGATGCACTCGCAGACTCAGGCTTCTCTGCGATCGCAGGCTCGAAATTTTCTGTGGCTGAGGGCTGCGAGGTGGGCCGCGGGGAAGGTAAGCACTCCTACGAAAACCCTAATGACCTCTTCTTGCACCCGAACATGGAAATGAAAGAAACAATTGCTAATGAGAGGAGCCGTTTAAGGAACACTGCAATTTTCTTAGCGGTTGTTGATGTGAATAAATTTCCTGCAAGAAGATACATAGATAATTGGTTTGTTAATGTTTGGCAGAAGAAATTCAATATTCATGTTTCCTTTTGTAGATTATTACAGAAAGGTCTTTTTGTGGTTTTCTTTAAAAATAATGAAATGCAGAAAAAAAATCTGGAAAAATCGTATTGGAATACAGGAGGATGTGCTTTCCGTGTCTTCGCTTGGTCAGCCTCGGCGGTTGCTGAGGAAGTTTTAGCCCTCTCCTGCCCTAGGTGGATGATTGTGAAAGATCTCCCACCGGAGTTCTGGAGATTAATCCCTCAAATCTTGGAGCCCCTTGGAAAATTTCTGAAGGTTGATGAGACCAGAGCGGCTCTTCCCAATTTGGATGCTAGGGTTCTGATGTCGATTAATCCTGGAATAGAGATTCCCAAGAGTCTTAAAATTGTTGAGGAGTGCGGGGTGAAATCCTGCCCTCTAGAAGTTTTAGGCGGCATGAACGCCTGCTTTTTATGCAAAAGGGAGGGTCATCTTAGGAAGAACTGCTCAATTCTCCAAAATAGTGTGGGTAGGACTTCTCGACCGCCTGAAAATGTAAATCATTCCAATGCCGTTGCTCCTAATCCTTCGTCTGAAGCGGCTGGCTGCCAGTCTGGTCTTCATTCAGAGTCTATGGATATTGGGAGGTCTGACATTGTCGAGCATGCCCCTCTTGAAACTGCTAATGCTTCCTTCCCACACCTAGCCTCATATAGCATTCATTTTCATGTTGTATCTAATCCTGTTGTTGAAATCTCCCACCATAATCAGTTCTCTTCCCTTGAATGTGCTAAGGATTGCATTGATGCCAAATTAGGCACCCGCGGTGTTTCTCCCTCCAAAACTTCTTCAGCCCAGGAGATCATTGATGTTGTCCCTCTTCTTGAGTGGCTAAATGCTCAACAACTTGCCTTGCGTAGCATAAAGAATAGGATCTCTGCAAATTTTGGGGGAACTGGCTCTTCCCTGAAAACCATGGAATGTTGTATTAAAAAAGGAGCCAATCAATTTGACTATGAAATTATCCCTATTCAGAATGAGGCCTCTAGGGCTACTGAGGTGATCAATGACCCCAGGACTCACCAGTCAGATGTGATGGAGTGCTCCCAAAACAAAACAAAGGACAAATCAACAATTCTTAATGATGACTTTGCCGCTGCTAGAGAGTCCTTTATCGCTTCTAAAGAAGCTATGGGGGCCTGTACAGTAACGATTGGCATTGGCCATGCTGTAATTTGTTCTAATATTTTGGGCACTTCACCTAGTCTGGGGGATGGTGTCTCGAGGTCATGGGCCACCCTGGTATCCCTAGTCACCCTCACTTGGCTGCAAACATCGACCTTCTTACTATTGATAATAAGGAAGTTGAGCCTAACCTTTCCAAAGACTTTGAAGCCGCCCCTAGCCAGGACTCAGTTTTTGCTAACAGACCCTCTGAGGGTGTTGCATAGGGGTCTAATGACCAAGCCCCAAAGTTAAAAAATGGGCCTGGAAGGCCGAGAAAGGATAAAAATTCTCTCATGGTGAACAAGAATGATGGGAATTCCAAACACAAAAGAAAAAAGAATAGTGTGATAATACAATCTCCGGTGGCAAAAAAATTGGAAATTGAAGAAAGGCTCCCCAAATGTTTTGAAGAGTTCCGACAGGAACTGAGTGATAACCCAATGACTCAAGATGATGAAGCTTAATTGTATCTCTTGGAATGTCCGAGGAGTGGAATCCCCAGACAGGAAGTACATCATTAGGCGATTCCTAAACATTCAAAAACACAAAGATTTTGTGTTGTTGCAAGAAACTAAGGCTGTTGGTTTCTCCCTAGATTTGAACCTTAGGTTCATTTGGACTGGGGATGCCTCCTTCTCGACCTCGCATGAGCGGGGCAGGGGGGGTTCCTCCATTTTGGTGGCCAACCATTGGAATCAGTGGATTAGTGGCAGTGGCTGCTTTCCCTACAACCGGGCGGTTTGGATCACCGTTAAAAAGGATAACTTGGAGTTTGGGGTCTGTTCTGTGTATGCTCCGAATGACTATAAGGATAGAATCATTTTTTGGCAATGGTTATCCTCTCTTCCGGCCATCCCTTGGATCCTAGGGGGTGACTTCAACATGATTGAGCAATCAGAGGATAAATGGGGAGGCATCAATATGACCTGGAAAGGAAATGAGAAATTTTTCTGGCTAAGGCTGAAGCATAAACTTAATTTGATTGACCCTATGGAAAGGGGCAAGAAACACTGCAAAGGCATTTGGTATTCTTGGTGTAATACTCAAAAGGGAGGCAGCAAAATTTACTGTAGGTTAGACAGGATTTATGCTAATAAGGATTTTTTCAGCTACACCCCGGATGAGCTGGGATCCAAAGTGAGTGTCCACCCTTACACGCTTTCGGACCACCACCTGGTCATAGCCAACCTCACTGCCCATCAGGGTAAGACTAGGAAAACCTCGGTAAATCCCTCTTTCCTTCTCAATACTCAATTGCTTAATAACCCTGACTGTTGCGAGGCTATTGCCTCCATAAGGGAAATCAATAAGTGGCTTATGAAAGACTCCTCGGCAATCGAAAGGTGGAACTCCAATGTCCAAGCTTGGAGGAGACTCTTTCAAACTGTGGGCAAGAAATGTGCTTTGGATGCAAGGAAAGAGGAGAAATAGCTCCAAGAGTAGTTGTTCAATGTTGAATCTAGCATTCAGTAGCACCCTAATGATAGTAGACTTTGCCAAGAGGTGGCCCTAGCAAAAGACAGCCTAAGAAAAATCCAGAACTACAAGGTCAATGGGCTTAGGGTCCGTGCCAAATTAAACTGGTTGAAAGAGGGGGATAGAGGTTCAAAATTCTTCTTCAACTTCCTCAAGGAAAAAAGGGCTAGTGAGCAGATTGATCAGATCTGGGATGGGGAGAAGATGCTGAATACTCAGGAAGATATTCTCAAGCAGTTTGTTTGCTTCTTTAAAAATCTGTTCTCTTCTGAGGGAGACAGTGAAGCTGCCCTAAATGCCAGGAAAACTGTGGGAAGGCTTATTCCCAAAAAGATCTTGGCAGAAGAGGCCGGCAAGCTTGCTGCTAGGCTTACCAAGGAAGAAATTCAAGCGGCTATTAATTTGATGAACAATGATAAATCTCCGGGCAGTGATGGGTTACCCATTGAGTTTTATAAATTCTTCTCTGAGTGGGTAAGTGATGACCTTCTTGAGGTCTACGAAGAAGCCCTGAGTGGTGGGTCTCTAGGAAGACAGATCAACAAAGGGATTATCAAACTCCTTCCAAAGGTAGGGGACAAAACGCTAGTTAAGAATTGGAGACCCATCACCTTGCTGAATGTTTCTTACAAGGTGCTGGAAAAGGTCTTAGCCCTAAGAATAGTCAACATCCTCCCAAGGCTTATTAACCCTACTCAAACTGGTTTTGTTAAGGGAAGATACATTTTGGAGAATCTGCTGACAAGTTGGGAGGCGATGGAGTGGGCTAGGAAGTCTAGGCAAAATGTGGCGATGTTGTTGCTTGACTTTGAAAAAGCTTATGATCGGGTGGAGTGGGATTTTTTAAGGATGGCGCTCAAAGCTTTTGGCTTCCCTAGGGATTTCTATAATATGGTTGATGTACTCCTGAAGAATGCATCTACCCAGATTACTGTTAATGGAACTCTTTCTGATGAAATTATGCTGGAAAGATCCATTCGCCAAGGCTGTCCTTTGGCTCCTGCATTGTTTGTCATTGCTTCTGATGCTTTGTCTTATTTACTAAGGGACCACTCCCTCTCCCCAAGAATCAGAGGTATCTCCCTTCCTGATAATAACGAGCTTATTAATGTTTAGTTTGCTGATGATACCTCTCTTTTTGTTGAGCTTCTTAAGGACAAATTGGATGTCCTGATGGTTAAACTCAATTTGTTTTCACAGGCCTCTGGGGCAAGAATTGCTAATGCTAAATCCATTATGATGGGTTGGAAAGAGACCCCCCCCCCCGACTAGCTAATTGATTATGGTTTTCAATGGGGAGGCCCTGACATGCAAGTAAGGTATTTGGGTATACCTTTTGCAGTTAGGCCAAACCTTAAAGAAATGTGGAATTGGATTGCCTCCAAAATTGATTCAAAATTTGAGAAGTGGAACCGACATTATCTGTCTTTGGCTGGGAGGATGCAAGTCTGTCAAAATATTTTATCATCCTACACCACTTACTTTACTTCAGTCTGGTTTTTCTGTAGTTATTAGATAAACGAGATTCAAAAAAGAATAAGGGGTTTCCTTTGGTCTGATGGTAAAGATGGCAAAAAGAAGCACGCTGTGAGATGGGATTGGTGTTGCTTAGACAAGATGCAAGGTGGGATAGGGTTAAAATATTTGAGACAGTAGGGGATTGCCCTAGCTTCCAAGTGGATTGTGAAAGCCTTAAGTGGTAATGAACCATGGAAGGTTCTTATCAAAAAAAACATTCAAGAAGCTGCCCCTAAGCAGGCGAAAGCCTGGAAAAATCTGCCTCTGTGTGACATCCTCACTAACAGTCACAAAATGAGCCCTGATGGTTCTCTTATCTTCAAGAGTTTGTGGAAGGCCTGGGAGCTATCCAAGTATAATGTTCGGTTCAAAGCCTCGAAGGTCGCATTGCCTAACTCTTGCTGTCAAACCTATAGCTCCATTTGGTGGAACCTTTATCACAATGGTAAGCCGCTTGCCCTTCTCCAAGGCTGTTCTACTAAGCTTTGGAGTCAAAAGGGGGTAAAAGTTTTTAATGACACTATGGTTGATGGTAATATTAAGAATTGGGAGGTTCTAAGAGCAGAGTTTGATCTGCCCACCTCCACGGTAAGAACGTTTTCCATTCTGGCTGAGGCCTGTAAAAAAGGAAATTTCCCCTCAAACAATGATAGGGTGAGGGAGATTGGAGATGATCTTGTGTGGAGAGATGGGGGAAAACTTTCTGATCTCAAGGCTAAAACAATCTATAAAGATTTAGTTGCTACTAATGCTGTTCTGGATCACTGTAATCAATGCTGGAACATTTCTCTTAGTGATAAGGATTGGAATAAAGTTCTTCTTGATGTTTGGAGCAATAACATTGAGCCTAAGAAGGCTTGCTTTAAATGGCTTGTTTTACTTAAAAAATTACCTTTCAAATCTAACAGGAATGATATTGATGTGTGCAACATTTGTCGCACTCCGGAATCTGTTAATCATATATTATTTGATTGTTTCTATGCAAAAGAAATATGGAAAATCTTCTGCAATAATTTGAAAATCTGGGACAATGACAAAATTAGTTGGAAAAATGTGTTATTTTGTGACAAAAAAATGAGTAAGGATTATTTCAAATTTTGGAATATTTTATCTGTTGAAATTCTTTGGCACATTTGGAAAGCAAGGAACGAGGAAAATTTTAAGGGTTGCAGGAGGGTGCTTACTGAGTCACATAAGAGACTCACGTTTCTTCGTGTTGCATTGCGGGTCTCCCTTCTCACCGAGATTGCACTTCCCCAGTTCGTAAGAAGCTGCAGGAGTGAACCAGTCACAATCATCAAGGAAAATCTATTGTGTGGTCTTGCTTACAGATCGGACAGCAGAGGAACTGATGCTTTCTTGGATGCATTTCAAGAGCTTCTACGAGTTTTCAATAAAGATGTGATTGATAGTGGAGTAAACATCTAGCAGCCTTGATGAAGATCTAGCAAATCAGACTGGTGACAGCGAAGAGGTGGTTTCAAGTAAACATAATCTGGTTGAAAGATTCCTGCAGGATGAAGATGAGGCAACCAACGAAGGGACAACAACCAGTAAGCATCCCCCAGCAACAACCCGACCAGTGGATTTGGCTGTTGACTACCAAATCTGGAGATATTTGTATTGTTTTGTTTACCAATCGAACAGTAAATGTGGAGCAAATGACAGTGGAGACCTTGGCTGGTTGAAGATCTTCAACAGGATACATCAACTCAGAAAATATGGTCATCACCATAGAGATATCCAAAGACAAATACTGGATGTTTTTGGAAAATGGCACAGTCAATGTCAACCTTCAGGAGGCCAAGTACGGGCACACATGGCAGGAGGGCCACCCCAACATAGAAACATAGAAATCTTTCTAAAATCCTTGCATGACTCTCAAAGAGAATTAAAAGATGGAACAGTGAACAATAAGGAGGAGGCAAGCGTCAAAACACCAGGAATGCACAGCAGTACTAATATAGAGGAGGACAGTACAGTAGATGAGCAAATGGCAGCGGAGTTTCCTTGCAGGTTAGAGGACTTCAGCGAGCAGCAGCAGTCCCAGTAACTTTTAAAAATGAAAGTTGTTGACACCTTTTTGTTTACTGTAATATGCCCTTTGATATGTATTTTTGTTGTAAATGGCCATATATTGGTACTTATATGTAAAATCCTGCTGAACAGAAAATAATTGTATATATACTGCTCATAACAGTAAAAAAGCTACAGGATAGGCCTGTTGCATACCAGAAGCTGATGACTGATATGGAAAAATGATGTAATTTTGATGATTACACTATATTCAATACAAAAAAAAAAGCCTTCCATCTTAAATCATATTCCTCTAATTTTAATTAAATGAGAAAATTCAAATAGTTTATTTTATTTAATTAATATCTTCATACTAAATTTGAATAAATTCCAAATTCAAATTTAGTCGCATGTCTACAACTTTTCCTCTTGCCACCTCATCCTATGTCTCATGAATTTCTTTAATATTTAAATTGGAATTATCTATAACAAATTATGAAACAAACTTAAGACACTTGGCTCTTCCATTTCATTTATTCTTCTAAAAACTTGGAAAATTGTTTTCTTAAAGGGAACAATCTCCATGATTCCCTCTAACTTCATTCTCCACCCTTGATCTTTCCAGCTAAAATCCTAACTGTTGGTTGCTACCACATCACAATATGCCTTAGGAATCATATAAATGCAATTTCATTCTACAACAAATGGATCCCAACTTTGAGCAATCTTACTCTACAAAAATTTCATTAGAGCAATTGTGAGCATTTAGTGTTTTGAACATTTAGCAATTAACATTTAGAATTTCATTAGCATAATCATGGATTAGTTATTAGCTGCATTTCAATTATCATAGTAGTTTTTATACATCATTTACATCACTACATTTAGCATCATATCTTCATCCCAACATCATTATCATAGAAATAATATCGTGTAGATCAATTAATCATGTAGGAATAGAGCTCTTGCATTTTCCAGAATTCCATTCCTTAGGTTGTCATTCTAAAGGTCATAAGTGCACAAAAAAATATGAGAGCCATTATGATTTCATGAATCCCTGAAGATAGGAAACAATGGGACAACTTTAGGGAATTTTCTTTGTTTCAATTCGATTAGCTTTGTGATTTAAATACTCTAATATAATGTCTCATTGCTGGTGTGATTTTGTTATTCATTTACACATTTTACCTCACACACTAACCAATGAGAAGTATAAAAAGGATGCTAATTTGCATTGAAAAGAGAAAGTATATGGAGAGGGTGAACAAGTTGTTATCCTCAAATCTAGTTGTGCCAAATTCATGGGATAACCCCCTACAAAACTTGTCCATTTCATAGTTTCGTGTAATTCAAGCATGTAAAATGAGGAAAATTTCAATTCACCTCAACCCATAGTCCAAAACCTCAAATAGTCTATTTGAGCATTCCCCCCAATTCGTCTTTTGAAGAGCTTCGAAATGAGTATCTTCATTAATTCCCAATCCTTGGGAGTTAGTCAATTTTTGACTCATGTCGGAGCACTAATATTTAGCGCTCCTACATGAGCTTTAAGTTAGAAAATAAACTCCAAGTTTCAGAGCATTGAAAATTAGTGCTCCTACACTTTGTTCACTTAGCCTTTGATGCACAAGCAGTGATTTTCACTACTAGTGCACTTTATTTTTTATCAAGTCTTTTACATGCACAAGTGGTGATTTTCACTGCTAGTGCATCTTTTTCGCCATTATGTGTGCCTTCATTAATGCAAACATTGAGTTCATTAATGACCCTCTCTTAGTGACTTAATAAGTTGTTTGAGGTTAATTTTCTTTCATTAGTTCTCCATTCACTCTTCCTCTATGTGTTGGATGCCATCCAAACTCAAAGCAAGATTGCATTTGAAGATTTTTTGTGCATCTCAGTTAGGGATTCGACGTTTTTTCCAAGTACATTTTATTTTCTTCCTCTTCATTTCTTTGATACTATTTTTTTTTTCATGTCCCTTCTTTTGTATTAGGTTTTCTATACTTTCATTTGAATCTATGTTTCTGTTAGGTTTTGTGAGTGTTTTTGTTGTCAAACGTTCCTTGGGTTTTCTTTGTCTTTATTTTTTTTGCATGCTTTTCTTATCTATGCCCTGGGTATGTTTCTCCCCATGCATTTCTCTATATTTGTGCATTTTTCTAAATTCCTTTCTACTATTTCTCCCTAGGTTTTCCCATCCTAGGTCGAAGTGATGAAAATTTTAGTTTTGGCATATCAAAATGGTCAGATAAAACTTCAACATTCTCACATGTTCGAGCAGAGTTTTTCACCGCTCAAACATTGAGTTGACCTTCCCCCATTTGTTAAAGTGGTGAAAATAACTACTACTCCAACTTCTAAATGTAGGAGTGGTGAAAATCACCGCTCCTACATTGGAGTGTCTTTACTTTAAATGCTAAAGCGGTAAAAATTCTAGCTTGTACACTTACTCTAAATGTTGAAGGATATGCTTGAGTGCTGATTTTTAGCGCTCAAGCATAAACTTAAATCTTCCCATAAATGTAACAGTGCTAATTTTTAGCACCCCAACACTTTGACTTCAAAAAGTGCTGAGCACATGTAGGAGTGTTGTTTTTTAGCACTACTACATGCAAACTATCATCTCAAGATGTAGGAGCACTGATTTTCAACGCTCCTACACAAAAAGTAGTTTTCTCTTCTAACACTTAGAAATGACTCTGTTTGTGCTCTGAACTTCATTTCTTCGCCAATGCTCTATTTTTCATGTGAAATAGCTCATTTGCACTTGCTCTAAATTTCCTGCTTGCTTCACACTTTCCAACACTAAATTTTCTCCTAACATCTGCTATTCCATTATTCTTGTAGTTCCTCTCAAGCTCTCATTAGGTGACCCAAGAAGGTGATATCCCTTGATCCTGGTATTTTTAGATGACAAAAAGAAAGCTTCCATCATCTTCTAAGAAAGAGGGAAAAATGAAGTACAAATATTAGGGTGTCTTTCTACCTATTGTGGTGATCTCAAAGGTGGATGAAATCAAAGACAATGAAATTGGTCATCAAGACCTAGAAGATTTTGTAAAAAGAATTGAGAAAAATCCCTTAGAAGACAGCTTGAGATCTATTGTTCATAGCAACTTGCACCTAGTATCTACATTCCCAACTTCTTCTCACAACAAAGATTTTGTTCTCCAAGTTGCATCTCATTACATTTGAGATGACAAAGTGAAAGAGATTCCTTGGGACAAGTAATGATGAGATTAGATCTTGAATTTTTTGATATTGTTTTTTGAGTTCCACACATGGAACAATAAACAAAAATATTAATTCAATAGGCATAGGAGGTTTGTGATCAGTATCCAAATAAGTCTAAAACATTGATTAACACTTAATGGTTAAAAAAACCTAGGCCCACTATCTCAAGATGGCCAAAGGGGCTTCCTCGAAGTGATTTTAAAGAGGATGTCAGGGATATGATTACTCTCCTAAGTAGGGTGAAAGGTTTTCCTGAGTCATGTCATTTTCAGGATTGGATGTATGAATACATCTACATCATCAGGAGAAAGAAAGCACATATTGATTGGGAGACTCAAATAAGTGATGAAATCATGAGAAATTGATAAATATGCCAACCAGTCTAAAAGATTACATGACTTCCTAGTTGGTATATGTTGTTGCACTAATGAGGAAATTTAAAGGGTTGTCCACAAAGGAAAACAAAATTTTTGTACTTGTGTATGAGTATTCTTAACAATTGAAATTAAAAGAAAGTCTTCATCACTTCAGGAGAGTCACATATGCCTTCTTTGCACCCCTATTGTTCACTTTTTATCCAAATCTTGAAAAGAAAAGAGTACCAGATGAGGCCTACAAAGTAGTTAGTAAGGTTGGATGTATCTTTTTGCAATTTCCAACTTTCACCTATATGAGAGTAGTTTGCTATACTAGGTGTCCATACATGTTGCCTAGATATCCCTTAGATAAGTGGATAATAATGGAGTTGTGTAGATTGTTGATCTCAGTTCACAAGAACACATGAGAATTCACAAACCATGTTTTAATTTTCCACTAAAAATTGGGAGATATACCATTCAAAATGTACAAAAAGAAAATTTTGTTGTTGTAGAAATGTAGATCATGATTATAAGAACATACAAATATAGATTTGACTTTGACTACCAAGATGTGAAGAGGAAACTATAGAAAGATCGTCGACATGCCTACCACTTTGAAGACATATGGGTAGACTAAAGAGATGAAGAAGACATCCGTAGAATGCATTTTTGTAGGCTAAGTAGAGCATATTAGAGATATTGGTGTAGCTGATCTACCAGAGGATTTCAAAGATCCTGGCAACATCATAAACTCTACTTATGAAGAAGATGAAATTTCTAGGAGACCCTTACCTTTAGTACAATGTTCTAAAAATGAAAGTGTCTCCATCAAAGAAAGGCTTTCTCCTGGATCTTACACAACATAGCAGAATGGTTACATAAACATGGCTTCCAAATGAAAGCTTTCAAGATAAAATTAGAAGGAGAAGCACCCGAAGTAGAAACCAGCCAACGGCAGGAAATCTACACAAAAAAAACATGACTACTCCATCTTCTTCCCAAAGAGCTCCTAAGATCAATTTCACCTTTGGTAAGAGTGCTACACAAATAGTTGAAGAACAAGAGGCAACAAAATATGAACCAATACATGCAAAAGGAAATGGGCCTGCTTCTAAGGAACAAACATCCGAAGAAGGAAACAAAGTAAAAGAATATGAAGAAGAAGAAGAGTCTACAGAAGAGGAAGAGTTTGAAGAAGATGAAGGTGAAAAAGAAGGTAATGAGGAGGAACTCATGCATGATGATGAACAACCTCTATCTCCTCATGATAATATTGTTGAAGAGCTTCTCCGAATGTCATCACTTGTTACTTCAATATCCCTCATGCACTTCTCAATCCTACCACTCCCCTACCTCATGTTCCTACTTCACCTCCTCCTACATCTACTATACATACAATGGACATTTCCATTCCCGCTTCAGTGTCAACAATCCTTACCACTCCTCCTATACTTTCCAATGTACAAACTATTGATGTTTTATCAAGTTCTCCCTCATCCATTCCCATTTTGTCATCTCCATCTTTTGATATCTCTTTAGAGGCTAAATTTCACAGGTTCATGAGTGAGTCTTTGCAGGATCCACTTGGTTTGCAGTCCACTAGAGCTATCATGATTGATACTACTCTAATTGTCATGATACCAATCATTCCCAAGAAGTGGTTGCAACACAAAAGTTGATGGTAAGTCAAGAAGAATATACTTCCTCCCTTCCCCCTTAGTTGATCTCTCAACTATCAAAGCGAAAGAAAAAAATAATCTCCCCAAATGAGCTTGATATTGAAGAGATAGAACCTCCAAAATCCAAGGGGAAGAAAAAGGTGAAAGTTCATTCAAGATTGCATGTTAAAAAATCTGGTCACAAGTTTGTAGAGATTGGTCTACCCTCACAAGAAGAAGGTGATGTAAACATGGAGGATTACATAGTCACGAGAGTCCAGCTTAGAAAAGTGACAAATGCAAGTGCAAATGTAGATGCACAAGTGGTCTTGGATGCATTAGCAGGAAGGCTTGACAAGATGAAATAGGCCATAAATATGTATAAGGAGAAAGCTGATTGTTATGCAATAGTTTTGAGGAATATTGCAGGCTCTTCCTAGAATGTATAACCTATGGCTATGGTAAATTTCGAGGAACCAACGATATAAAAGGTGGATAATTTTTCCTCTAAGGGGAAGGTGTTGTATGATTTCATTGATGAAATGATAGAACATGGTTCACAGGTTGTAGTTGCTACAAATGAGAAGTCTACTCAGATAGCCAAGCTAAAATTAGAGCTTGGTAAAAAAGAAAACATATTTTTTGAAGAGCATAAAGAAATGGAAAAATGTCTCTCATTTTGGTCACGAATGAAAGAGATAGAGCTGAATAAGTTGGTGGAATTTGGGGTAATTATCGACAATGAGAAGTATGTGGAGGTAAGGGAATCTCTCAAGCACCGCATACAAGTGATCAAATCTCTTATTGAAGACATACCAAGTACAAGAAGATGTTGAAGGACATCATGTTATCCTAGTGAATGGAATTGAGGACTTACTGGGTAAGCTCCCTAATGAAAATCATACTTTCCTCCCGGTCAGTGAACTATCTCAAATCTACAAGGAAGTTGTCATGAAGCAAGTGGTGGATGCAATCTTTTCAAATACCGCCATGCACACCATATGTGATGTACAAATTTCTCTTGAAAATCTCAAGATGCATCTTGACAGATGCAAGAAGATTCACTCATCTTCTAGAAGATCAATCACAAGAGTTCACACCATTGTTGGTTACACTGTTGGTCCAGATGAGACATTCATACATGAGACCAAGAAGAAATATGAAGAATTCCAAGCCCAATGCAAGGAACCATAAAGATTTCTTGTATCTCTAGTGTTAGATTGTTCTATGCTTTCATTTATGCATCTTGTAAATAGTTTTCGACATCTAACATGTATTTTTCCAAGATGTAATTACATGTAAAAACAAAGATGTTTTCCTAAAATGATGGACAACATTTTGAATAAGTCGACTTGTTAGGTGAGTTTCCTAAATTTTCTCACCTAACTTTTCTATATTTTCTCATCTACTTTTCCTAGATTTTCTCTTCCCTCTCTTTTATAAATATGAGAGGATTCTTTTGTAATAGGTTTCCTTTTATCTTTTACAATGAAGTTTCACCCTTTTGAGAAGGAAATTCATGAAACTTTGTGTTAATCTTTGTGAATTGGAATTTGATCAACAAAGAAGTGAAGTTGCGTACCAGATTTTTTTTTGGGAACAAATTATCTCATGGCTTGATCAAATTGGCAGTGATTAGTAACTAAGATTTGAAGGGATTTAAATAAATATGTGTAAACTTTGTGTTACACTCTTTATTTGAATTTGTCATACTGATTAAAAATTATTGGTGAATTCTCTACAAGAATTTGTGCTTGTATTTATTCATGTTTTTCGGGGAATTGTTGTGAAGTATCTCGAAGACTTTGTGTTTCTAATACAATGCTGGTTACATATATCAAAGGATCCATTGATGAAAGCTATAGAACAACTTAGTGCATTTGTGAGCTTTTCTTTCTTATTTTATCATTTATCATTATCATATTGGTATTCCTAGGATTTTCTTTGACAAGATAGGGGTATTGGAATTACTATTTTTATTTTTAGTTTGAAGTTGTATCAAATCAGGAACTTAAAACCATGAAACATTGTAAAACATATTCTTTGAAAAAAGAGAGAATTATGAATGTGACACACCCCCATCTCTTAATTGTAGTATACATTGTTGTGAATACTTAATTAGTTTTACTTAGTTTCAATAAGTAGTAAGAAGGGTGTATCCCCTTTTTGAGAGGAGAGATTGTATCTCACACAACTTTGGTTAAAATTAGGTTTTGTAATCTATTAAAAAGGGATTACATAATTTTCACCCAACACAAGTCATGAAATATTTTTGTAAAAAAAGATTTCCTCAAGGTAGTTTTAACAAATTGAAACCCAGAAAATTAAAATACTAAAGAATATACGTGAAAATGCCTATCTACTTGATTTCCCTGAAGACTTGACACAAGTCCAATTTTTAATGTTGTTGATATTTATCCCTACCATCCTGGTCTTGAACTAGTCCCTGATTAAAATGTGAAAAAAGACTTGGCTAGTGCTTTTCCACAGAGGAAAAAAGAGAAGATTGAAAAGGTTGTGGATACTAATATTGCTACCACAAGATCCAAGAATTACAAGATGTATTTAGTGAAATGGATGGGTTTACCTAATTCCAATAACACTTGGATCACTGAAGAGGATCTCATAAAGTTGACAAGATTAGATTCTCCTAAACTAAGAAGATCAAACCTTTTTAAAGGTAGGGAAGATGATGTAACCACTGAAGTTGTCCATGTTTGGGTAGATGTGTAATAGTTGACAGTTGGCTCCCTTTTTCAATCCGCTACTTCCTTTCTTTTTGATGTGTGACTACCTATTTGGGAAGTTGTTATTTTTGGCTTGTATTCTTCTTTATTGAGGAGTTTTTGGCTTTATTTTTTTTTTTGGGGGATAAAAGACTTGGCATAGATGGGAAGTGATGGCTTTATTCCCTTAGATTTAAAGTTTTCTGAAGGTTTTCTTTTGGTTTGTTTCTAATAAAAAGATCCAATCTATATTCTCCCGAGTCCTTCGTATTTCTTTCTTTTTGTGTGTGTTTTGTATCATTTTGGTAATGGAATTTGTTTCATATTCTGGTTATGGAATAAAACATTGAGCTATATGTTAAGATGCATAGTTGTAGGGTGTTATGGATTTGAGTTGAGGAGCTTACCAGGATCGTTTAGAGGCCCAGGTGCAGGCCTAAAGGTTTATTTTTGCATCAATAACTATTGTAGAGTGTCTGAACCTTTTTACCTTTATTATAGAGTTGAAACTGATGTATGCTTATGAAAGTTCATAATGTGTTTAATTTTCCTATTTTGTAGAAAGTGTGCATTAAAAAATAACAAAAGAATCTACAAACATACTTCAATAGCATATAAAGTTTGACAAGTAATATATTACACCTATTTTATTTTTATATTTCTAGTGTGTTTTTATATAGTGCATAACATGTTAGAAAAAAGTGAACCAAAAAAATCATTGCATACAATCATAGATGTAAAAAGTTATGAATCAATGAATAGGAATGAATAACAAACAATAGACATAGTATTGAAAAACAATAAACTTTTCAAGATAAATCCATTTGTATATAACATAGTAGATTGTCTTTTTGACTATTTGCAATATTTTTTACATATGCACTTCACTTTTGTAGAATTGTGAAATGGTATGATTGATTATTTTCTAAATTTCCTAGCAAAAAAGGACCCTGACGCTTTGTTTTCATTTAGATATGAGCTAGATCCTAAAAAATTAAAGGAATTACATGGAATTACTAATGTTAATACATACTTACAATGTATGTGCCTATCTACGGTTAAAAAACCAAATTGTAAACAGTATGGCCTTTGGGGCGACTTATTTTGTATTAAATGGCTAGTATAGTGGTTAGATATCTAAATATGTATTTGGTCGTCAACTAGAAAAGTAAAGTGCTTGCATTTTAATGAAAATTTAGAAAGTACTACATATTTTATTTTGTTCCATGATGAAGATCATTTGATTGGACATTTTGAACCACTTGTTTCCAAAAAAAGAAAGTCATTCGAACAACATATTAACCAATCTAAACACTCAAAAACAATTAGTAACTTGAGAAAACAAAATTTTGAGGATAAGTCAATATATTCATTTTCCAAGTTCTCTAAATATGTATTGTCAATACCAAATTTTTCATTGGATAATATCATAGATGTAGAGAACTATGAGTCGAGAAAGACACATGGAGATATCTCAATTGACAGTATTCCAGAAGACAATAATCTATTTAAAATAAGCCCCTTTGTATACAATGTAGGTGATTGTCTTTTTGACTCATTACAACTATTGTTACATATGTGATACACATTTGTTGAACTAAGAAGTGGAGCAGTTGATCATTTTCTAAATTGTCTAGCAATTGATGACCCTAACACTTTGTTTTCACTTGAATATGAGCTAGACACACAAACACTATTCAAAATGCATGGTGTTCATGATGTTAGTACATATCTACGATGCTTGTGACTATCTAGAGTTCCAAATCCAAGTTGTAATGAGTATGGCCTTTTGGGAGACTTATTTTGTATTAAATGGCTATCCAAGTGGTTAGATATTCAAATATGTATTTGGTCTTTAACAAGAAAAATAAAGTCCTTGCATTTCAATGAAAATTCACAAAGTACAACATATTCTATTATATTCTATGATTAGGATCATAAAAATGGATATTTTAAACCACTTTTGAGCAAAAAAATTAAGACACTGAACAACAGGCTCCCCAATCTAAACATTATGGAATAAATCTATATTCCCCAAAAAAATTTCCAGAGAAGAAAACAATAGATAGAATGTCTAGATTATGCAAAAATGCATTATCAATATCAGATTTTGGTGAGTCTTTTCAATAGTATTGTAAGTTTGACAAAAAATGAATATGAAAACCAATGTCTTAGACACTACATGGCTCAATCCTTTTGCAATGCAATGCTAAATGGAGACAACATAGCAAATGAATGCCTTCAAACATGCTTAAAATTTGAGTTGAAAATTAGTTATGGTGTAATAAATTGGAAAACATTTATTGCAAAAGTTGGAGATCCATTCAAACAAAGTGAAATTGAAGGATCTGATTTTTGTTTTGAATGGATATCTTACATTTTACAAATAAAAATTAAATTTTTCTGAAAAAATAGTACCATGCCTACCAAAGTATATTGAAAATGTGTACAACCAACAAAAGTATATAATGTCATTTGTTACAAATTCAATGACATGCATACACATTAAAAGCTAGGTGAAGTGGAGATAATAACATGATAAATGACATTTATCCTGCATAGCCATAAAATAATAATAATAATAATAATAATAATAATAATGAAATGTGTACAAAAGCTTAGTATGCACACATTGAAAGAATCCATTTGAAACAATAAACAAGTAAAAACTTGCAACCATACACATCTCACAAAGGGGTCCAACACTATTCTCCTTAACTCACTTCATAAACTAAAACAAGAGATTTGCAAAAAACCTAAACAAAAGATTAGTATGCACAAATTGAAAGAATCCATTCCAAATAGTAAACAAGTAAAAACTTGCAAGTGATCTACACATCTCACAAAGGGGTTTAGCATTGTTTTCCATAACTTAATTCATAATGTAAAATAAGAGATACACAAAAAACCTAAAATCCAAAACATATAAAAAGGAGGAAAAAAAACACCAGTAGAATCTTACATGGAAAAAATCAGACACACCTAAACATGTGTGTGCAATTTGTGGGAAATTGCATTTCAAAAAGAATATTATAAATCTAAGCCAACAAACAATGGAAACATATGGGCTAGTTTTATTAAGGACACAAGAATTTTACGAAAACAAAATATACAATTTTTGTAACCACCAGCTGAGGTAAAAAAAAACCAATCTATGCAACACCAAAACATATTAAAAAAAAGCCACTACAATACACTGCGACACTTTTAGAACTCAAAGAAAGGACAGTGTCCCTTTGACTTGCCTTTTCACAAATTTGGAAACTAGGATTCAAAAGACCTCAAATTGGAGTAAATGGAACAATTATTAATATCCTAACATACATGGACATTATACAAACAATGTTGCCATGCTCCACCAATGAAATATGCACAATTGCTATTGCATTAAATAGATATTTGCAATATAGAAATGCATACCAAAAAGGAAGAGTTCGACCAAATGTTATTATGAATTCTTTAAATGAATTTTGTAAAATAATGTTGTACAAAATGCAAAATGTTAAATTGAACAAAAATTGGCATCAACATTTGTACCATTTAGAAGAGCATATTATAGTTACTGAATCTTCATCAACTGATAGAAAAAAAGACAATGACACAAATAATTCAATGAAAATGGAAATGGATACCTTGATCCATGAATTTACTAAGTCAAGAACTATACATTCAATACAAAAAAAAGCCATTGAAATTGCACTTGTTGAAGGCAAACAACCTCTTGGAATATTCCAAGACAAAATTGTGAAAGAAATGAATTTTCCAACACTATTTTTTGGAGAACCACGTGATGAACGAATTGAAAAGAAAATTTCATACCAAAAAATTGCACAATGGGAATTACAAAATTCAAATCAAACATTATCTTATCATACCACCAACTTATTTTCTAAAACCATTAAAATTCTAATTCCCCAAGTTTTTTCTACACTATGGATAAGAATTCACAAAGGGAAATTAAAAGGTAGAATCTTACTAGAAAAAGATGTGAAGCACAAACCAAACCTTGAAAAAATATTGCAATCAAATATTGGATATATGTAGATATCAAAAAAATAAGAAATTCACCAAACTATTTGCAACATCTGAAGATAAATCTTCTCATAATGATGACAGTTAGGACCACCTACTTTTTTTGTAACTTTCATTAGTGCAAAACAAAACTGGGAGCCATTAAAAGAAACATTGAAAGAATTGTACATCTCACACAAATCAATAGAAAACCAACAAGAATTGCTTAATGAAGTTGACATTACCTATTTGATTAAAAAGGATCCAACCACTTGTACTTGCTATTATAAACATAGAATTAATGCAATGAAACAATTAATATGTTTATATGAGACATTTTTTAGAAAGGCATTGGACTACTTTTTAGTTACAAAATTCCAAAATCAAGGAAATAAAAATGACCATGTTTCATGCTATGGATAAAAGATGCATCTATTTATGGAAAATATACTAATACTAGTATTGAACATTTGTAGACAGATACATAACTTGCAATACTAAAACTTTACGAACAAATAGCTAAAATACATATACATCACCATACTAAACAATGCAGCAAGACCAAAAAAAATGTCGCTTTGGATTTCCACAACCACCAATGAAAATAACAAGAATTCTTGAACCATGCATCGACAAAAAAAAAACATGTGTTTGGTTGAAAAACTTAGATCGACTTTAGAATGTTCAAATTATGATTGCTCTACATATTTTGAGGATTTCCTACTAAACATAAGCATGGATGAAAAAGAATAAATATTGGTCATATAATCTACATTTTTTAGACCAACAATGTTTTTGAAAAGAAAGCTAGCTCACATTTGGAACAATACATTTTGTTAAAAAATTCCACATCTATGGCAAGAAAATATAGATGCACAATTTGTTCTAAATGCATATGCTACAACAATGTACTATAGCTCATACATGAAAAAATGTAATACCTCAATAACAAATGCATTTAACAAAATATGCACAGAGAAAAAATAACATAACATTGATACGATTAAAATGATAAAAAAACTTGGCAATGCTTTGATCAACCTACAACAAATGTCTACTCAACAAACTATACACATTGTTCATTCACTTCCTCTTAACTATAGTTCAAAGAAATGCATATTCATAGACACATCAACTGCTGAAAATCATACATTTATTTTGAAAAATTCCATAGCTAAAAAATGAGCGAGATGATTCACAAAATGTTTCTTGTAAAAGTTTAATTGACCATTATATAGCATGCCTAAAATGTTGGCAAATGTTTGTCTGGTAGAATTTGTCGTAGAATACACAACAAGAAAAGGACAATTAAAAACAAAAGTAGACCACAAATTATTCGATATATAAGATACAATAAACATGTTGACATCAATAACTATTAAAAGGGAACAAATTTTACTGTATGTCCCATTTTCCATAGATGAAAACATATTGAAAAAAGGATTCACAATATGGGAAAACGCTTTCATTACTAATGAAAAGATAGTAAAACTTAATCAAGCAAAGTACACATACCATATAAATGAGGTATGGGGTGATTTGGACAATGCTATTAATGATGTCAATATTGAAAACAAGAATTGTACAGAAACAAACAATGTTGAAAACTTAAACACCAAATACAATGAGCGATACAATTTTCAATCAGATCTAGACACAATAAAACTTAAATTCTACTACAAACAAATGAGAAGACCATTTGAAATTGCTAAACATCCAAACTTAGTTGACAATACAAAATACTACAATGTTTAAAGAATGCTAAACAAAGAGCAACAAGCCATAGTAAAGGACATACTAATAAAAAACAACATAAATTACTTAAACCATTACATTTATTTCTAACAGGAGGTGTTGGAACAAGAAAAACATTCACTGCAAAAGCTATATACCAAGGCCTACTGCGTATATACAATAACTCTATTGATAGTGACCCAGATAAGATAAAGGGCTTGTTACTCACATACACAGGTAAAGCAACTTACAATATTGGAGGCACAAATTTGCACTCTACATTATTCTTACCATTTAATAAATCCACTACTATTCCATTGAGCTCAGACAAATTAGGTATATTGATAATTTAAGATTATCAACAATTGCATATTATCCTTATTGATGAAATCTCATTAGTTGGAGCGAGACTGTTGCGTCAAGCATAGATAAAAGATTGTGTGACATCATGCAAACACCTACTAAATATTTTTATGGTTTAGACATTATTTTTTGTAGTGATTTCTATCAAGCAGAACCTATACATGACTGTCTAGTGTTTCAAACTGTAAAATTAAACAACAAATTAGTTCCATACAATTTTTGGGAAAACATCAAATGCTATACCTTACAAACAACTATGAGACAAAATGACAAAATGTTCATCAACATTCTTAATAGAATACGAACAAAATCTCAAACAAATAGTGACATAGCATACCTAAATAACAGATTCTTACGTCCTACACCTACTAATCCAACATTTCCATTTATGTTTTACAAGAGAAAAGATGTTAATGCACACAATCATAAAATATTATTTTCACTACCTAGACAACTGATAACAATCAATGCAATTGATGAATGAGATAATTTTGTTAATGTAGAACAATTGTTTAGAAATAATACAAATTGAGCAGACCAAATTATGTTAAAAAAAGACATATTAGTTGAAATTTATGGTGGAAACTACAATACACAAGATGGTCTCGTAAATGGATCAAATGGAATATTCAAAACATATACACAAAATGTTGACATGGACACTATATGGATTGAATTCAATGATCATCGTATAGGAAAATATTAAGCTAAAAAACTGTATAAGAGTGAATTTGCATCCCCTATGAAAATCCCCTTTTTTCCTTTACCCACCTTAGAAAATAAAGTTTGGAGGATTAATTCCACCTAAGCCCATTGCTTGCATCACACTTGGCACCTATTATGAGCATTGATGGATGGATTTCTATTGGGGACGCTCGTGTGGCATACTTACATCCCTAGTAGATTCCTACAGCTAAACCTACAAAGGCATTACTATTCCCATTGGTAGTGAAGTTGTAACACCCCCTTTGGCCTACTGACCCAAATATGGTCATTTTCTCCCACTTCGTCATATTCATCTCTTCAACATTCAATCCAACTCTTCAGAACTCTTCAAAACTCTCCATCAGATCAAGCTTTCATTCTTGCACTCTCACATTCACTTTCAAACTCACTTTCACTCACTCCAAGCATCCAAGCATTCCATTACAGTAAAAGCCTCACTCTGTCACTTTGGTAGAGCACATTTGGGACCACACCATTGCAGCAAAGGCTTGAGTTCCTCTCATTTCTCCCCCAAGCAACCTTGAGTGCTCTTGGTGGAGGTGGTAAAATTCCCTCTCCTCTCCTCTATCACTTGGTTGAGTAGCATAATACTACTTTGTAGTGTTTGTATTCTCTTTACTATATTGTTTCTTTATCTCATTTCCTTGGTTGTCCATGGAGGTGGAAACACCTAAATGGGGGTCTAACTAAGGTAGGCCCCTATACAGCCACCCAACATTTTCCCTCTTTCTGTGTGTAGGTGTGTGTGCTTCTCAGAAGATCAATTGGCGAATGAATTCCTTAGTGAGATCCTCCTAGCTTTCTTTACTCTTGCTTATTTTCTTTACAATATTATAGAGTATTTCAATTTATTTACTTGTGCCATTCTGGCCCTTTAGTTAGTTAGTTGGATCGTTAGTCATTTTGGTAGGTTTGACCTTGTCTTATTGTTGTCTAGCCATACAGATGCCAGTAAAATTTAGAGACACTAGTATGCTGCACTATTATCCAATGACTGTGCTTACGTCCTCGAGCAGAGAGCTCCTTGAGGCATAGAGCTAAACCTAAAAACCAGCTCGCCTAGCCCCACTTTGAAACTAGGGATTGCAAAGTGATTGTAGGACTCTATAGTCCTCATCATTCTCATCCTCATACCCTAAAAATCACATTTAGCTGAGGTAAGTTAGGGCAGCCTCTCACATCTTTACCCTCCATGAGTTGGGGTCTTGCACACGGTAGTCCCCCTCTCTTACAAAAAACTATCACGTTTAAACCAAAAATATAGTAACAATGGATGGGTACCAATACTCAAAGTTTCCAAACCAATCTTAAAACTAAATGCTCAGCAAAAGAATATTGTTAGGAAACAATTTCTTGTACAATTAGCATGTGCTTGAACAATACATAGATCATAAGGGCTTACAATGCATGGCCTTGCATTTGAACCATTAGGTGTACACCAACATGGGTTAACTTACACAACTCTTTCCCACACATCAACAATTTAAACATTATTTTTGTTAAACCCTCTTATCAACAAAAAAACTTTAAAGTAAAAACATAAATCATAGATGAAATGACACAATTAGAAATAGTAGCTAAGTGGACTCTTCAAAATGACATACATTACAAATATCAAACATCATGTATTACCATATCTACATTGAATACTCGTCATTTCCAGCCACACAAATAAGACATTGTACATGACAAAGATTTAATGTCATTGAACATTATTTGTCTCCAAGAGACACATTTGGAAACACCGATAATAAATGATGCATTACTAGAATATAATTTCTCTGCAACACACCATATACATGGGATAATGACTTGAACAAAAAAGCATATACAAATATCAAATGCAATTCCACTTATAGAAGACAATGTTGAAGCAATATTGAGTACACTGATATTTACTAAACAAAGCCTTGATATTTGTAATATCTATGCTAGACCAACAACATCACTTGCAAATATTATAGAAATTGTTAACAAAGCAATGGCAATTGCTTCTACTAGAAGCATTATTTACATTGCAGGTGACTTCAACATTGACATTTCCAACTCCTCAAAAAAATTAGAAATGCTTAAAGAGAACATGCAAATACACAACTTGCAATTGTTACAGGAAAATACAAAAAAAATTTCAAGGACTGTTATTGATCATGTGTGGAAAAACAATTGTGCAAACACAACAAAAATTCAAAGATTTAAATCATACTAGACAGATCATGACACTCTTCTATTTCATGTTGCCAACATCATCTAGCCATGCTCTGCATCTTGGAAAAAGGTAATCATGTACAACAAATTTATATGATAAAACATTTTATTGTCTACATACATTAACTCTTAGTTAAAAAATAGTACTTAAACTCATTAGTTATACTATTCTACAAATCATAATTAATATAATGAAAAATAATAGAAATATTGTTTTGTAGGTGACTTGAAATCATTTATATTAGGGAAAAAAAAGTATCTACTTCAGTTCCTACAAAATCACAACAAGGCACAAACAAAGAGTAAATTACATGGACAACGTACATAATTTATTTTCTTTAACAAAATATCTTCTTGAAAAACCATAGTTGACTAACACATTTGTTTTGTCAAAGGTGATTGGACATGAATAAGTTTTACAACACTCCAACAATGACTGTCCATACAACCAATATTACATTAGATGAAAGGTATTTATACTAGCCAAAAATCAACTACACAACAATTTCCAAATATATAAGAAATGTATCTAAAAGTAATAGGAAAAAAACTATTTTAATAGTAGATTACTATAGAAGTAAAAAATAAAAGTATTTTGTAGTTTTCTCAAAAGCATGGAAATCAGTGAAGAAGATCTTGATGTAGATGATGTAGATGAATCTTTGTCCATACCTACAAAAGAATGCATAACAAAATAGTCAAACATGTCATTACTTCCAAATTAGTTAAAATTTAAATAGTTTTTTCCACAAATTACATGACTAACAATTGCATTTCTTGCTACATTCGTTTCGAAAGCATCAAACTAAATAGCACTTCTCTTATGAAAATGACCATTCGAAGCAGCAAAGAAAGGTATTAATTTTTAATACTCTTCTTTTCTACCAAACTTTGTTAATACGTTATGTATATACTTCTACATTTTCCATAGATTTCTACAAACACCAACATACATAGTGAAAAAACTTTAAATTATATTCACACAATTGAGAATAACATGCATTTTCTATAACTACAACAAAATGCATAACAAAATGGTGAGACTTGTCAATTCTTCCAAATTAATGAAAAGTTAAATAGTAATATCCACAAATTTCATGACTAACAATTTCATTTCCTACTATAGGTATTTGGAAAGCATCAAACTGAAAAGAACATCTCCTACCACAATGACAACTCAAAGTAGCAAAGAAAGGTAATATTTTTAATAGTCTTTTTTTATACCAAATTTAGTAAAAAAATTATGTATATGGTTCTACATTTTCCATATATTTCTACAAACACCAACATACATAGTGAAAAATCTTTAATTTATATTTGCACAATTGAGAATAGCATGCATTTTCTATTCTTCAATTTTGACAACTATAATACATGTTTACAACATATAATTAACTACACAATTCATTTTTATAGCCTAAATTCAACAAACCCAAAACCTAGTACAATATTGGAGCTTTGCATAGAATGAACTAGTTTTGTATTTGAAGGAGATGTCCTTGTTGTATATGGTCTTGCTTCTACCAAGTACACCAACACCCAAAGAAAGGAAAAAATAGTACATGTGGATCTCGTAGATTGCAATGGTCAAATGACTATAACTGTAAACATTAGAAACAATTTGATAAATGCATTCTTGCCCCATATGTTTGCTAAGTCTAGCATTCACATCACCAACTTTTTAATCAAGACTAAAACTCCATATGAAATGGGCGATATAGATTGTTGCCTTGTCTTAACTAGTAGAAGCATAGTTGAAAGCATGCCAATTTTTTTGCAAAAAACGTAGATTAACTCTAGACGTCAGCATCTCCCAACTAATACAAGCAGACTACAACTATTTTTTTGGTTCATTTGGAGCAATAGGGACATCTTATCATTTGAACAAAAACTAGTTCGAAGTGCATGTCAAAGATGGAGATATCCAAGAAGACATGGAAATTGTATATATCTAACCATCTATGTTTTATTTTCATATTCAAATTTACTTATGAACTTAAATTCATTAAAAAATTTATTTTGTAGGTTGTTATCCCAAGTGCCAATACAAATTTATGTGTGCATATTTACAACAAATGTTTTAAAAAATAGACATGCCACTCCTTTATAAAAATATTGTTAGAAATGGTCCACAAGGCACAAACATAATGCACACAACATAATCAATATTTTTGAGGAGATCAACAATGCATGCACAAGAGCACAGTTGCAAAATCTTTTAAAATGCAACATTCAGGCAAGAGCAAAAAAAAATAAATTATTATTTTTACATTTATATAACATATCTATTAAATTATTTCAGCTCCCTACACACTACATAACAATTTGTTTTTATTCATAGGTACTTGGCACACTCAAGCCAAAGAATGTTCACTTTCCCCCCTTTGAAGCTTGTTGTAGCACATGTCATTGTTCCGTGCTACTTAAAAAGTCTCTTGAAAAAAGGATCTGCCAATTGCATGTATTGCAAAAGAACCATGTAAATTTCCTACCGTCACAATCTGGCTTGTACATTGTATATGAAAGAAGGAAACATTGACTACTACTTAAATGGAGACCTCCTTAAACAAAGTTTACCAAAGCTTACAAAAATCACATATGAGAAATATAGAGATGAAATTTTTCCTGCAATGTTCTTATTACGCCACAATAACGAGACTTAGAATCAGCTTGGACTCGGCTAAGGTGACTCAACTTGGAACTTGGGACTTAGTGCAGACTTGAAAAAATGAAAAAACCCTAGAAATTTACATATTTTTAAGGATTTGAAACTTGTTTCAAGAACCCTTTATTGAATAAACCTTAAAGACACAATAACATCATTAAATAGAATCAAATTTGATCACATACACAATTATACATCGATCACATGAGTATAAAGTACACAAATTGTAGCTAAGCTATTGAAGGAAATAACACACTTATATATATAAATATAGTCAAATGTATGCAAAAAGCATGGAATATGAAATTCATGACATCAAATGTTCCAAACAAATATGAAATTTCAAAACAATAACTACAAGTCTATGGCTCAAAGGATTCTACATCCTTCCTATGAAGGAATCTAAGGTGGGTCCTAGATGATGTAACAACTACAACCATAGTATTTTCTTGTGACTCCATGCTACCCTCACCAACATTAGTTGTGGATGTGTTTGCTTGTGGTTTAGCCTCCTTTTCCATGAATATAGCATCAACCTCTCTATCTTCATGATCAACCCAATCAAGGTCCTCGTTACTAACACAAGTATACATCAATCATATAAGTATAAACAAAAATTTTAGCTAATATGCTCAAGGAAATACCATACTTAGATATATAGTCAAAGGCTCAAATGTATACAAAAATCATCAAATATGAAATCCATGACATAAAATGTTCCAAACAAATATGAAATATCAAAAGATTCAAAACAATAACTAGATGTGTATGGCTCAAAGGAGCATGCATCCTTCCTACGAATGTGTCTATGATAGGTCCTAGATGATGCAACAACCATAATCTCAAGTATCAGGGAAATTACCCTAAAGGGATTGAGGGATAGTGCCCTTTATGGGGATTTGGGGGTAGCTCCCCCAATGGGGTAAAGGGGTAGAGCCCCTTACAGGGGTTTGGGGGTGTCCTTAGTGGGGTTAAGGGGCAACACCCATTGTGGGGTCAAGGGATAGCGCTCCTTGTGGGGGTTTGGGGGCGCCCCTAGTGGGGTCAAGAAGCAATGCACATTGCGAGGTCAAGGGAAAACACCCCTTACATGGGTTTGGGGGCAGCGCCCCCAGTGGGGTCAAGGGGCAATGCCCATTACAGGGGTTTGGGGGCAGCACCCCTAGTGGGGTCAAGGGGTAGTGCCCCTTTGTAGGGATCCAGGGGAAGTGCCCCTAGCGGGGTCAAGGGGAAGTGCCCCTTGCAGGGGTTTGGGGGCAGTGACCCCAATGGGGTCAAGGGGAAACACCCCTTGTGCGGGGGTCTGGGGGTAGCACCCCCAGCAAGGTCAAGGGGCAGCGCCCCTAGTGGGGTCAAGGGGAAGCACCCCCAGTGGGGTCAAGGGGAAACACCCTCAATGGGGTCAAGGGGTAGTGCCCTCAGTGGGGTCAAGGAGAAATGCCCCTTGTGATATCATACAAACCTTCATGGCATACATCATTTTGCATTCACAATGAGTAAAAAAAACAAGTTTTAACTTTAAATTTCATGTAATTTTTTGCACTTTTCAAACCTTTCCTACCAAGTCCTATTGATGAGACTCGCCTAGACTTAGTGAGTTCACCAGACTCGGTGATTCCAGCTAGGACTCAGTTGAGTCTAAGTCCGAGCCGCTAGAACTCGACCAAGGTGACTCAACTCGGGACTCACTGAGTCCTGGCGAGTCTCATTACAATGTGTTATGCAAATTCTAATTGCAAGGAACTTTTACACTATTTGTTAACAATTTCATTATAAAAATTGTTCAATAATGACTGTCATATTGTTTACATAAATTAAACTTTCACAAATGATCTACCACACTAGACTAAAATTTTTGTATATGTAAATAAGTAATTTTGCTATGTTTGAATTTTGTACACTTGCATGATCTGTGCTATATTATGATCTTTCCCTATGGAAGGTGCACTCTCTGCACTAGGGGGCTCAATGAATATGCTAGTTTACTTTGTGTGATCCTTTAGGAGTTGTACATTTTTTTTTATCTTATCTCCATTAGACAATGATAAAACTGTTAATTTTAAAGACACTAGCTGAATAAGGCTACAACCATGCCCATTTTCAATTTCTGCAGACTAATGCTACGATATTTTTTCTCCAATATATACCTTTCAAGCATTGAATAACAATATTTCTAACCTCAATATTTTTTTGTAACAATTGATTGACAAAAGTTTTAAATCACAAATCCTATACACTTTATGACTAGTAATAATACAATTGAGGTAGGTTGGCTAAATAGTTCCAAGACAATCAATTGGCATGTAGAATTAAATGTTGTGCGCTATGATGCCCCTGCATCAATTTTTTTGGTTGACTGATTAGGGGTTTCATGTTGTCAACAAAGGTCATTTTTATGCTACACCGACCAGAAGTATTTTCCCTCTCAAGTTCCTACTCAATTCATGGGGCTAGTATTCTTGTCTCCCCTACTAGGCTTCTTTCACCACAAGCTTAACATGAATATTTACCCTGCACGTACTTTGATTTCTTGATTTCTATTTTAACTTTGAATGTTATTGTAAGCTAAATCCCCACATGCTCATCCACTTTTTTGTTTTGTTACAAAATAGATTTCTTAATTGTAGTTCAATCTTGCAGGTTCTAAATTGAAGTTTGCATAAAAACATAATTGTTAAGAATTTTGTTGAAATTGGTCATAATAAACATTTTGAACAATATAGGGAGACACATGATACAAGGGGTAGTTAGGGACAATAATTTAGTAAAATACCCAAAATATAGTATGTGGCCTTTTATGGCCATGAATCTAGGACTATTGATCATCATTTGAAACCATTGAATGTGTCAAACTTGAAAACCTTGGGTTGTGTACAATATGTTGAAAGGGCACAATAATCTGTTTGCCAAAGTTTGATCCTTTTTATTTTGGATTTAATACAAAAATAATATAAAAAATCTTATTTTTTTGGATAACTAAAATTTTGTCTTGAGGAATTTCATGTTCTTACATATCCTCTCAACTTCCCAGGGCAACACTTGACACATGGCTTTTTAGATTCTAGGGTGAATGGATTCCCTTTCCATTTAGACTTCATTTTTTGCTAAAAATAGCTATAAAGGAATTGCTATCCAAATTTAAATTAGAGTGTTGTAGCTTCACATCTTTTCTCAAAGTTTACTAACTTCTTATAAATTTCACTTTGCAATAAATTTTTCATTTACATTTATCATGTGTTTATTGGGTTCATTGCTTTCATAACACATTATTATTTTCAATTTAGTATTTTGCCCACTATAGTGCCAACTTCAAGGCCAATAATTTTAAATGTAAAGGTTGGAAGGAAATTACATATAACAATACTAGCATCAACTTTTATTGTAAGACACAGGGCCAACACCATCATTCAAAACCTCCCTTGAAAAAGGTTTCCTTGGATAATAGTCAACAAAAGAACCTAGGAAAATGGTACACCATAAAACATACTCTATGTGGGTATTTCTAGATATGTGATTAACCAAAAAATGTCTTTCGCTTGAGTATTTATTGTGCTAATTTAAATATCGAGAGAAAATGGCAGTCCTTCCACAAATTAGTTTAAATGTAAGTTCTTATCAATTACATTTCAAAGATTTTAAGGTCTAAGTTTATATTCTTATAATTTGTTTGGTTAAATATTTAACCTTCTACTACACAAGCTAACTATGCAATTACTGATAAATGTATTTAACCTTCTACTAGACAAACTAACTAAGATCTCCTTGAGAAGAGCCGAACCTCAGTCTCCACCATGAGAACCAAATATTCCAACCACTTGACCAAACCCTATTGACAATTTTAGATTAAATGTTAAAATTCAATTGATCATCTAATATTATGCTTTATTTTATCTACAATTTTGTTGTTCGATCCTACATTTCCTTTTCTTTTATTAGATATTAATTTTTTTTTTTCATTTCATTATATACAATATTATGAACTTAATATCATAGTGACGAAAGACCATGTTTTCTACAACAAAATTGTCAATAAAACCCAAAACCCAAGAAAGAGTAATAGTCACCCCAACATTCTCACCAACCTTATGCCTAAAGCTCCTTGCTCTTAGCTTATAATATGCACATTTATTTATTGATTTTCTTTTTCATTTCATTGCACTCTTTACCAAGAGGTTTGACACTACACAATTTCAAATCTTTGTTCTAGTCTCTAATTGCCTATAATACTAGTTTATAAGCATTTTCTCCCTCCATAAATAAGCATCAATTTTATGGACTATCAATGTGATTTTCTCTTTAAAGCTACAATTTTCTCTTCAATTTCATGCTTAAAATAGAGTGAACATGTTTCTGGTGTGGTTAAAGATTTGAAAGAATTGCAAGACAGATTCCAAAATGGAAACAATTCAAAGCTCTATGGAGAAGGTTTTCTTGGACTAAGTTAATGTAATTCAAGTATGTCTTTCATAAGGACAGAGCCTTTAGGTTCAAAGGCACCAAACATCACTAGGAATCTTCCAAAGGTTTCAATATCTCCATCATAGAAAATTCTAAAGACTGTAGATTTGACAAAGAGTTGCAAGGATTGCTCCAAGCCCTCTAAAACTCCTGGCATTGCCATTGTTTTGAGTTCTTTCTGGTTTATGATTTTTCTCCCAGTGTAAAATTTTTCCACTTTTTGGATGCAAAAGATGGGAAGTATCTTAATTGGTCTACAAGAGTGAGGATTGCACATGGTATTGCCAAAGGTAAATCTCTAAACCTTCTTTTCAATGGATTCTTATTTTATGTTTTTCTTTCTCTTGTCAATATAAATGCACTTTTAGCACTAACCATAAAATTTTGTTATTAATACCTTTTAGATACAAATACTGTGGGGTCAATTCACCTTGACTTACACCCCAAAATGATATTACTATACTGGACTCTCTCTCAATTATTTGGCCAAACTATCAAAATGTATGTATAAGTATGGAATAAAACATCAACACTCAAGTCATGCTGCTAGCCAAATAGATAATTCTTATTTAGCATCTTTTCTTTTCTGGATGAATCCATCAATATTACTTAAATCACAAAAGTTTTAAATAAATACCAACACCTCTCAGAAAAACACAAATTTCAGCTGTGTCATCCCTATGCTAGCATCTTAGTTCAAGGATAACCAGAATTGGCCTATAATGTTGTCCATTAAACATGGAACAAAAAAAAGAAAGTAAAACTTAACATACATATTTTAAGTTAATTTTGTATGAAGTAGGTGCCATATTTATAAATGTATTTTATTTTGTTATCAGGGTCTGAATCCATTTATGTTCATATTTTCTCTAATAGGGAATATAACTTATGTGGGAAGGTATAAAGCTATATTTGATGTTTTCTTTTATGCCTGTGTTTTCAAGAGCTATTTTTGATGGATAAGAATGTTAACATAACACATGCTCCATTTTCTTGTTATGGTGTTATGTTTAGTATACTTGTAAGGACTCTAGAATCAGAACTGTTAAATCCAAATATGCCACAGCTTATGGATACTACAGTACGTGTACTATTGGATTTCTTTGTATCCTTTATCATAGTTCATAATTATATTTTTTCTTTATTGATTCATACTCAGCTTGCATTTGTGAATAACTTATTTTATTCAAGCTTGGCATAAGGTTATAAGTGCTTATGAATAAGCGAAGGTGATGCTTAACCAAATTCCATAGATTATGGCCCAGTGCACCTTTTTACAAGGTGAGAGCAATGCATAATTATGAAGATAGATATGTACTTCCTTAAATGTTTATTGGTCATTCTCATTGCATTCAATAGTGGAAATAGTATATAGCTTAAAACAATGAGGTGTTGATTAGAACACAAGGCATCACCAAATGTTTCAAAAATTATATCTATTAGCTAACATAGTGAATTAAAGCAACTTAGTTTTCTCTAGATTTTGAAAGAAGTTATAGTAGCAATCAACTCAAGAGACCACAACATTGTATTATGACTGAAACAAATGTTTTCCTTCACATGGACTTGACAACATATGTAAAGAAGTATGATTTTTTTTTGATGCAATCCTAGATGACCATGCTACAAATGATTATGTGACCTAATGTACCCATGCCATTGTTATCATTTGGAGTAAAATCATTATATCATGCTTATAAGTATCCTTGATTAGGTCTATGAATAGATTGCCTAACACATTACTCCACCAATTTATTTATAATATTACATGTCACCATCTCACAAATTTCAAGATTACTATTAAGTTTTTATAATATCAACACTATTGCTAAAACATGTAGCAAACACATCAAATCAAAATAGGACTATTCTTGCACTTTTTGGCAAGAACTTCGCTGCTCTGCAGCTCTTGTTACGTATACTTTTCATATTATGAAAAATGAACTTTGTGAACTATTACTTATGAAATATGAATGAATGAGTTTGAGTCAAAAATTATGTTATTGAATCTTAATAACAATCAAATGCTTCAATCTAGTGGTTAACCTTCAATACATGTGAGTTTGAGGAATGATGATCAAGATAAAGTATGGTTGATGTAGGTATTCCCAAACATCCAATAATAGGGAGCAACATTAAGTAAATTAAGCTAGAAAATAGGTAAATTAGAGATAAATTAAATAATAATAGCAATAATAAAAATTATAAAATTAAATTCATATATTGTTATTATTATGAACTAACTTATTATGCAACTCTTTTCTCTCATTGAACTAAACCTAATAATACAATTAATAATTTTTTATTATTATTTCACATAAATTATATTATACACATTGTTATTTAACAAAACTATTATATAAATTTTATGTTTAAATAATAATTATTTTATTATTTCTTATAATTGTATTATATAATCATGTCATTTTATTTTTATTTTATTTCAAATAAAACAATTTAAACAATTATTATTTAAATTTATGCTATATAATTAATAAATATTATATATACATAACTCTATCCCTATTCCTAACCCTAACCCTAACCATAGCCCTAACCCTAACCCTAATGCTAACCCTAACCCTAACCCTAACAATAATAATTTTTTCATCCATGTCCCTCTCTGAATGCTACTAGCTTATATATATTATTTTAATAATATATATATATATATAAATGCTGAGAGATATCCTTCTCAAGGCATCTATTTTTTAATTATTACTTGACATAAAAGTACAATAGATGCCTCGAGAAGGATATCTCTTGGCGTTTATATATATATTATTAAAATAATATATATATGCTAGTTGTCATTTTTTCTTTTAATTACATCAAGAGGTGTAACCTTATAATGGAAACACGACCTCTATAAGAGGCCACAAAAGTAATGGTGTAAGATAAAATAAACCCTTCATATTCTCTACCAGTTGTTAACAAGATGATTGGTGGTAGTGGAAGAATTATGTCGGTGGAAGTGGAAGGGACGGATTGGGCGCCATTCTTCTTTTGGTGAAATAACCTTTCCCTAAAATCTAGTGGGAAAATTAGTCAATATTCCTATAGGCTTCCTTCTATGCAGAGAAACAAATTACATAAGTCACCGACCATGAAAAAGAACAAGACCAAGTTTGATGTTAAGGTTGACAGTTTTCATGAATCAGGTAATCACTCAATATTCCTATGCTAGAAGAGGAAATGGAATTTAGATTGCAAGAGAAAATGTAACAACGACCTTAGCGGCTTATCAATAAAATTATTTATGAAATCATCCACAATGTTACATACAATGATAATTAAAGGTCATGAAGATGGCAACTTTGAAGAGTTTACTCATGCAAACAGTTGCAGATTTCCATGCTTTAATGGTGTCTCGTCCTCTTCATAAGAAGAATCTCTGTGTTGGTGCTCCAAATCAAACCAATCCAGTGAATCCTATAGACTAGCCACTTTCTAATGATTAGATTCAATGGGGAATTTGGCCAACTGATAGGTAATGGAATTAGAACACATTTCCCCTACACTTCAGGCTCTATAAGACCTAGTGGGTGACCCTTTAGCAATATATAAAGATTCAAACACAATTAACATGATATTGCTCAACAAATAATGCTCTCACAAAATTAAGCTCAAAAACACAAAATATCACTCAACATTGGCAAGATATTGAGTGAATTTTAGAAACTAGCATGGAGAACATGGTAGATACAAGTACTCAACAAAAAATTAAAATGGTTTTGATTTTAAAGAATTGGGACCAAACTAAAAACAACAGAAGCATAATAATGGACCAGTGCCAACAAATGGGCTATGAAGTCATATAACCAACCCTTCATCCTACAATGCTAAACATGCTTTGAAGGTCTTTGCAAATGTTATCACATTGTGACAACTAGACCACAAAAGCTTTATCTAATAATTCTTCTTATAAATCCACCTGAAACACAACACTCCTATCATATTTGTTGAAGCAATTACACTATCCCCTACACAATAGGAAATAATAAATGCAACTTTTGATTCATTAAAGCAATTACATCATTCACAGAATAGAAGGAAACAACATATATAACTCAAATGCAGCAAATGTGCATGAAAAGACTTAGATGATTTTATTATTGAATCTAAAAGATCCTTACAGTTCAACTATGGAGACAATTATCAACTAAAATAAACATGAAAGCATAATTTAGAACACACACTTTCAGATTAATTATTTAGTTACAATCATGCTAGCATTACAATCTACCCAGAGCTTCTGCTTGCCTTGTAGAGCTTTCAAAAATTGGAACCTTGAATCCTTTACAATGAGAGAAGAATAGAATACAAGGAAATAGAAGAAGCTAGAAAATCAATTTGATCCATAGATGTTATTTGGAAATTTCATCCACTATTGATCAACAACAAACTGAAAAGCATCTCTCCTCTCTCTTCCCTTTACATCAGCAAATTTTTCCCCCAAATTGTCTTTCCACCAAGTTGCTAAGCAATTGAAAAAATGCCCATGTGAGAATATCCAACATATTCATTTAGCTAGAAAATATCTCTATTTCTCATGAAAAATCTGTTTTTGTTCTTTATTTGCTACAAAATAAACTTGCACTTTCCAGCTAATAAAATATTCTGCATAGTGAATATTTATTCACTCCATAAAACATTCCCTTCGTGCACTATAGTTGAACAAAACAATTCTCGTGCACATTACCTCACCTGCTTTACCAAAACATTTTAAATGCAACACTGTTCACCTGTTTGCATTTCACCTTTAATTTTCACCTTCAACATAATGCAATTGCGATTTTAACATTAGGGGTCTCTAATTGGCAATATTTGAAATATTTTACTCATGCACCCAACATTTACCTAGGCAAGTAAAACATTTACCCATGTTGGACAAGACTTAAATATTTCATTTGAAATATTTATTTACTCTTCAAGTAAAACACATTACCTTATGTATCCCCTTTAAATTTTCACCTGTTTGGCCATTTTAAATGCCACGGTCCCACCTTCCTTTTGTGGTACATTCTCACTCATCTCAGGAGAATTAGATGAGCTTTCATTTTGAACCCACGAAGTAGCAAGGAAGACTAAAACTTTCTTAATATTTCCATCAGGCCTCCTTAGTCTTTTAAAAAAAATTGCAAACCCTTTCATTAATTTCATCCCAATGTAATAACTTTGGTGGGCCCACACAGAAGCTAGCATTTTAATTTTTAAAATGTTTCCTTTTTGAAATGAATGGAGGCCCCTTTTAAATATTTGCATCGAGAAATTAAAAGACACCCACTCAATGAATGTTTAGCCCTGGCCCACTACCACATGGCACCATCCCACTGTTTCACAAGAATTAAAAACCAAGTACCTTTAGCTCACAAAATGGTGGGGAACAACTAGGATTTGACTACATTTTCACACTCTTTCTCTATCGTTGATCTTGTTTTTACTTATCTTTTTCCCTAATCTTCACTTTGATGTTTTCTCATCCTTTGCATTGTGTTTTGCCTATAAATCTTTGTCATGGTGGCTCCTCTCTTTGCACATAACAAACAATAAAATGTTTGATGAGTTTTAATCACCATTGAAGGTGTCTTCATTGGTTCATGGGGCACCTCTCACAAACTATACTTCCATCAATTGACTTCATTCATCTCATGGTTGTGGGTATTTGTTGATGCTAAAGTGAAACAACTCTCAATGTCGCACCATTGCATTGCTTCACAAGGTGTGAATGATCCTTTAGGGGGTTAGCAATGCATTGAATTCCTTCACACACTGTGTGCCTCTTTCTATTGCATTCGTTGGCAAGTTTCTAAGACATTTTCAACAATTTTTTTTATGGTGTGTTCTCTGTGATCATGGCACGGGTTCTGCTTCCAACAGACCTACTTGAAAGTTTCAAAAGACTCCACCAAATTCATTTTTCTGTGTCGCTTGTGACTATGGCATTCTCCTCAAACTGGTGTGGTGGCCCCTTCTTTATGTGCTGGAAATCAAAGTTTTTTTGGAGGCTTCAAAGTCTTATTAATACTTGACTTATCCATTCTTGGCTTTCAATCACTTAACGCGAGCTTTTAAAGGTTGTTGAGGTTATTTTTTATTTGAGACATTTCCTTTGTTAGTGTGTGGCTGCCCCATTTCCCTTCACAATTTCAATGTATTCTTATTTCCTTTTGTAGAATAAACATAAGTAAAATCTTCTTACACACCCAACACCAAAGTGGAGGCCCCTCAAACAATTTATGTGTTTGATCATCTCTTCAACTAGTGCAATTACTGCTTGTTGCACCAATTACTCAATGATCATCAATCCTTCTTGAAAATATATTACTTCCATTCGATCCTTCTAAAAGGGTATAATGGCATCCCATTTTATGTAACTAGGAAAGAATAATATTTGATGAATGTTTTGTCCCTCTTGTGAAGATTTCCCTTGTATTTCAAATGGATGCAGAGCAGTTTCAACTATCAACAAGAAAGTTGAATAATGTCACCTTTTGACATGTTGATAGGATAATCTCCAAGAAATGTGCATTAGATGGGATGATCTCTTTGTCTCCCAAGTTCCTCCTTCAATTATAACTATTCATTCAATAGCCTGATCCATGCTTATTGGTTTCAAATCTTTAGACCAATGAACATCATTAGATTCGTAGGTTTCCAAAAGTAAGTCAATCCATTCATATTCTTGAAGTGTGAAACTTAGAGGAAAGGCTCTTAATGTTATCAAGAATACTAGGAACAATGCACACAGTGGTTCATCTTTTGATCTTATATTCAACTATGCATTGACATATATCATAATAGTGCAAAGCATGTCGGGCCCCCTATGGTCAGACTAATTTTTTGTTTTGTTTTCAAAAAAATTTTATGCTCAATTTATTTTAGGAAACTTTTGAATGCATCTGGTACTAAAAATTTAAAATGGGTTTTCAGTAGAACTTACTTTCAGGCACATTCCAAAACAATGAGCAAGACTAGCTAAGTGGGCTCTGGAATCGCCTTTGAAAACCAGGCGAACGACCTTGTGAAGCAATAAAAACTTGCAAGCTTGTAGAAATCAAACCCGAGAATAAAGTGCAATAGAGGGTTTGAAAAAATTATTCATGAGGCAAAATATATTCGCTATCAAAGTTGCTTACTCAAACTTTCTTCAACAAACAATTGTTCTAAACCAATTAAAACTCAAGAGATCACCTCATTGCAAAAATATCGAATAAACTCCTGGCGAGCTACCACTGGACACAGTAGATCAGTTTGGTGTAGTGAACACTTATGCAAGAGGGATTAGATTCAATAATCATTGATAAAAAGATATTGAAGGTCAAAGTTGACCTCTCAGAAAGATTTCAAAAAATGCAGGTGCAAAACTGAATAAATTGCATTTGGTTTTGGCCTGGTAAAAATAGAATATCAACTCATAAAGCTCTAAAAATTGACATGTGAACTCATCTTGGTATGGAGAATATAGAGAAACAATAATTTTATAATGAAAATCAAACAAGAGGCAACTTTGCAAAACTGAAAGTTTTTAAACAACAGAAAAGTGCCAAAACCCTCCAGCTTCACTTTTCAAAACCTTTACAAAACTTATCGTGGGAAGCTGAAAATTGGCATGCATACTTACATAGGACACATGAGTGTGTCTAAAAAGGGATTTTGCATGAAAATCAATAGGAATCAAATTATGACCCTCCAAAGTAGGCCATTCAGGTAGATTTCTCAAGTGCACTCGTGAAAGTGCAGATGCCAAATTTTTAAAATGGGCACTTCAAATTTGGGAAATTTGAGAGTGCCAATACTGGATTTGACTAGGGATGTATGCCCCCTATGGGAATAGAAAGATTCCAAATCTCTAGGGAGTAGAACAAATACTAGTCCATCAAGTGTATTCAAACTACTCCTTGTTCATTCATTTTTCAACTTCATTTGGTGACACCTGGGCCACCAAATGAAAAATGTGAAGTTAGTGTTTACCCCTATCTAACACTCGGTAATGTGATGTATTCCATTGTCCAAATTTGAGATCATTATCATAGACTGCCCACAAACTAGCTTGGTCATTAACATGCTCCACTATATCATCGTGCTTTCCAATGTCACCTATAGTTCTGTCAATCTGCAACATGCAATTAGACATTAATTGAAAATCATACTCATTGTGAAATTTTACCTTGGGAAGCTCACTATCATGTTCCACTAAATGCTCACTCTCTTGGATTGAGAAATAAAAGCATTCATAGTCCATTTGATCTCCGACATCATAAACTTTGGCATCAAAATTAGTTTGCACATCAAATTGAAAGCTCTCATAAATAACTTGTTGTGTGTGATGAAAATAATCTTCCAATATGTCAAAGAAAAAAGATGCATATTTAGGAGGATCCTTATACTGATCATTGAAACATAGGCACATGTTTTGGCATCTTGGTTTAAGTATATCAAAACACACCTTGCTACCATAGAAATAGGGATCATATGCATCATTAACACCCAAGGAATGAGTGAATGCACTCATATTAGGTTTGAGAACATGTTTTGATTCATTCTTCACATCATCATTCACCTCAAAACCGAATACCTCAAGTGAGGGCTCAAGCAAATGAACATCAACAAGGACAACATGAAGACAACCATGTGCACTAGTAACTTCATGTACAATATTAGTTTATATGTGTCCTGATCCAAAAATGAAAAACTCATTGCTAACTAAAAACTCCTCATTAGCAATAGAACTAGAATCATCATTTTCTTTTACATAAATGCCTTTTACATGGGATGAAAAAATGTCTGTGTGCATACTATGCAGATCAGTAACATCAAACATGAAGCAATTGTACTCAACTTCACACTCATCAACATGAGATTCACCATTATTCTCATTTCTTGGCTACTCTACACATGGATCAAGAATTTTTTCAGTGTCAACACAATCTAAAACTTTATCATCATATGAATCAACAAGCTCTTCAATATCATCAATGGGTAATAGTGTTGACTCAAGATCCTTATATTTCTCACAATATGCCACTTGATCAGCCCAAATTGAAACTCCTATTTCATCACCATGCACATCATCATCCTCTTCATGTGTCACAATCATCTCCATCTCTACTTCATATGAACAATCATGAGCAACAAGGGCATGAGCATATTTATCAACATGTTTATTGTATTTAGCATTATGTTCTAAATCAACATATTGAGCACACATTTCCTTATCTTCAAATTTTGCATCACTTGCACAATGAACATGCTTCATTGATAGCATACCCAAATTACATTCTGGGTATTCACCACATGAAATTTGTTCCTTCACCTATGGACAAGTGGCATTATAAACATCTATATCATTGCATTCTTCAAATGAGGAATATGCTTCTACATCATCCTTAGAAGAGCAATCACAATCTTTAGAGAAGCAATAAGAACCATCAACCTCATCATGATTTTCATCACAATAAAAATCATCACTACACAAACCATGTTCAAAATTTTTAGAATGAATACTTGAAGCTTCAATTTCAAGATCATAATAGTTGGTTTGTAATGACATATCAACAACACATGCATTGTAATCGCTAATCACAACATGAAATTAAGTATCACTTTGTATCTCATTTACAACTCCATCATCTGAGATATCACAAGAGAAACATTCTTGCATATTTACTTTGTTATCATCCCATATGTCTTCATCTTCCTCACTACTACAAGGATTTGCACATGTGCTGATTGTGAGTTGATTACAATGTTCATCCTCTGACATATCCTTTTCACTTATCTACATTATTGTCTGATTTTCCTCAAGAGGACCACTGTTGTCTCCATTTTGTGAATCTACATTTTGTGCATAACCACACTTGGCTGATTCTACAATCTTTATCCAATTAGGTACTTGGTCAAAGCTATGGGGCTTCAATTCCTTTGGTAAAGTATTCAACCTAGGTTCATAAATCTCACAAAAAAAATCAATGCACACAAAATATTTAGGTTTAAAATCTTTGGGGACTTCTATCAAAGCATCCAAAAATCTCAAAAACAACTTATATGGTGATTCTCCCTCTTATCTCTTCATCTCATACAATTCTTGCACAAAAGATTGTTGATCAATATTGCTCAAATTTCGTTGATATTCAACTTGAAGATCATTATGATCTTCATAATTTGATGATGGATAAATTATAATAGCACAAGTATTGTCATCTTGAAAATCATTTCCATTATCTAATCCTTGAATTCTATTGGCATGAGATGTGTTGGGATAACCAACACTTGCAACTAGATACCCTTTCATCATAGAGTAATTCAAATTGTTCTCAATATCCAAGGCAGTTTAATATGCCTAAAGTAATGTTGTAGGATCTTTATCTCTTAATAAGAAGCCCAACTTACTGCCAAATGCTCCTAAATATGCAACCTAACATTCAACATCGTTTGGTCTTATGTATTCAGGGATATCTCTTATTTCCTTTGTAAATTGAAGATTGAATGTTGGAACCAACTCATCTTCACTTATATGGATCTGCATAAAGTTTTTCCTTACCACACTTGGGTTTACCCTTTCACTGAATTTCTCAACAAAGGCTATCATAAATTGACTCCATGAAGCTATAGAACATGATGGTAAATATGAGAACCAATCCTTGGCATCATCCTTCAAGGATTAAACAAAATTTTTAATCACAATGTCCTCATGATTTACCTCATAATCCCCCATCACATCCATGAAGGTTTGCAGATGTTTAGAGGCTGATTTTGAACTTTTCCCTATGAATTTGGGAAAATACTTCCTAACATTTTTAGGGATCAGGTTCGAGAAACCTTTAATACCACTGAAAACCAATGGCATACACCTTTCAATAACAAAATCCCTTTGAGGGCCTGGTGAAACTTGTTTTCCTTGCATAGTTTTACTTGCAATTTCACAAGGAAACCCTCTTGTATACAAATTCAATCATTGTCAACTTCAAAGATGGTTGTCAATTACACCATTTACTAATCCAACCATGATTCTAAAACATTGATTGAATCTTTATGTCTTAAGCTTTCTCAAAGGCATAATTCAAAAATAAAATACTTCTCAACTATTACATTTTACATGTTACTTATTAGAAGTATGAAAAGAAATACTACTATTTCCCTTTCTTAATGCAAATTCATCTAATAGGGAACGATTTATGATCCCAAGTCTTGAAAAGTTCTCATAAACTTCTTTCATATAGAATAATACTTTCTTTAGATTTATGAGAATACATGGAAACTTTGTAGCAATTGTTAATTTTTCTTCTTGACTACAAATTCTACAAATTTGGAAATCTTCTACACAATTCAACTGGTTCTTTAGAAAGAGTTTTCGCCTCCTTCCATAGAGGAATAATTTTCAAGAGTAAATCTCCTTCTGGGTCTTCTCCAACAATGGAGTCACACTCATATCCTTTGATCTTTGCTGCAATAAATCTTCCCAAGGTTCAAGAACTTCAATATTTGAACCAAATTCAAAATGGAAAATAATATGACCTAATGCAAATGATATGACTCTATTTCTAGATTCTTCAATGAGAATTCTCTCAAATTATCCCCAACAGAGTTGCCATTCTGTTGGTGCTCCAAATCAAACCAATCCAGTGAATCCTATAGACTAGCCACTTTCTAATGATCAGATTCAATGAGGAATTTGGCCAATTGACAGGAAATGGAATTAGAACACATTTCCCCTACACTTCAAGCTCTGTAAGACCTAGGGGGTGACCCTTTAGCAATATATAAAGATTCAAACACAATTAACATGATATTGCTAATAGATAATGCTCTCACAAAGTTATGCTCAGAAACACAAAATACCACTCAACATTGGAAAGATACTAAGTAAATTTCAGAAACTAGCATGGAGAACATGGAAAATATAAGTAATCACAACACATAATTAAAATGGTTTTGATTTTAAAGAATTGGGACAAAATTGAAAACAACAAAAGCATAATAATGGACCAATGCCAAGAAATGGGCTATGGAGTCATATAACCATCCCTTCATCCTACAATGCTAAACATGCTTTGAAGGTCTTTGTAAATGTTATCACATTGTGACAACCAGACCATTGAAGCTTTATCTGATAATTCTTCTTATAAATCCACTTGAAACACAACACTCCTGTCATATCTGTTGAAGCAATTACACTATCCCCTGAACAATAGGAAATAATAAATGTAGCTTGTGTTTCATTAAAAAAATTACATCATTCACAAAACATAATGAAACAATAGATATAACTCAAATGTAGAAAATGTGCATGAAAAGACTCAGACAATTTTACTATTGAATCTAAAAGAGCCTTGCAGTTCAACTATGGAAACAATTATTAGCTAAAATAAACATGAAAGCATAATTTAGAACAGACACTTTTAGATTAATGACTCAATTACAAGCATCCTAGCATTACAATCTACCTAGAGCTTCTTCTTGCCTTGTAGAGCTTTCAAAAATTGGAACTCCAAATCCTTTACAATGAGAGAAGAATGAGAATAAAAGGAAATAGCAGAAGCCAAAAAATCAATCTGATCCATAGATGTTATCTGAAAACTTCATCCATCGTTGATCAGCAACAAAATGAAAAGCATCTCTCCTCTCTCTTCCCTTTACATCAACAAATTTTTCCTCTAAATTGTCTTTGCACCAAGTTGCCAAGCAACTGAAAAAATTTCCATGTGAGAATATCCATCATATTCATTCAGCTGGAAAATATCTTTGTTTCCAGTGAAAATTTTATTTTTGTTCTTTATTTGTTGCAAAATAAGCTTGCACTTTCTAGCTAATAAAATACTCCACATAGTGAATATATATTCATTCCATAAAACATTCCCTTCGTGCACTATAGTTGAGCAAAACTATTCCCATGCACATTACCTCACGTGCTTTACCAAAACATTTTAAATGAAATACTGTTCACCTATTTGCATTTCACCTTTAATTTTCACCTTCAACATAATGTAATTTTGATTTTAACAATAGGGGTCTCTAATTGGAAATATTTGAAATCTTTTACTCATTCCCCCAACATTTACCTAGGCAAGTAAAACATTTACCCGTGTTGCACAAGTCTTAAATATTTCATTTGAAATATTTATTTACTCTTTAGGTAAAACACATTACATTATATCTCCCCTTTAAATTTTCACCTGTTTGGCCATTTTAAATGCCATGGGCCCACCTTCCTTTCATGGTAAACTCTTGCTCATCTCTCGAGAATTAGATGAGCTTTCATTTTGAACTTGCAAAGTAGTGGGGAAGACTAAAAATTTCTTAATATTTCCATCAAGCCTCCTTAGTCTTTTAAAAACAAATGCAAACCCTTTCATTAATTTCATCCTAGTGCATTAACTTTGGTGGGCCCACATAGAAGCCAACATTTTAATTTTTAAAATGTTTCCTTTTGGAATGAACAGAGGCCCCTTTTAAATATTTTCATAGAGCAATTAAAATACACCCACTCGATGAAGGATTAGCCTTGGCCCATTGCCACATGGTGCCATCCTATTGTTTCGTAAGAATTAAATTTTTTTGGTGTAATTAAAAGTGTTGTACCTTGTCCTAGGTCATTATTACACCTTAGTTAAGTTTACTTACGGACCACATAGGAGGTAGTTGGAGAAATTCCACCTTTCATGGACACATCATGTGATTCCCTCTCCACCTTTTGTGGGTGATCCACCATTTGTGGTGATTATCACATTACCACTTTTCCACTTTAGGTGGAGTGATAGCTTTTCATAGTTGTCTCATGTCACAAGATTACAAAACTTGTCATAATCTTATGCCCTTCTATGTACTCACCTTAGCTATATAACCAAGGGGTCTCCTATGCACTTTTTCTCATTCCATTCTATTTTCATTATTGGCAGAATATAGTTTATTCTTGTCATATTACTTCTATCTCTCTTATGCTTGTGCTTTCTATTAGGCCTCTAGATCTTAGATGGCTACCTCCAGAACCAATTCCTACATGGTATCAAAGTTATTGGAGTGCCTTTGGATTGTCATTTTGGAGAGATTCTGGGAGGGTTCTTTTTTTGGCCTTGTATTGTAGGTGCATTTTGGGAGCTTGTTGCACAAGATCCAAGCTCACCATTGTATCTGGAGTGTCCAAGAAAGTTAGATTTTCCTTTTGTTTCATCTCAGTTGGACATTGGAGGCCAAATCTACAAGGGTTTGAAGATTGGAGGTGATTGTCAGATCTAGGAGCTAGATATCACTTTAGAGCATTTTCAGCTAAATTGTCAGATCCAGGAGCTAGTTACCACTTTAGAGCATTTTCAGCCAAAAACCCTTAAATCGACTATCAAATCGTCGAATTTAGGAAAAGTTGTCCATTGAGGATTTTCTTTTTGCTGGCCCAGCCATATGGCCCAACCATTATTCCGCCGATACAATTTTCTTTTTTGCAAAAAAAAAAATAATTATTTTTGCGAATAAAATTCTGAAAAAAAAATCAAAAAAATTATTTATTTCGCAGTTTTTGTCTTGTATAAAGTTTTCTTTTAAATAAATAAATAAAAAAAAGTATTTGCATAGGGTATGCAGAGTACCCTACTGCAGAATTGTACATTTGTAGTATGCGGTACTCGTTCGCCTTGCGGGTGCCACTTGGCATCACCACAGGCCGCCACCTACAGCGTGGGCCCACTCTCCCAACAACCAACAAAAATAAAAAATTTAGGCTGGTGATTAAAAATACAACAAATTCTCAAAAATCTGGCAGTCAATTTTCACAAGAATATTTTGAAGAATATTCCTTGCACACACAAGCTTTCGTAAGCACAGTTAGTTGTCACGTCAACTCGTCTATACAAAGCCACACGAACAGTCTGTACAATACAAACTGTCCACGTATGTAGTGTAGATTTTGGTGAGTGATAGGCATACAACCATGAAATTTAATGTCATGCTCTATTGACATTAGCACTGTGTTAGCCCCTTTTTTGAAAAATCAGACCCCCTCATGGTTGAAGCTTTTGAATTTGTAGTTCAACTTCAAACGTTGATATCTTGCTTATTTTAGCTCCCTTTTTGGTGCAATTTTTTTTTATTTGGGCTATTTTTTTGTGCTCTACATGTTGGTGTAATCAGTTTTGATTTTGATGCTCATATTTTTTAGAAAATCTAATTTATCATAGGTGTTGCTGAATTTTCATTATTTTTGCAACTTTCGAGGCTTCGTTTAGGCTCATACAAACTCCTTTTTAGGTGCCATTTTTTTTGAACTTCATAGTGGTGCTATCAGTTTGTAGTGATTGTGATAAAAAATTGTACTTGAATCAACACTTGGTCATTTTTGGCCTATTTTATCATTTGTAAAGCTAAGATTAGTTTGGTCTTTTGTATTAGTCATTTGAGTCTGTTATAGCCTACTTAAGGATGTTATAAAACATTGAAAATTAGAAGCCCACTTTTCTTGGCTTGCAAGTGGCCATTGTACACACACTAAGTATAAAGTGCCAAATCATCTTTTTTTTGGGCGGGTTCTTTGATTGAGTGAATTTTGGGGGGTGTCTTGTGTGATTGTGCCTCTCTCTCTCTATCTTGTTCTCTTTCATTTTTTCTGCTATGGGTTCTCCTAAGTTTCCTTTGTTAACTCCACATAACTATGCTTCTTGGAAAATTTATGCATGGAGTAAGTTAATAGAAAAATGATTAACTCATTATATTGATGGAACTGTTGTTGCACCATCTGATTCTAAAGCTAATCCTATTTCTCATATGGATTGGCTCACTAAAAATACTATGGCTCTTGGAACTTTAAGGAAATATGTATCAAAAGACCTCATCTTTCAAATTGAAAAGTGTAAAACAAACAAAGAGGCTTGGGAAAAGTTTGGTCAATTGTATGGCCAAGTTGATGAGATTAGAGGTTATTAGCTTGACAATGATCTCACAATGTGAAATCCAAAGAATCTTGATGCAATCCACTTGACTATGTCACTAAGGAAAATGAGCTAAGAGCACAACTTAAGGATTATGGCACTAATAAAAAGGATGCACAGTTGGTCTACAATTTGTTGGGGAAAATTCCATTAGAATATGCAACATTTGTTTCTAGCTTCCAAACCCATTGCTTGACAGTGGGTAGTTCTTTCACTATGCCTTCATTTGATGCATTCACAAAAATGTTGATGTTAGAGCAAGCCAAGTTGATAAGCATGGGGGTTCTCAAGTCTTCAAAGTCCAAAGCTTTGGTGGCTAATCAAGGGAATCAAGGGACTCAAGAAAAGGGTTCCAACAAGAAGCAGAATCAGTCTAAGCAAATATACAACAAGATAAGCACAATCATCCTCTCCACAACAAGGGGATTCTTCATCTTCTTCCAAGAATGGAAATTCAAGCAAGAAGGAGAGACCAACCTGTTCATATTGCAAGAAGTTTGGTAATGATGAGCATCATTGCCACACTAAGAAAATTTATGAGTTGAAAAACATCATCAAGAAGAACAACATCAATTTTCCATCCACCTATAAGAAGGATTCATTTCCTCCACTTCCTCACAATCAAAAGCAAAAGGGAAAGCATTTGTGGCTACTTCAGGTTCTTCACAGCAATGGATACTTGACTTGGGTGCCACTCATCACATGGGTTCTACAAGGGAGAATTTTTTTTCTTTGGAGCCATCTAAGGTACCTCACATCTTCATAGGAGATGATACTCAAGTGGAAGTTGAAGGAAAAGGTTTGGTTCTCATGGATAATGGAACATTTGAGAATGTTCTCTAAGTTCCTAACTTGAGTAGGAATCTTCTTTCAATCTACCAAATCACTCACTATGGAGATGGAAAGAAAGTTGAGTTTCTACTAGATTTAGGTGTGGTTAAAGAACTTAAGGATGGTGCCTTGGTTGTAGTGGGACAAGCCAATCACAACACATGAATTTACTCATTCTCCCACTTTATACTCAAGTCTCCTTCTACAACCTTGCTCACTCATTCAAATTTAGAAAGTAAGCTATGGCATGAGCGGTTTGGACATCTCAATTACCACTATCTTCAATTTGAGCTCAAGGATATGGTTACATGACTCCCTCAAATCAGCTTTTCTAAATGTGTATGTTTAGGTTGTTCCATGGGTAAGCATCCAAAAGAAAATTTTGGAAAAGGGAAGTCTTGGAGAGCTTTGGAAGTTCTTCAATTGGTTCACAGTGATGTAGCAGGTCCATTTCCAGTGCCATCATTTATCAAGGCCCGCTATGTCCTCATCTTCATTGATGACTACTCTCACTTCACATGGGTCTATTTTCTTGTTCACAAGAGTGAAGTGTTTGAAAGATTTCTAGCCTTCAAGGCTCATGTTGAGAAGCATTCAGGGAAGCAAGTCAAGATTCTTCACACAAACAATGGAAGGGAATATGTGAACAATAGACTTGAGGAATTTTGTACTCTTGAGGGGATTGATCTTTAACATTCACTTGCCTACACTCCACAATATAATGGTGTTTCTGAAAGAAAGAATAGGACCCTTAAGGAGATGGCTAGTTGCATGATTCATGCTCATTCTCTTGGTCCTGAATTTTGGGTAGAAGTTATCAGTTGTGCCACACACATCCAAAATTAGGTTCCCCATAAGGATTTGAAGGGTATGAATCCTTTTGAGGCTTGGTGTGGTAGAAAATTGGTTGTGAGACACTTCATAGTTTTTGGTTGTCCAGCTTGGGCACACATACTTCTAGAGAAGCGCAAGGCATTGGAACCTCAGAGTAGGCCTTGCATCTTTGTTGGATATCTTGAAGGTGTTAAGGCATATAGACTTTTGGATCTAGAGACACATGAGACATTCATTGAGAGGAGTTTTCACTTTGAGGAAAGCTCTCCTAGCTTGGCCTCTAATCCTCCTCTTCCTTCCTCCACAGTGGAAAGTGATGATAGTGACTCAGATGATGATTCTCCCTCAACTTCGACTTGCAAGATCACACCTTCACAAGGTCCACTTACAATTGAGGAGCCTTGTCCTTCATCTCCTACTAGACTTCGTTGGGCTTGATAGACTCTTGAGTCAGTAGGTTCTCTTGTTGGGGATCCTTCAGATACTTGAAGGACTCGGTCACAACATCAAGATTTTACACATGCTTATATTGCTAGTGCTTCAAATCCACAATCCTTTAAGGAGGCTTCAAGCATTCCTGAATGGGATTGAACAATGGATGAAGAGTATAGTTCCTTGATGAGGAACCACACATGGGATTTAGTTCCACTCCCTAAGGGGAGAAAGATGGTTCGATGTAAGTGGATCTATTAGACTAAGTATGTAGTGGATGGAAGTGTGGATAAATACAAGGCTTGAATTGTGGCAAAAGGTTTCTCACAAGTTCTAGGTGTTGATTATATAGAGACCTTTTCACTCGTTGCTAAGATGAACTCCATTCGCTTGACACTTTCTATTGTTGTAGCTCATGGTTGGGTTGTACATCAAATGGATGTGAAGAGTGCATTTCTTCACGGTGATCTTCATGAGGAGATTTACATGGAGCAGCCACAAGGATTCATACACGATTCTTCTTTGGTTTGCAGATTGAGACTATCTATCTATGGCCTCAAATAGGGTCCTCAGGCTTGGTATGCTAAGATGGATTCCTTTCTTCTCTCCACACAATTCAATAGGTTTCATTTAGATCCAAATGTCTACATTCTGTGATAGGATGATTCTCATCTACTACTTGTGCTCTATGTTGATGACTTGATCATTACAGGGAGTACCTCATCCATCATGGGCAATGTCAAATCTTCTTTGCAAGAAAAAATTGCTATCACTAACTTGGGACTTTTGCACTATTTCCTTGGGATTGAGATCACTCAGTTAGCTTCTAGGATCTCTCTTTCTTAGCCCAAGTATGCTCTTGATCTTCTAGCTCAGTTTCACATGGCTAATTGTAAGCCCGATTCGACTCCCTTTCTTTCAGGAGTCAAGCTTGAGGCTAAGTGTTCTACTCTACTTGTTGATGCCACTTTGTATTGTCAAATTGTTGGGAGTCTCATCTACTTGACTCACACATGCCCTAACATCTCCTTTGTAGTTGGCATGGTTTCATGCTATATGCAAGAACAACATGAGCTTCATTGGAAAGTAGCTAGACACATCTTGCATTACATACAGGGTACACATCATCATGGGATTCACTATGCAATAGGTACAAGACTTACCTTGGTGGGATACATAGCTTCTGATTAGGTTGGTGGTCTTGATGATTGTAAGTCCACTTTTGGCTACAATTTTCATCTTGGTTTTGGCCCCATTTGTTGGCAGAGTAAGAATCAACATGCTATTGCTATTTCTTTGACTAAGGCTAAGTATAGATGTGTTGTTAATGCCGCTACTGAGGCTATTTGGCTTCAGAATATTCTCACTAAGTTTGGCTTCACTATTCCACGTCCTATAGTCATTCATTGTGATAATCAGAGTGCCATCTGGATCTTGAAGAATCTGGTTCACCATTAGAGGACCAAACATATTGAGATTCATATGCACTACATTCAGGAGTTGATATAGGAGCAGGTCATTGATTTGCAGTATTGTCCTACCACTGAGCAGGTTACAAATAATTTCAACAACCCTTCACTAAGAGTATCTATCATAATTTGTGAGCTCTCTTGGGGGTGCAGGATGTTTCATCGGAGGAGGTCACTTGACTTCTTCATTCTCTCTTTTGGGGGGGGGGGGCTTTTCCTCACTTGAGGTTTTTCCTTCTCATCTTTTTTAGTGCAATTTTGTTTTGGTTTCATCTCTCTTTTGGGGGGGACTTTTTTCCCACGTGGTTTTCTCCTTTTCTCCACTTTATGAGAGATTGCATTGCATTTGTGCATGGGTACCTAACATGGCCTAGTTGTCAGGACCCATCTTGCATTGTTTTCCTTTGTGTACATTCTCCCTAAGTTGCACTTAAGGGGGGGGGGGGTGTTGGTGTAATTAAAAGTGTCGTACCTTTTCCTAGGTCATTATTACACCTTAGTTAAGTTTACTTAGGGACCACATAGGAGGTAGTTGGAGAAATTCCACCTTTCGTGGACACATCATGTGATTACCTCTCCACCTTTTGTGGGTGATCCACCATTTGTGGTGATTATCACATTATCACTTTTCCACTTAAGGTGGAGTGATATCTTTTCACATTTGTCTCATGTCATAAGATTACGACACTTGTCATAATCTTATGCCCTTCTATGTACTCACCTTAGCTATATAACCAAGGGGTCTCCTATGTACTTTTTCTCATTCCATTCTATTTGCATTATTGGCATAATATAGTTTATTCTTGTCATATTTCTTCTATCTCTCTTATTCTTATGCTTTCTATTAGGCCTCTAGATCTTGGGTGGCTACCTTCATAGCCAATTCTTACAAAAACCAAGAATCTTTATCCCGCAAAATGGCAAGGAAAAAATAGGATTTGTCTGCATTTTCACACTCTTTCTCTACCGTTGATCTTGTTTTTACTTGTCTTTTTCCCTAATATTCACTTTGACGTTTGCTCAACCTTTTCATTGTGTTTTTCCTATAGCTCTTTTTCATGGCAGATCCTCTCTTTGCACAGAACAGACAATAAAATGTTTGATGAGTTTTAATCACCATTAAAGGCGTCTTCACTGGTTCATGGGGCGCCTCTCACAAATTATGCTTCCATCAATTGACTTCGTTCATCTCATGGTTGTGGGTATCTGTTGATGCTAAAGTGAAACAACTCTCGATGTCATGCCATTGCATTGCTTCACAAGGTGTGAATGAGCCTTTAAGGTGTTAGCAGTGCATTGAATTCCTTCACACATTGTGTGCCTCTTTCTACTGCATTCATTGGAAAGTTTATAAGACCTTTTCAACAAAATTTTTTATGGTGCATTCTCTGTGATCATGGTGTGGGTTCTCCTTCCAACAGACCTGCTTGAAAGTTTCAAAAGATCCCACCAAATTCATTTTGTGCGCTGCTTGTGACTATGGCATTCTCCTCAAACTGGAATGGTGGCCCCTTCTTTATGTGTTGGAAATCATACTTTGTTTGGAGGCTTCAAAGTCTTATTAATACTTGACTTATCCATTCATGGTTTTCAATCACTTGATGCGGGCTTCTAATGGTTGCTGAGGTTATTTTTTATTTGAGACATTTCCTTTGTTAGTGTGCGGCTGCCCCATTGCCCTTCACAATTTCAATGTATTCTTATTTCCTTTTGCAGAATAAACATAAGTAAGATCTTCTTATGCACCCAAAACCAAAGTGGAGGCCCCTCAAACAATTTGTGTTTGATCATCTCTTCAATTGGTGCAATTACTCCTTGTTGCACCAGTTACTCAATGATCATCAATCCTTCTTGAAAATATATTACTACCATTGGATCCTTCTAAAAGAGTATAATAGCGTCCCATTTTATGTAACTAGGAAAGCATAATATTTTATTAATTTTTTGTCCCTACTATGAAGATTTCCCTTGTATTTCAAATGGATGCAAAGTAATTTCAACTATTAACAAGAAAGTTGAATAATGTCACTTTTTAACATGTTGAAGGGATAATCTCCAAGAAATGTGCATCAGATGGAATGATCTCTTTGTCTCTCAAGTTCCTCCTTCAATTATAACTATTCATTCAATAGCCTTATCCATGCTTATTGGTTTCAAATCTTTAGACCAATGAACATCATTAGATTCATAGGTTTACAAAAGTAAGTCAATCCATTCAAATTCTTGAAGTGTGAAACTTAGAGGATAGGCCCTTAATGTTCTCAAGAATATTAGGAACAATACACACAGTGGTTTATCTTCTGATCTTATATTCAATTGTGCACTCACATACACCATAATAGTGCAAAGCATGTCAGGCGCTCTGTGGTTCAACTTTTTTTTTTTTGTTTTCAAACAAATTTTATGCTCAATTGACTTTAGGCATCTTTTGAATGCATCTGGTACTAAAATGGGTTTTCAGTAGAACCTACTTTTAGGCACATTTGAACAATGAGAAAAACTGGCTAAATGGGCTCTGGAATCGCCTTTGAAAACCAGGTGAACAACCTCGTGAAGCAATGAAAACTTGCAAGCTTGTAGACATCAGACTTGAGAATGGAGTGCAACAGACAGTTCAACAAAATGAGTCACGAGGAAAAAGATATTCGCTGTCAAATTTGCTCATTCAAACTTTTTGCAACAAACAATTGTTTTCAACCAATTAAAACTCAAGAGATCACCTCGTTACAAAACTATCGAATCAACTCTTGGCGAGCTACCAATGGACACAGTAGATCAGTTTGGTGTAGTGAACACGTGTACAAGAGGGAATAGCTTCAATCATCATTGATTAAAAGATATTGAAGGTCAAAGTTGACCTCTGAGAAAGATTTCAGAAAACGTAGGTGCAAAATTGAATAAATTGCATTTGGTTTTGACCTCGTAAAAATAGCAAATCAACTCATAAAGCTCTAAAAATTGACATGTGAGCTCATCTTCGTATGGAGAATACAAAGAAACAATCATTTTGGAATGACAATCAACTAGTTACAAAATACAAGCTCAAACCGAAGGCAAATTTATAAAACTACAAGTTTACAAACAACAAAAAAGTGTCGAAGCCCTCCAACTTCACTTTTCGAAAACTTGACAAAATTTATTGTGGGTAGTTGAAAATTGGCATGCATACTCACATAGGACACATGAGTGTGTCTGCAAAGGGAGCACAAAAATCAATATGCATCAAATTATGACCTTCCAAAGTAGGTCATTTAGGCAGATTTCTCAAGTGCACTTTTGAAAGTGCAGAGGAATTTTTTTTGAAATGGGCACTTCAAATTTGGGAAATTTGAGAGTGCTAAAACTCTGTTTGTGGTAGTGGGTTTGTATGTAGATGCATTGGTAGGGGGCTTTGCTTCTATTTGCACGTTGCAAACAACTAGGCGTCACAAATGAGAAGAGGATGGTTCAAGAGTTCAATCATTTGAAGGAAGGTGACATGAAATGAAAATAGATGTGTGAAGTTACCAAAATTAGAATCATCCAAAAGGTAATTGTAGACATCCAAATTTGGGAACTTAATTTATCCAAATTTATCACTTTTCGTCTAAACATCCTCTTATCCAAGTTAATTAAATAATATTACTATTATTTAATTAATATCTTTAATTCTGCCAAATCCCTAAGGTATTCAATTAATAATTAAATACCTTACCCTCCTTAATCCTCTTTTCATTAAATAAATTAAATAAATATTACATTTATTTAATTCCTCACATGTCATTTTCATCTAATCCTAATCCATCTCCTAATTTCTTCATTAGGGATGTGCACATGCCTAATCCTTGATTAGGATGTGTCACATCCTCCAACTTTTGCAAGTTGGCTTCTAATCCTAATATTTATCTTCTAATTACTGATTAATTAAGCCTAATCATTCTCTAAGGAATTTTTAATTCTTTTTATTCTTCCTAGATTCCCCTCTTTTATATGTGAATTTTTAATTCACATTCCATTCTTCCAAGGCTTCTAGAACCTTGGACTTGTCACAATCTCCACATGTGACCAAGTCCCACCTTTTTGGAGCCCACCTTTTATCCTCTAGATCATCCTAGGAATGTGAATTTTTAATTCACATTTATATCCCCAACCACCTTTCCTTTTCCCATGTAGATTTTTGAGGAATTCCAAAATTCCTCAAATGTCTCTTTCACTCCCACTTGGGGACAAGGAATCCCTTTTGAGGAAATCTCCTCACTCCCCAAGGTGCTTGTCCTTCCTCCACCTCATGTACCTTTTGACACCTCACTTACACCTCATCTTCTCTTGGCCACTTCACCATCCACATGTCAAGATGTGAGGGCTTGTGGGTTCTCAACCCACCATAGCCCTTCATCTTGGCCTTGTTGGAGCAATCTTGACTGTTGAATTCTCTAGAGAATTCAAATTCTCCTATAAATACCGCCTCCTCAAGGGCATTTTAGAACACTTTGTATTTTCATAACTACATGCTGTCAATTTGCATTCTCAATCCTTTGCCATCATTTAACCATCTCTTTTAATCATCTTGCACATTGAATCTTGTATTTAGTCACTCAAGCAATCATCTAAGGAGCACACAAATCATTCCAAGCAAGGGCCAATCAAAGAGATATCAACAGCAAGGAAGGTGAAATTGTTTGTATTTCATTTTATTCATTTTCCTTTTCGTTATACCATTTTTTTGGCTAATCTTGAGGTGTCCTTGGTATTTTATCATTTGCATATTTAAGTTGTTTTGCACATTTAGAGTAGGATAAATTCCAAGGTATACATTTTTGGCACGCCCGGTGGGACCCACAAACGGGTTCTTGTATTTAACGTCCCTTTTGGTTAAGAATTTTGTAGGAAAAGCTCACAGAAAGGCGACAACGCCCTCTGCTTTACCGCAGAAAGGTGGCAACGCCCTCTTGGCCATTGCAGAAAGGCGGCAGCGCCCCACATTTGAAAGTTTATTTTCTTCTAACACGTTTGCTGTCATTAGGGATATATTTAGGAAGTTTTTCTAACACTTTTCTTGTAGTGGGAGGGGCGCAACTTTCCATTTTTTTAAAATCTGACAAAGTTTGTCGTAGAAAGGCGGTAGCGCCCTCGCAGAAAGGCGACAGCACCCCTGCAGAAAGGCGGCAGTGCCCCAAAACAACACAGTTTGGAAGGTAAAATAGGCATTTTGGCTTTGTTTTTACTCTAGTTTTTTTTGTTGTTTTCACATGATAACTCTCTAACGTTGTTTTAGCAAGAATATTGTTGTTTTTCGCTAACATTTTGTAGCGTATTAGGGCATTATTGATCAAGAGTAAAGAAGAAGACATCTAACATTTGCTTGCAGGACCATCCATTTGATCAGATTTTTGAAAACTATCTTTGCTGTTTTAGAATATAGTCTAATTAGGGGGAGTAAAACTTCATTGTTTGCTGTAATTGCTTACTTTGTGTTACCCAAGGGGGCATTAGTTTGTTTTCGCTTTTCCCTTGCACTTCGTGTGAGCCTGGGGAGTAGTTGGAAACGGTTAGTGCCTTCTTTTTAGTGGGACCTACTTGGGGATTTCATCACCCCAGGGGACAATTCCAACCACGCGTACCGGCGGGGTATATAAAGGGGGGAGAATGAAAGTTGTATCCCAATCCAGTCGCATCATAATTGGCGGAGCGTCGAAGCTAGGGTGATACCTAGATAGACATGAAGAGTTGGTCTGAGCCTTTTAGTATCTTGTTGGGGTTCCCGACTCACACTTGTGACAGACTGGTGTTCACAGTTGTGCCTCATGTACCGAGAGTATATCGAGGACTCCCTAGAAGCCTCGTGCATCCTAAATTAAGAATTTGCCTTGCCATACCCTTAATATTAATCATAGGATTGTGCTTGCTTGAAGTGTTTCCTTGTGAAAAATCTATCAAATTTTTGATATTTTGGCCTTACTTTATCATTTTGTGTCCTTGCCATAGCCATTGCCACCAAAACCAAACTCTGCCTTACTGCAGAAAGGCGGCAGCGCCCCTGATTTTACTGCAGAAAAGCGACAGCGCCCCTGATTTACTGCAGAACGCTGTCAATGCCCCTGATCTTGCTGGCAGCGCCCCTGATTTACTATAGAAAGCTGTCAACGCCCCTGATTTTGCTGTCAACGCCCTGATCTTTGCTACAGAGGGGCGAATTTTCCCTCTTGAACACCTGAAATTGCCCCATTTAGATCCATTTAGCCTTTAAACCATCATTTAATCATTCCCAACCATTATCTCATCATCCTAAGCCTCCGTTTGGTCATTCTAAGCCTCCCGAAACCTCCATTTGATCCATTTAAACCTCCATTCTATTGTTCCAAATCTTCATTAACCATTATAGATCCCCATTCATTTTCCACAATCATCTTTAATCCCCTCTTTTCATTTTAATTTTCCACTCAAAAGTCCATACCCTCACCTAACAAACATCACAACTCTACCATTCACATCGCCAAACACCACTCATAACCAAACCTCCTTAAACTTGCTTTACAAAGTGGTTACCCAAATTGACCATAGCACTTGAATTTCATTATTAGCCTTTAACTTCAACCCCAATCAATTCACTTCCATCTTGAGGTGAATTCGGTGTCGTAAGTTATCATCCTTGGCCCAATCAATCCATTCCTATCTTAAGGTGGATTCGGTGCCATAATCATCCTCTTAATCAATTAAAGCTCTTGGTCACTAAGGGTAACTTCCTTTGATTAAACTCAAGGTCCCTCTTATATCTTTCATCATCCAATCATACCCATCCAATCATCCAAATCTATCAAAACCAATCATTCGATCAAATTATCCAATCAATCAAATCACATCCGTTCAACCAATGCTATCCTATTGATCTTAATAATCCAATCCAATTCAATCAAAATCCAATCTTGCCAATCCAAATCTGATCCCATCAAAATCCGATCCAATCTAATATATCCAAACAAAATCTGATCAAAATCTGAATCCCATCAAAATCAAAAGCAATCCCATCCAATCATCCTAATCTGAGCTTTTGTCCAATCTTGATTTGAGCTTGACCAAAATCCGGATTTGAGCTTTAATCCGTTCCCATCCAAAATGTTTTATCCGTCCTCTTTATGCTTTCACCATCATGAATCCTCATCCTCCATCAATAGTAGTCAAGGGAAAACCTAATTACGTTGACACTGATAACGAAAGTCTTGTTGATCAAGAGGTATACGACATAGATCCCCTTGACACTATCATTGCTAGTAAGCTTTCTCCACCCACATTCCAAAATCCAATTACTCCTATGAGCTATCCCGTTATGTCTTCATCCATGCCTAATCATGCTCCTTATGCCACCTTTTACAATGGACATCCAGTATCTTCTTCATCCCCATATTTGTCATGTCCTTCATCTACATCATCCTCTTATACAACATCTACATCCTCTTATCCTAATTTTCCATCCCAATACTCCTATTACAATTCGCCATCCATGTCCCCTTATCATAATCCTCTTTCCCAATCTTCCCATACTAATCCTACATCCACACCCTTTTACCTTAATCCTACATCCACATATCCTCATCCTAATCCACCATCCCAATACCCTTATTATAATCCATCCCCACATCCTCTTGTCCCACTATATATCCTCTTGTCCTAATCCACAATCCATGTCCCCCTATCTTAATTCGCCACTCCAATATCCTTACCTTAACCCTCCATCCAATCCTAGTCCTCTATCTACTCCTAGTCCTCCATCCAATCCCATTCATCCATCTACTCCTAGTCCTCCATCCAATCCTAGTCCTCCATCCAATCCCATTCATCCATCTACTCCTAGTCCTCCATCCAATCCTAGTCCTCCATCTACTCATAGTCCTACATTCAATCCCATTCCTCCATCTAACCCTAGTCCACCAATCCATAATCCCTCATCCATTTCTACCACCCCAGCCAAACCAACCATATGCAAGTCTCTCATTTTAGAAGTTCTCCAAGGACTCATTACAAAGAAGCCATCCCCAACTCCACATCTTGAAGTCATGAAACCATGCCATCTAGATCCATCATCCACGGTCACTAGAGATGAAACCCTTCTCCCTACCACACCTATTATTGATGTTACCACCCCTAGTACTACTCAAACCATTCAAACCATTCAAACCACTAAATCCATTGAACCCCCACCTCCTACTCCAAGAACCACCGAATCCATCAAAGACACCCAATTCCAATCCACTCCCTCTACTCCTAGATCCACCCAAATCCAATCCACTCCTCCCACCCCTAGTAGCACCAAAATCCATTTCGATAATTGCATCAAATCTTCCATCCCTCCATCTTCCCCACTTGAAGAGTCCCAACAAGACTCCATTATCATGCCTCCCGCACACGATGAGTCACGCCAAGAGTCTAATCCAAAGCATGCCAACATATCCCATTTTCCAGATCAAGATCCTACCATCCCATCTAGTCCACCTCAAGATCACAGTCCCCCATTCATTCCATACCATGATCCCCTTATCATTCAAGCTTCCCCCACTCCATCTCCATCTCTATTACATGATCCCACTACCACAAATCCAAATCCTATCATGGCCCCTAATCCCTCTCCTGATATCACCTATCCACATGCTGCTATCCCACCATCTCCCTCTCATGATCCCCCATCATCGCCTAAAACTACTATACCTACACCGCTTGCATATCCCCTTAGTACTCTCACATTCTTCCATGGTGGCCTCCTCGTAGAAGAAAAACATAGTGTATTTACCACCCATCATCCTCCACCTAATAATGGACTCGCATCATGTTTTCAGAATAACACAAATCCTATCATGGATCACATGCTAAAGAAAATGAACTATCAAGGAAAAGGTCTAGGCCTTCATGAGCAAGGTATTTTATAGCCTATCCAAGTCTAAGAACAAGTCTGCATGCAAGGTCTTGGACCTATTTCCCAAGACTCACAATCTAAAGATGTTGGTACAACCTCCAGACGTCCTCAACGAGCCTTTTCCAAAAGAAATGTCAGCTCTTCCCATCGCCCCACTAGATCATATGCTGCCATCCCTCCTCCTCTATCGTATCACCTCAAAACCACCGTCCATATCCCTCCTTCATCTGCTCCATCCATTTTGGGTCCTTACATCCCTCCATCCACCATATCCCATCCTTCATTCGCTCCATCCATCTTGGGTCCATATATCCCAAGATCACCTCCTCCATCTCATCCTTTCATCCATTCAGTACCTATCCATGTCATCCACCATAAACATCCTAGTCATGATCAACAAAGGCACATACCTAAACATCCTCCATCTACACATAACCCCATTCTCCTATCCCCATCACTCCATATCGTCCATTTCCTCACACCCATCCCATTGCTACTAAAAGCATTTTGGATGTTAAAGAAAAAATGCATAAATCTAAGCATCCACATGAATCTCCGGCTCCCCATGTCCCCTCTAAAAGACATGGTGAAGAGAAGAAAAATCTAAATCTACATCAAATCCATAGGCCACAAAGGCCCACCAAAGCAAAGATCAAAACCATGTGGATCCCAAAGAAAAAAGATTCAATGCCATCACATGAAAAATCTGTAAAAACATCCAAAGTCACTAATCCAAAAGCTAATCGTACACCCCTTTCATCTCCTAAGTCTGTTTTGGGTCCTTATGTCCCAAAATTCACCATTCCATCTCCTCCATTATCCCCACATTCTTCATCCCTTAATCCTATTATCTTTTCACATCCACCACCACATGTGCCAATGTTGGTCCTGAACACATCTCCCCATCACATATCCACCCCATCATTCTATCCATACCCTTTCCAACATCCCATCCATTATCCCATGTATCAACCCCACCAAATCCCTCTAATTCATCCTCATGCATAATCCATTTATCCTAATAAGGTTGTACCAACATCGAACAGTACTTCAAACATGTCCTTACCCATGTCCTTACCCATCTCCTTCTGCATGACATCCAAAAAGTAAAAATCTAAAAAGTAAAAAAATCCATAAAAATTCAAAAAACTCCAAAAAAAAATAGTAAAGAGAAATAATTCATCCAATGGTGAAAACTTGGCAAACAAGCGCCCTGGATAAGTACCATGATGAAAACCTGACAAACAGGCGTCATGCGTAAATCCCTATCTGCACTTGGGGGCAACTTCCTGATATGCATTCCCTCCATCCGCTATGTTTCCAGCGATGCACCCGTCTTCCTGTTATCCGTCCTCTTCATAAATCCCCCCATCCCACCTATCTTCTGCATCCTACCATCATATCCCATTTATCTCCCATTCCCTCCATCCTTCTTGTGATCTTGATCAAAATAGGGGCACCTATCTATGCATGCTTTGGACACCTATTGGTATACATCCCCTTCATCCATACTCTCTCATATTCCTTAGCCACCCATCCTATTCTCATCTAGTTATCTCCTTTATCTTCCCATCCACTTGTCTTTTATCCCTCATGTCTCCTCATATATGACATATCTAGAGTGGGGGCATCTGCTTCCTTTGTGACATAGTCCTTAGAGAAATCATCTATCATAAAATCCCTTCATCTCTTTATCCATCTATCACAGTATCCTTCCATCTCCCCATCCTTATCTTCGTATCCATCTATCCTAGCATCCCTTCCATCTCCCCATCCTTTTCTTCGTATCCATCTATCCTAGCATCCTTTTCATCTCCCAACCCTTATGTTCCCATCTATCCAACCAATCCCTCCCATCCCCCATCCCTATATCTCTCTCCATTCTTTCATCTTTATCCTCATCCCATCTCACAATCCCTTGTCATTGGTATCTGGCTATAGACCTCCCCCCATGCAACCCAATGCCATTTATCTCATCGTCATCACCCTTGCTTCTCTTGCACATCTTTCCAATCTCCTATCACTTTTCATCACTCATCTATCTATCATATAATCCTCCCAAGTCATTTTGATGCTTTGGATAACTATCCCATCCCTGAGCTTTATGTGATCGTCATCATCCTATCCAATCCAACAGGTCTATTCTATTTTGTCGTATCAACCCCATCTTTTTATCCACTTATCCTATCATCATCTTATCATCCTTTATCCATTGTTTGCCTTTGGTCTTGTTGAACTACGTTGCCCCTGCGTTTTCACATAGGCAAGGTTGATCACTTGATCAGCCCCCAGGGCTCCTTTATCGTCTATCGTCTATCATCTCTCATTGATTGCCATTATCCACTTTACTCCTTTTGTCCATCCTATCTTCATCATCCATTAAGGTCTCCATCTTGGTCAGCCGTCAGCCTTTTATCGAACTATGAGGGCTCTGTGCTTTTACGTAGGCAAGGCTAATCTTTGATCGGCCCTTGAGCCCCTAGGTCTTTAGGGTGTGTCAGTCCCATGTCTTGTCTTCCTTATGTCGTGCCATCAAGCTATGCCCTTATCTAGCTGGTTCTTAACAAACGAGATCCACTTATATCATGAGATCCAATCGATTTTGAACATCCCGCGTCATAATGATATTTTATTATCTATCATCTTTGGTCTCAACAGGATGCCTCCTTCCTAACAGACCTCATCAATCCCATCTATCCCCTTGATCTTATGGCAAAGGACATTTGAAATGGATTGCAATCTTTTGATGCTTTTGGATTTTGTTTATCATTTGAGCTCCCTATCATCACTTGTCAAGACCACCATAATCCATCATATTATGGTGTGTTTTGATTGGTCAACATAGGGGCATATCTTGATATTGTTATGTCTATTTGTGTCTTCTTGGTTGTCCCACATAGTACCCACCAAGATCCCTGAAGTCTTGTGTTATGCTGGGGCATCTTTTTGTGCTTGTGGTTATCTCAATACCTGGCCCGACCAAGGTCATTGTGACTTTGGGGTGTTGGGATAGCCTTTTTGTCTGTTGTGTTTGTTTTATGCATTAGACACTAATCTACCTCGGTCCTTCATACCTTGGTGTAACGTGTCTTATGTTATAGCAAAAATTAGTGCTCCGAAGATGGAAAATTGGATTAGGATTGCATTTCATTTTCCATTTCATTTTCCATTCTTTCATCCTTTTTCACAATCCCCCATCCCTTCATTCTTCTTCACCAATTCCCCCATCCCTTCATCCTTTTTTCATAAATCCCCCCATGTATCTCTTCCCCCCGCTGCAGCAGGGTGGCAGCACCCTGTAGCGGGGCGGCAGCGCCCCAGGCCAGGGCAGCAGTGCCCCCGCAGCGGGTCGGCAGCGCCCCGGACCAGGGCGACAGCACCCCGCTGTAGCAGGGCGGCAGCGCCCTTGCCCTGCCAACCTTTGTCCCCCAAAATTCACATTTTTACTATCTTTTTCAAAAAACCAATTCCGACCCATTTCCTTATTTGTCCTAACGAACAAAAACCACGTCTTGAAATTTTCAAAATTGATTTTTGATTTTTACATCGAAACTTCCGGAGGCCATAACTTTTGACTCGGGTGTCCGTTTGAGCTGAAATTTGACGGGTGGTTGCGTTATGAGATAACAAGTGGATTTCCAACGGGTTTCTTTGAAAGCCGTTGGAACCCATTTTGGCCCATTTTTGGGGCCTCAAACTTTTATTTTGACCCTCAAAATCCCAATTTAGTGTTTTTTTCCAACATTTTGAAAAATTGTTTTCGCTCATAATTCAAAATGCATATCTCGAATTTGGGATGTTAGTTGGAAATTCATCCTATCTCAATATTGGGTATTTCTTGGAAAAAATTTGGACTCCCCAAAGTCTCTCCATGAGGTTTCCTAAAATGGCAAAATTTGACAATTTTTGAAAATTGCCAAATTGGGAAACATCTGATTGTCAACACCTTACGCCCCTTGAAACCCCAAAATTTGGTGTAGAATCAATGCAATCATATCCTTCAATCATTCTAGTCTTTAATCCAATCCTCATCTCAACTTTACTCTTATCCCAATCTGAGCTTAACCACACCCTTAATCTGAGCTTTCGTCCATCTACAGTCCAAATATTTGGATATCAAACCAAATCTTACGATCCTTCTCTCCATCTCACATATCACTCTTCTCCTCATCTATTCAATCTCGCACAAATCACCTAATCAAATTTTTGGTCTTGTCCCCAGTCTCGTTACCAGCCTTGACCCATCATCATCATCATCCATTAGTATCCTTCCCTATCCCTTTGGTGTTGTTTTGGGATGTATCCTTCCCTCATCAACAACACTTTCATCATCATCATCGGGAGGTATTCTTCCCTATCTTTTAGTAGTGTTTTGGGATGTATCCTTCCCTCATCAATACCACTCAGTGGGATGTATCCTTCCCTATCCTTGTGTTGTTTTGGGATCCTTAATTCCCTCATTGACAACACTCCATCCATCATCAACCCATTTTGGCTTGTACCTTGACTGGGGCAGCATCACCTTTTAAAATCCATTTGTGCTTCATCCATCTCCATATCACTTACTCTCTTACCCATCACCTTGCATCATCTTCCTCATCTCCCCTTGCATCACATCATCTATTTCGAGAGCACACATGTGTTCTCTTCAACCCGCATGTCCTCTCGATGGGGCATCCTCAATCCTTACTCTTCATCTTCACCCCCATCGTCTTCCTTCCTAGTAATCCCTTTGATGACTGGGGCATCTTTTCCAATCTAACCATCTCCTTTTGGGTTCTATATTTTAATATTCTTTGAAATGATGCTACTTCGTAACACTATCTCAAAAAGGGGAAAAATGTAGACATCCAAATTTGGACACTTAATTTATCCAAATTTATCACTTTTCGTCTAAACATCCTCTTATCCAAGTTAATTAAATAATATTACCATTATTTAATTAATATATTTAATTCTGCCAAATCCCTAAGGTATTCAATTAATAATTAAATACCTTACCCTCCTTAATCCTCTTTTCATCAAATAAATTAAATAAATATTACATTTATTTAATTCCTCACATATCATTTTCATCTAATCCTAATCCATCTCCTAATTTCTTCATTAGGGATGTGCACATGCCTAATCCTTGATTAGGATGTGTCACATCCTCCAACTTTTGCAAGTTGGCTTCTAATCCTTATTTATCTTCTAATTATTGATTAATTAAGCCTAATCATTCTCTAAGGAATTTTTAATTCCTTTTTATTCTTCCTAGATTCCCCTATTTTATATGTGAATTTTTAATTCACATTCCATTCTTCCAAGGCTTCTAGAACCTTGGACTTGTCACAATCTCCACATGTGACCAAGTCCCACCTTTTTGGAGCCCACCTTTTATCCTCTAGATCATCCTGGGAATGTGAATTTTTAATTCACATTTATATCCCCAACCACCTTTCCTTTTCCCATGTAGATTTTTGAGGAATTCCAAAATTCCTCAAATGTCTCTTTCACTCTCACTTGGGGACAAGGAATCCCTTTTTGAGGAAATCTCCTCACTCCCCAAGGTGCTTGTCCTTCCTCCACCTCATGTACCTTCTTGACACCTCACTTACACCTCATCTTCTCTTGGCCACTTCACCATCCACATGTCAAGATGTGAGGTCTTATGGGTTCTCAACCCACCATAGCCCTTCATCTTGGCCTTGTTGGAGCAATCTTGATCGTTGAATTCTCTAGAGAATTCAAATTCTCCTATAAATACCGCCTCCTCAAGGGCATTTTAGAACACTTTGTATTTTCATAATTACATGCTGCCAATTTGCATCCTCAATCCTTTGCCATCATTTAGACATATCTTTTAATCATCTTGCACATTGAATCTTGCATTTAGTCACTCAAGCAATCATCTAAGGAGCACACAAATCATTCCAAGCAAGGGCCAATCAAAGAGATATCAACAGCAAGGAAGGTGAAATTGTTTGTATTTCATTTTATTCATTTTCCTTTTCATTATACCACTCTTTTGGCTAATCTTGAGGTGTCCTTGGTATTTTATCATTTGCATATTTAAGTTGTTTTGCACATTTAGAGTAGGATAAATTCCAAGGTATACAGTAATATTTGCACTCTATCCCATGTTTGAATTATTTAAATAATTTTTTATATTCACTAATGGTAATTTTTTTTCTTCTATTCACTAATGATAATCCTTTTTTGATTTTTCATCACCCTAGGAGCCGCAGGTTTCTTGGTGTACTAGTCAAGTAGGAGGATGAAAGGATTCTGAGAAGGTTTGGGATTTTTTAGGAATGCATTCATTAAGATATCCAACAATGTAATTCATAAGACATATTCCATTTAGTTTGTAACAATGAATGCAACCTATGGTTAAGTATTTGTAAATTTATATTCATGATATGTTTATGTTCCATTTCTGTTCAAAAGTAAATGGTAAGCACATGTGTATATTGTGAAAGACAGATAAAAAAGTGTCCAACAATATATAGTCTAACTAAAATCATAATAGCTTCCTCATTTCTTAACAAAATGTAGAAATTCAACATGTTTTGGAAAGCTAATGAATAATAGGTTCAAACCCATAAATATTTTAAGGAGATGATGAGTATTTGATGAGTAGTTAATTACTGAAAAAAAGTAGTAATTTAATTATGTGAATGTAATAGTATTAGATAGTGCCCCTGTGTCCAAAACATGTGTAGGTTTATTTCAACTTAATTATAAATATATACATATGTAAAACTTGTCGAACAAAGAGAGTATTGTTGAGTAAAACTTTTTCCTACCATTTCTTCTAGATCTTTGACAATCTGTGGTTTCCTGATAATAAGCAAAGTATGTGAAATTCAAATCTGTCTGTAGTGAAAAGGTTATTGTTAGAGGAAGTTCAAAGTAGTTGCTAGTAGTTAGAAATTTAGTTTAACAAATTTGAATATCAATTTGTTAGGTCGCGGGGATACCCCTGTTGTATAAAAAAAATTGAATATCAATTTGAATTTGTCGCATTTAAGCATATTAGGTTAGGGAAAGAAAATTAATTTTTAAAACTTAATTTTTTTACTTATATCATATCCCAATAGTTGGGTTTATTAATCTTGAAATAGAGGTATAACTATTATCTATATAAGATTAAATATAAATGGAGATGATTAAATTTGGTTTGTATCTTGGTAATGTAGATAATACTGGAAAATCTTGTAATCCAGTAATTGGAAAGGTTATAATGATGTTTACCTATTGTTGACAATGTTAAAAAGAGTTACATTTTATATTGTTTTTCTAATACATATAGAGTCTCGACTTGGAACCTCCTCAAGTCAAGTATAATTTTAAAAGCAATGAGTATATAAAATGTACATATGATTTATGTTAACCCTTAGAGTTAATGAAATCTCCTTACATGTATGTATGTATAAATAGGAATAATAGGAAATTTAAAACTAATGGGCAAGATAATATCAATCGATTAAACTTATAGATTAAGAAGTGATTTTCCCCTTTATAATATAATCATCAACTCTAAATCTAATCATTCTCAAATGAAGAATAACATTGATTTTTAGAAGAGATTAATTTTATAAGTGGAATAATACAACTATTTTTAATATGTTAAATTCTCCATGTCTCTTATAGAATTAATGGTAGAGTTCAAGATTGGTTTGAATGATTATTTTGTAAATATACATGAATACATTTCTTGCCTTGGTTTTATATAATCAAGCATGACATGGTTCTTGATTAGTAAGTGTTATAATTATCATATGTTGATAATAAATAAACCTCAGAAATATTTGAATACATGGGGTTAAATTAGGGTTTTGGATAGGGTTCAATTAGGGTTAGTGTTCACTTAAAGTTATGATTGCAGTTAGGGTTTGGGTTAGTGTTTTATAATAAAGCTTGGGGTTAGGGTTACAGTTGGAGTTCAATTAGAGTTATGATAAAGTTTAAGTTTATGATTCAATTAGGGTTCTGATTAGGACTAGCATGCAATTAGGGTTTAATTATTAAGGTTGAATTAGAGTTAGTATTAGGATTTGGGTGCAATTAGGATTTATTTAAGGTTGAATTAGGGTTACAACTAGGATTCAATTAGGGTAATGACTAGAGTTAAAAAGTGTTATTGTTAAATAGATTTTAACTATGGTAAGTGTTATTAAGGTTCAATCAGAGTTAGTATTAGGGTTTCGGTGCAAATAGAGTTTAATTAATGTTGAATTAGGGTTACAACTAGGATTAAATAATTAGTGTTAATAGTTAGGGTTAGATTTTAATTAGGCTTAGGATTAGGGTCCAATTAAGGTTAGAATTTAATAAAGATTATGGTTAGAATCTAATTAGGATTAGGACTATAGTTTGGGATACAATTAGGGTATAAAGATCTAAAATGTTATATTCAAATAAGATAGAAGCATTCACAAATATTTACATATATTATTGTTAACTTGCCTCAATAATCAAGCGATAATTCATTATAATTTCCTCTAACCATAGACATTTAAAGTCCACCTATTAGTAAAAGAATGAAAGGAATCTTCTAGCTACACATAAAAGCAATTTTGCCATTGTTTATTTGTATTGGTTGATCAATGTCTAATTGCATTCCCAAAGATAACTTACAAGATAACATGGGTAATGAAAAATTTATTAATGAGATTTATATTTAGGATTAGCATTCTCATATTTATGTCTATATCATTGTTGTCTAATGTAGTGGTAAATAAGTTTATTTTAGCTAATCATTATATTTGATGTAGATTTGTTATGTTGTGTCCAAAAAATGATACCTTTCACATAGGATGGTTTACATGAACTTCAAGCTCTTTTAGGATGCACTCCAAAATCCCTAGAATGAATATGCATCTTACATGTTTTAGAATTTGAGCTCTTTTAGTGTATGCTATTGATTATCTCATTCAAAATGACACCACAAACATCAAATTTGGTTCAATAAATTAACTTCCACTTCAATTAAAGTGAATCATACAATAAGACCATAAAAATAACAATGAGAAAGAAAATAAGAAAATTTGAATAGAAAGAAATGGATAGAAAGAAATCTTCTCTCACCTAGGGTGAGGCAAGCAATGTTGTTCAAAGTTAGGGCTAGAGTTCAATTAGAGTTAGGGTTATGACACAATTAGGGTTAGGGTTAAAATAGACTTAAGATAGTTTAATTAGGGTTAAGGTTATTGTAAGGATTGGGGTTAGGGTGAGGGTTAAAGATAAAATTGGAATTAGGGTTACAATTAGGGTTAGAAATAGAATTAGGATTATTGTTGCAACTAGTGTTAGGATTAGGGTTAGGGTTAGTGTTAGAGATAGAATTAGGATTAGGATTGGGGTTGGGGTTTATGTTAGGATTATGATTATGATTAGGGTTAGGGTTAGGGTTAGGTTTAGGATTAAGGTTAGTGTTAGGGTCAGAGATAGAATTAGGATCAAGGCTAGAAATAGAATTAGAGTTAAGGTTCGGGTTAGTGATAATATTAGGGTTAGGGTTAGGCATAAAGATAAAATTAGGATTAGGGTTGGGGTTAGCATTACAAATAGGGTTACAATTAGGGTGATGGTTAGAGATAGGGTAAAGATTAGGGTAAAGGTTAGGGTTAGAGATATAATTAGGTTTAGGGATGAGGTTTTTGTTATGATTAGGTTTAGGGTTAGGTTTTGGCTAGAGATAGAGTGAAGATTAGGGTTAGTTTACAATTAGAGATAGAATTAAGGTTAGGGTTAGGGTTATGGTTTAATTAGGGTTAGGGTTATGGTTTAATTAGGGTTAAGGTTATGATTAATTAGGGTTAGGGTTATGGTTTAATTAGGGCTAGGGTTATGATGGATCCAACATTAAATTAATTAGGGTTAAGGTTAGGATTGGGATTAGGGTTATGGTTAGAGATATAATTAGGATTAGGGTTAGGGTGAGGTTTAGAGATAAGGTTAAAATTAGGGTTAGGGTTAGGGTTAGGGATAAAATTAGGATTAGGGTTAGGGTTTGAGTAAGGATTAGGGTTAGGATTAAAGATAGGGTTAGGATTAGGGTTAAGATTAGAGATAGAATTAGGATTAGGGTTAGGGATAGGGTTAGGGTTAAAGATAGGGTTAGGGTTTTTGGTAGAGATATAAATAAAATTAGGATTAGTGGTAGGGTTTGTGTTAGGATTAGGTTTAGGGTTAGGGTTAGAGATAGTGTAAGAATTAGGATTAGGGTTATGGTTAAAGATATCTAATTAGGATTAGGGTTACAATTAGGGTTAGAAATAGAATTATGATTAGTGTTGTAGTTATTGTTAGGATTAGGGTTAGGGTAAGGGTTAGGGTTAGAGATAGAATTAGGATTAGGTAACCCTTTTTATATATGCTAACCCCAACCCTAATCCTCTTGCTCATCTTAAACATAATCCTAAACCTAGCCCTATTCATAATGATAACACTAATGCTAATCGTAATCCTAACCCTAACCCTAACCACAATATCATCAATTTAATCTAACCATAATATCATAAATTTAACCTAATTCCAACCCTAACCCTTACCCTAAACCCTAACCCTAACCATAATCATAAACCTAAATGCTAAACCCTAATCCTAAATGGTTAACCCTAAATCTAATGCTAACCTTGACCATGATATAAACTTTAACCCTAATGCTAACCCTAACTGTGATATAAATTGTAACCCTAATCATAACCCTAATTATATTAATTTATTCAATGTATCACTAAACCTTAACACTAAACCCTAATGCTACTATAACCCTTTTCAGAAGTCTAAATCCTAACCCTCACCATAATCATAATCGTAAACCAAATCCTAACCCTAATGCCAATCTTAACCTTAATCTTGACCTTGACCCTAACCCTAACCCATACCATAGCCCTGACCAAATATAAATCCTTAGCCTACCCCTAATTATAATTCCAATCCAAACCTTAATAGTAATTCCAACCCTACCCTTTACACTAACTAAAGCCTTATTCCTAACCTGAAACCTGCTATAATTATAATCCAAACCCTAACCCTAACCATAATAATAAATCTAAACCAAACCCTAACCCTAATGCTAGCCCTAACCATTATATAAACCCTAATCCTAAATGCTAACTCTAATCATAACCCTAAATATATTAATTTATTCAATGTGTTACACATGCCACAACTACTAGTAGCAAATATATAACCTATATATAAAATATGTATCTGGACACGTATTTTATATATAGGTTATATATTTGCTAGTTATATTAGACTATCATTTTGATTTTATTTTTATTTTGTTTGATATTTATAATTTCTTTATAATATTTAAAATTTAATATATAATTGATTTTTATATAATATAATTAAATTAAAATTATTAATTATTAATATTAATATAAATACACATAGCTATATTTTGTTCCATTAAGTTAGAATAAAAGCATGCATTATATTACAATTTACATTATATAAGCATGTATTATCTTATAATTTACATTATAATAATTAATATATTATTTACATAATTTTAATAAAAATTAATTATATTAATATTATAATTAACAAAACTTACACTTATTAAATCTAAAATACTATAAAGGCAAGTTGGCGCTCGTTTTCTATTCCTTCAATCTCATTCTATTCTGATTTGCTTCCGTTCTGCAACAAATTCTCATCGCTTAGGCATCTTGTAATTCTCCCATCGCCTCTTAGAGAATGAAGGTGATAAAATTTTCTATTCTTTTTTCTGTTAATTATAATTGCAAGTCGTTCTCTGCTAGCTGAGGGTGGTTCTGTGCAGAAACTGGTGTTGAAATGCACAATCGAGAACGAAAAGAGCAAGAGAAGGATCCTCAAAGTGATTACGGCTGTCGAAGGTATGCAACCTCTTCCCATTCGCTTTCAAGTCACGACACCAAGTTTATTCATCTATGCGATCTGATGAAAATTCGTGTTTTAGGGGTGGAATCTGTAGGGTTAGAATCTGTAGGGCCGGACATGAAGGAGAAAAAGATAACCGTAATAGGGGACACGGACCCTGTCCTTCTGATGAGTAAACTCAGAAAGTTTGGCTACGCAGAGCTGCTGAGCGTGGGTCCTGCGAAAGAGGAGAAAAAAGAGGGCGAGAAGAGTCAGAGCGATGCAAAGAACAAAGTAGGAGTTAAACATATTGTGGATGTGCCCTCGAGCCACAAATACAGACGATTTGTATATACCTATACCAGTGATGAGAACCCCAATACTTGCGTTGTATCTTGAACAAGTCTGCCGTGAGTTTTAAAACAGCGATCAGTTGGACGGTAAGATAGTTTTATTTGTGTGCCTCTTCAATCTCAAGGGCATGGCAGGGCATGGAGTAGGGTTTCACGTTCAGTATAAATGCCAGATTGGTACTTTTAAATCTCTGATTAATGGAGTATTGAGTATAAGAACCAGGTAGTTGTTGATTTTAGGGATACCCCTTTGAAAATTTGATTAAAAGGCTACAACGATTGCTGAGAGTCTGTAATAAGTTTCTACCCTAAATCAAGTCAGTTTGTCTAACCAAATTGAACATTCAATTGAACTTTGATCAAAGTCGTAGAGTAGAAGAATTCTATATGTTTTAGGCGAATTCATTTCATTTATTGATTTTATGCACACCTATTTTAAAAATTTATTTCAAAAAATTACATGGATTGCAGGTAGACTACTACAGTCCGGCTATTTGTGCTTTTACTCCCTTCATATTTTATTACAGTCGGGCTATCTGGGTTCAAAATTCAATCAAAGCTTTATGTAAAATTTACTTCCTCCATGGGATCTGGTTTCTATTTAATGGCTGTGATTTGCCACTAGATGAATCCGGTTGGGTTTTGTGGTCTGGTGATTTGCTCCCCACCCTAAGCTGTTCCTTCGTATTATGGTTCATTTATCTATTCATAAATTGGGAAAGTTTGACTTTGGTAGACTGTGAATCCAATTCTCATTTGCATTCTGGTTTCCCACTGAGAGGCTCATCCTACAACATCCAAATTAAAATATGGGAGTCAGTTGATGCTGATAATGAACCCAGGTTAAACATGTCAGTGAGATAGCACAATTTTCAAAACAAGCATGCTACATGATTTAGAAAACACAGGAATCGACACCTCAAATTGTTTGGATGCCTCTTATAAGATCTGGTTTATAGAATAAGATGGGGTCTCTACTAGTATGTAGATTTTTCATCAATGGGGTTTTGTCATGAGGTGAAATCCAAGAGGTGCATGATGTTCACAACTTGTCAGGTAAAATGAAAAAATACCCTCGGTCCTACAAGAGGGGTGTCATTGCGAATTTAGCATTCTGGTAACGTTGAGATCTTGAGGGTTTAAAAATATATTTCTTTTACCTTAATTTTTGTCATAAAAGGAAAAACCATTTCCTGGCCTGCAGATGCTGACATAAAGATCTTTTGGGTATTTTCCTAACCTGCAGTAATGTACTCTCCACTTCCAGCCCAAAATCATCCCTTGCGCAGTTAATGCAACTTGGAAGTGGCTGAACAATGGCAAATGTGAAATGAGCAATCAAACTTTTGAGTCAAACACAAAGTCAGTCTGCATAGATGTTCTTCTTTGAATGTAAGCTTAAATTTTGAGCTTTTTCCCAGCAGAGAATTAGGATTGAAATGGAAAGAAGCAACTTCCATATGATCCTTTTCCATGGATACATATACCGTAATCTTTTGGGCTGGCTTTATCAGGGTATTGACAATTGTGTGTTTTTTCATGATTGTTCTGTATTCTTTTTCCAAGCAGGCCTTTTTTTATTAGCCAATAGGCTATATCTATTGTGGGCACAGCTCACCAGAATTCAGTATGTCTCACACCTGAATAATTTCCGAACAAGGAAACACGGGGACGCGCCCCCTACCCTTTTGCCCCCCGTCCTCGTACCGGGGACAGGGGATGTCTAGGGGATGGCTGGCAGCCGTCCAGCCGCCATCCCCTGGATGGTTAGGGGACGCCCAAGTTAGGGACTGTTCTGGGGATAGCCAGCCATCCCCTTTTTTCCAACAAGTTTTTACAAAAAAAAAAACTTTGAAATTAAAAATGTTTATTTTTTTATTGTTTTTAAGTGGACCCCACACCCTCCCAAGCCTAAAATGAAACATAAAACTTGCTTTCAAAGCCATTTGAGTTAATTTTTAAATTCCAAAAAAAATTGCAGCTAAGAGGCAAGTGAGCAAGAGAAAAATTCGCAGTGACTCAGGGTCTGAGTCTGATTTTGATGCAATGTCGGCAAATGTCAAGTAGAGGCAGCCACCATACTTTCTATTACTATGGTTTGGACATTTCTGACTTTGTCATTTTGACATTTGTAGTGTAAACTTGTAGCCTTTGGATATTTTATTTTAAATTTTTTATATCATATCTACATTAATTGTTTGAGATGAATTATGGAAGCAATTAAGTAGTTGTAGTATTAATTTGTTCAACTCTAAAATGTATATGTCAATATGACTGGTGATTACATTTGCACCTTTATCAATGTTCATTGTTATGATTATCATTACTCATATGAATATCTGAAATTTCCCTATATTTTTAATATATATAGCTGTTCCCCGTCCCCAAAAATTCCCTAAAAAAAATGCCGTCCCGGAAACACGTCCAGCTGTTCCGCTGCCCCCTGCACCAGAAACTTGTTGGAACATAGCTTCCGAATCGTCTCATGCCGGAAAGCCTGTCCGATTGCATTGAAAGATACAATTTAAGAAATCTGATTTCCGCATCACATCACATCTTCAGCAGACAATCAAGTCATATCTCCAATGCTGAATCAACTCAAAATTTATCCAGCTGACATTTTGTATAAAACTCTCAATCTCCTCCACACTCGAACCGGGGATCTTCAAACGTTTTCCCTTACAATGATGAGTACCGATTTCTTGGGCACCCGCAGCGACGAGAATCTTGAGAGCCTTTTCTATTGCTTTGTTCAGATTCTTTTTGTCATGGGAGCTCAGCCAGGTGGCCTGGCTGGCTGATTGTGCCAGAGACTTTGTCTCTGGCCAAGGCCAAAAGATGACACGTTCTGGAGAATCACAACATTCGTGCTTTCATGTCGAGAGCGGATATCCATGGCATCATGACTGAAACATGCCCGCATGAAGCGAAGTGGTCTGGATAATGGCTCCGTAGCCAAATGGGTCGTTCACTGAATGCATTGTAGTCGTGATGGGACCCTCGTAGTTGTTTTCACCAGCGTCGGGGTAAAAGCCCCACGCCATATGGGTAGGATGGAGATGGAGGTTGCACCCAATGTTGGGATTTTTCTAGCCGCTCTTTTTAAGAGGACGGGGCCGCAGAGCGCTCCACAGGAAACCACTATGACTCTTGACTGCACATCCATACGTAATCCTCTGTTTCCTGCCTCAATTACCACACCTGCGGCCACCACGGTTTGTGGTGATGTCTTGCTCAGCTCTGCATGATGAGAGAAGCCGCAAGAAAAATCATCCCATTTCTTCTAGGCATTTTGTTGAATAGTTCACGTGCCTTGTGAATGCTTTAACATTTTGCATAAATGTTTAGCAAGGCACTTGCAACCACAATATCTAACAAAAATCTACTTTTGATTATGCTCTGATGGATGTCCATGCCCTATTGCAAAGCTCTAGTTTCGCCACAGACAATAAGGCTGCTGGCAAAGGTTGTGGGAATTGTCTTTACAACTAAGAATTGCATTTGCTTGAAAGTTTTCAAAGCCTTTTTGACAAGCCCATTTTGTGCATATCTTGCAACCATTGCATTCCATGAGACTGAATTTCTTTGAGACATTTTATCGAAAAGTCTTAAAAGCTCCAGTAAATACACCATTTTATTGCATCATATAATCATTGCAGTCCATGGGACCACATTTGTTTTGAGGTATTTTGTAAAACAGTTTGCTACCTTTTCTACGGTTGAATTTTCCGTACATGCCTACCAAGGTACTTACAACTACAATATCTTTAAAAAATTACTTTGAATTTAAAGCCAGTAGCATGGTGAAGGCTCACAAACATATTAGATAGTGTCATGACTGAGTATTAACAAGTTACAATTAATAATACTATTGTTTCAAAAATTGGTATACACCAAATGAAAATTTATCCCCAACAATGTTTATCACCTGTTCTCCAACAATATATACCATATTCTTTTAGATGGCATATATTTGTTATCACCTGTTCTCCAACAATATATACCATATTCTTTTAGATGGTATATATTTTTAGACTACCATCTAAAAGAATATGTACTCAGAAAATCAAAATAAAGAAACTCCACAACAAATAATAAAAATTGATATAAAAACTCAATAAATAGCATTGATTCAACATCACCGGATACAAAGGGTTTCAATTTTGAAATCTACTGATGGGTGCATCTATTTAAAATTTTCTTTTAAGCTTTCCACATTTCAAAAATATTAAAAAATAAAATGATAAAATAAAGTAACAAATCTGTTAACTAAAAGTAAAGATAAAAAATTCAAACTATCCGTGTGAGTTCTCCATTTGAAAAAAGAAAGACTACTGAAAAGACAATGAGATAATATCATTTACAAAACTCCTGAAAAGTCAATCCTTACCTACTCTCATGCAGCGAGAATATCTACTACCTGTTGTGAGTGTATTTGCTTCTAAATTTCCCAGGCCTTTTTAAGAAATCCATTTTGTGCATATCCTACAATCGTTGCATTCTATGAGACTACGTCTCTTTCAGTCATTTTGCCACATAGTCGATGTGCCTTGTGTATGCACTCTGCTCTGTCCACATTTCAACTTGTCTTAAATTTGAATTTTTATGAATGAAAACGTCAAGAAGTCACTGTTCTCGATGCCACATATTACAGATTGTAGGTCGTTCATTGTGTTTGTCAAAAGCCTGTTTCAAACGTATAAAACCTTGGTTTGATGCCTTCCCAGGTAAGGGAGAATTTCTGTGAAGCTTACGACCATAATAATGCCTGAAACTAATAAAGCATTCCGGTGAAAAATGAGCCAAGTTACGGATCAAAACATTGCCCTTCAGTTCCATTTAACATAACACTGAAATTGGTTGAAACCACACAAATTAATGCCTCGTTAAATACTCCCTTAGCTACAGTTCCATGGCAGAAACTAGTAAAGCAGAAAGAAAATAAAGACTTTGAGGTAATACATATCATCCATAAACTTCATTTCATCAAAGAGCTACTTATACTGCTTTCTCTACCCAGAAATTACATCTTAAACTCTTCAATACAGTTTGCATCCTTGATTAATATCAGTTTTCAACAAGTACAAATTTAATCTTCTGCGCTGATCTTTATCTTTAGAAAACCACCAATTCAAAACTTAACACTGTCTATTCTGTATTCTCTAGCATAAGATTGCCAACACAATATTAAATAATGGGAATAGAAGCTATCAAAACCAAAAAATCAGGACGTAAAATCTGTCAATGAATTCAGATCAAACATTGTGCATGAACAAACTGAGTGTGAACTCTGTCTACCAACTGGCATTGAACAACACCTGAAGTAGTCTGAATTCACACACCATAAATTATAATCCCATAATAGATCACAAACTCCACTCGTGAGCATGAAAATTATTGAGAAATCTGACAGATGGACTTATTTACAGAACCATTCATTACCTAAGATATAGCATATTTCAAGAATGATGTCTTTTTATATTTCTAAGGGGTCACTCCGTGAAGATGGTAAAAATCAAGTGTTGATCGTTTATAGATTATGCATTTGCGCACCTTTTTTTTAGTTATAGACTGTAGGAATCGGTCTGCCCCCCTATATAAACTGCAGTCTGTAGGAATCGGTCTGTCTCCCTATAAACTGCAGTGCATTTGGTAAACTTTTTTCACATGACTGGTGACACTGGTGCAACACGCCCTCCAATACCATGGGGATGGAGTGGAGACTTGACCTCGTGACCTCTTGCTTGCAACGGGATGCTTTAGCCAATTGAGCTAGGCCCACTACCCTACATTTGTGCACAATTAGTGGGGTCAATTTTTTTTCTTTAAAGATGGTTTTAACGTCATGGTTTTATATTTATTGTATTGTAATATGATTTAATGATTTTTTATACTAATGTATATTAAAGTTGAGTACAAATGTAAAATAATTTTTTGTATTGTAACATTGGTAATAAATGTGTTGCTGTGATATTGCTATCAAGATTCAACTGTGTAGTTTTATGAGTCAAACTCATTGACCCATGTTTCATGAGTAGTGGTTCACAATTACGCATCTCTCATGATAATGAATGGTCCACTTAGCACTCACTAAATATAGGTGGGCATCCGACAAATTCACTGCCAACAATTCACCGTTGGAAAATTCACTGCCAACAATTCACTACGGTGACAAATTCACCTCAAGGAAAATTCACCACCAGTAATTCACCATCATGAAAAATTAATCACAAACTTTTAATGTGATGAATTGCTGGTGGTGAATTTGTCATGGTGGTGAATTTTCTTGATGAATTGTTGACAGTGAATTTTCTTAGAGCCATCTAGGTGATGCTCATAGAGGTGAAGCACTGGGCCTTCCTGGGAGGTCACCCATCCCAGTACTACTCCAACTCAAGTGCACTTAACCATAGAGTTTTCCCAAGGTTAAGCCCACTTAGCTTGCAACCTCATTTGCAAAACCTTAAGCAAATGTTGTGCTTTATGAACCATTCATTATAGAGTCCCATTAGCTCATCAACAATAAATACCTATTCTTATGATTACTACCAAAAAAATTGTTAGGTTGTGAATATACATTATTTAAGAATCCATACAAATTCAATCAGATCTACTTTACCACCCACACAACCAACCAATATTATATTTGATTGAATTTTTATGATTTCTTAAATTTTAAGTCATTGTTTACTAGAACCAATGTTTCTCTCTATATATGTATACTCTCACACAACTAACTCATATTAGATTTGATTGAATGTTTATGAATTCTTAAATTGTAAGTAACTGTTTATTAGAACTAATGTTCTCTATATATGTATACACACACATCTAATCCATATTAAATTTGATTGAATGTTTATGGATTCTTAGATTTTAAGTAATTGTTAATTAGAACCCATTAGTAGTCCTAATATTTTACAAATTGGATAAAATTCATAATAACCTTTAGTGTTTTTCACTTCTTAAGTATGTAATGATGAAATACAAAAATATGTTAACAATTGCTCATGTAAGTAGAGAAATGTCATAAAAAATAGCACAATACTCCATTAAGTATATGTCTCAAGATTTTTTTGTTGCATTCTGGACTTGTTTTCTTCATCCTTAGAAAGAAGGTTTTTGTAGTGCCCTACCCAAAATATGCTATTTATATTCAATATTAACACGCAAAAAATATACTCTTAATAATCGTAGGTTAAGATAAACCCCTTACACTATAATCCAACCTTAATAATCATAGGTTAAGATAAACCTCTTACACTATAATCCAAAAATATGTAATGAGAAAAATAAGACTGTACAAAATTAATTTTCTAAAAATTAGACATCTCAATATCTAAAATAAAACTTTGAATTCGAAAGAAAACTATAATTCATACTTCCTTTGAATGTAATATATATATTCAATTATAAATTTATGGAAATGCATTTTGTTAAATATACAACTCATATCCTAATAGAGATACATATTCAAAAGAACGCATAATTCAGACTATCGAATGAAAGAACAACACAACTTTATGCATCCATACCGACCGCTTAAAACAACATGAATATTGTAGCTTACCATCTGATATTCACATCAAATGATAGCATTGTTGTCGATTTATTTTAACATCAAAATACTCTAAGGTAAAGGTTAAAACAACTCTTTAGAAACGTCAAGGAATCTACTCACATTCGGCCTTACATTATAATATACATTCCTTAATTAAAACATAAAGGGCGCACACTTTGCATTTGATTTCCAGTATTCTTTAAGCCGCATAAAACGAGTGTTACCTGCTGTAATCTAATGTCCAATCAAGACGTAGTAACTCATATCCTTTATCATGCTAATAAGGAAATCGATACCAAGGGAAAGATAACGTTTTAGTAAGTATAAGGAAAACTGCACTATAAAAACAGAAAAGTAAACAATCTTTGCCAACACAACGATAAAATCTATCTATAAACAGTGTGCACTAAATAAATCCAGCATATGCTTCAATAAGAAATAGAAGAAGGTGAGATGAGAAGCTGATTTGTGACATAGGCACCTTGACAAGCTCGGTTAAACCCAGGGCATTGATGGCGTTGGGCTGTAACACTCCTCTACTTCCCTAGGATAGTAAGCACTAGCGACAATTTCAAATTCCTAGGATAATAATGAGTTAAATCATTTCAAGTAGCACAAAGACATTTTTCTAAGCTGTAACAACCTAATTCATGAATTTTGCTGGATAATTTGAATTTTGCAAGAAAAGGTGGCATGAACTGATTGAGAGAGCTGTGATATTTTGAAAGTGATTTGATATTTTGGTATTGTTTGATTGTTGAGATGCATCCATTTTTTCTTTAGGAAAATTCATGCCACTTTTTCTTGTAAATATAAGTTATCCAGCAATTAACTAGTATGATTTACCTCCACGCCTATAGGATGCAATTTAGAAATTGTTTGTTTTTGTTTCAAACGAGTCATTTTTGTGCTGTGTCAGAATGGAATTTTACTGATACTCGGATGCTGAATTAGGTTGTTACAGCTTAGAAATGTCTTTGTACTACTTAAAATGATATAACAGGTAAATATCACTTGCAAAATTCATGCCAAACTTTCTTGTAAATATAAATTATCCAGCAATTAATTAGTATGATTTACCTCCTCGCCTATAGGATGCAATTTAGAAATTGTTTGTTTTTGTTTCAAATGAGTCATTTTTATTCTGTGTCAGAATGGAATTTTACTGATACCCGGATGCTGAATTAGGTTGTTACAGCTTAGAAATGTCTTTGTACCACTTGAAATGTTTTAATAGGTAAATATCACTTGCAAAATTCATGCCACCTATTCTTGCAAATATGAATTATCCAGCAATTAACTAGTATGATATACCTCCTCGCCTATAGGATGCAATTTAGAAATTGTTTGATTTTGTTTCAAATGAGTCATTTTTGTGCTGTGTCAGAATGGAATTTTACTGATACCCGGTTACTGAAATAGGTTGTTACAGCTTAGAAATGTCTTTGTGCTACTTGAAATGATTCAACTCATTACTATCCTAGGAATTTGAAATTGTCGCTAGTGCTTACTATCCTAGGAATTTGAAATTGTCGCTAGTGCTTACTATCCTAGGGAAGTAGAGGAGTATTACAGCCCAACGCCATCTATGCCCAGGTGCCTATATCACAAATCAGCTTCTCATCTCATCTTCTTCTATTTCTTATTGAAGCATATGCTGGATTTATTTAGTGCACACTGTTTATAGATAGATTTTATCGTTGTGTTGGGAAAGATTGTTTGCTTTTCTGTTTTGTGGTGAATCTTGGGTTTTTCGTTATGGGTGTGTTTAAGGAGCTGCTCTCGTCTGCAGGCTGAGAGCCTCCTTCGTGTGGGGTTGAGGAGGGCGTGGAGCCTCTCTTCGAGACTTGTGATAAAAGTGTATGTGGCTAGTAATGGGAGGAATGGGTGTTGGTGTGGATGGTTGTGGTTGGGTTGTGAATTGGAGCATTGGAAGAAGGGTGGAGTGTGGAAGGAGATGTAATTTGAGGTTGTGGTTAAGGAGGTTTTGTGTTACAGTTCAAAAATAATTTGTGTGGAGGTGTAAAATTATTGTTCTCCAAGAGGGAAGGGAATCCCGCTTCCCCTTCTCCCCCTTTGAAGAATCCCGTGTGTGGGTTCTTTGTGAGTGTGCTATGTTTATTGTACTCTGTTCTGTCTTTTGTTATGAGTCTCTGGACTTTGCCTAGAGCTCAGGGGTGGACATATTTGTCCTACGTTTGGGAGGAGAGCAGAACTGGGCTGCTCTATTTTGTGTTGCACAGGGGTGGACATATTTGTCCTACTTTTGGGAGGAGAGCAGAACTGGGCTGCTCTATTTTGTGTTGCAGGCATAAAGGGTGACTTAGAAATGCTGGGAAATAGAAGGAAAACTCTTTGATATGGTTGAATTGCTATGTCGTTTCATATCAGTCAGATGTACATTGAAAATGATATCCTGATGTTATCAAATAAGATTCGTTTTATCTTCCTTGGCACATTACACTATCTCAATAGAAAATAGATCACTAAACGGTTAAATCTTAAAGCGTGTTAACTCCTGGTGCGTGTTATCCGTTATTACCCGCTTCAACACTTAATTTGCCTCTTGATAAATGCTCGCACTGTAAAATGAATAGTCAAACTCCTTAACCCGCGTGATGTCAAACCTGGAAGCTCGCGTTGTCTTTTGTGGTAACAGTTCGTAATAAATAGCTCTTGGGAGTGGCTACAATTTATGAATAAAAGTGTCAGCTCACATAGTTCAAAGGAAAAAAAAGGGTAAGAATATCTTGAAAGTATCTGAGTCTTTTATGTATATGTAACTGGATAAAAGTTTTCCTTATACTTACTAAAACGTTATCTCTTCCCTTGGTATCGATTTCCTTATTAGCATGATAAAGGATATGAGTTACTACGTCTTGATTAGACATAAGCTTACAGCAGGTGGCTTAAAGAATACTAGAAATCAAATGCAAAGTGTGCACCCTTCTATGTTTTAATTAAGGAATGTATATTATAATGTAAGGCCGAATGTGAGTAGATTCCTCGACGTTTCTAAGGAGTTGTTTTAACCTTTACCTAGGAGTATTTTGATGTTAAAATAGATCGACAATAATGCTATCACTTGATGTGAATATCAGCTGGTAAGCTACAATATTCATGTTGTTTTAAGCGGTCGGTAGGGATGCATAAAGTTGTATTGTTCTTTTATTCGATAGTCTGAATTATGCATTCTTTTGAATGTGTATCTCTATTAGGATATGAGTTGTATATTTAACAAAATACATTTCTATAAATTTATAATTGAATATATATATTACATTCAAAGGAAGTATGAATTATAGTTTTTTTTCAAACTCAAAGTTTTACTTTAGATATTGAGATGTCTAATTTTCAGAAAATTATTTTTGTACAGTGTTATTCTTCTCATTACATACTTTTGGATTATAGTGTAAGGGGTTTATCTTAACTTACAATTATTAAGAGTATATCTTTTGTGTGTTAATATTGAATATAAATAGCATAGTCTAGGTAGGGCACTACAGTTTTATAGGCCTTAATAAAAGTGGGGAAGAAGAACCTCAAATCATGGCATTGACAAGAAATAATGTACAAGATTTTTTCACTTTGAATGATATTTAAGGAAATGAAATAAGATGAACCTTGTTTGATAACTAAAATTTATTACACTAGCAAGTCTTAATGTTACTCAAAGCATTTAAAAATTCCTTTGTTAAAATAAAGATATGCATCTCTTAAGACTTTTCCTTTCTATATAATCAATGAAAATGAACACGATGATTAAATTATGAATTTTTCTTTTTTATGGTTAATATTTATTGTGTCATTTGTAGTATCTTTGGAAATGACCTTTAATAGGAATAGATTAAATTATCTTTAGAGTTGCTTCTTTCTTGTAAAAATCATTAAAAACCACTTAGATTATTAGTCATTTTTAAAAAATTAGTAACAATATCTAAGATGCAAACAAATGATCAATAAATACAAATATTTATAGCTCTTAATAAAGTACAACACAAAAAGATAATAAATTACCAATGAAACATTAATGGCATTTCATATTCTACATGAAAACAAAGAAATAGAGAAAGAATAGGATCAAAATAGAGTCAATAGAAAAAAAATATAACTAAACATGTTGATAAATTTAACAAGGTCAAGCATCTTGAGGGAAAACTCCAAATGCAATTAATCAAAAGATTAATTCCACATTAATAATTTTATATTGAGCCCTCTTGCTTTCAATATAAGCATAACTAAAGATAAATTAAGGCAACAATAAGTCACTCCTTAGACCAACCAACAAGACACAAGCAAGATAAAATAATTTTCTCAATTTGTTATTAAATAAATCGTCTCAATTTTCATTTCTATTGTTTTTTGATTTAGATGCATGCTTACTAATCATGTTATTATCAATTTGTTCAAAAAAATTAAGAATAACGATATCTCTGTAAACCGTTTTTCTTTTTAATAAGGAACAACTTTCCTCTATTCTAGACAATATTCATGTTAAAAAGTGAGTATTTGATTAAATATTTTGAAAACAGATCAATAACTTATACAAATGTCATAAGTCAAAATTATAGCTCATAATAGATGGACAAACATCCTTTAAAATTTACATCTACAACATAATGAACATGGCCAAGGGTGCTGCTAGAGTTCTATATCATAGCAATTTGGGAATGCTATTCTACATAGAATATTCGATAATATGTGGCACACAACTTGTTCACTCTCCTTTACATACTGATAAAGAAATAATTGGAGGACTACTAAATATAAATAAAAAATATAGCAAGTAGTTTCAAATGCCTTTGAAATCCAAATGCAGAGAACAAGATGAAATCCATTGTAACTACAATAGAAGAAAGAGGTTGGGGGGATCCTATCGTAGGAAATGGCACTCAAATTTGTCAAATTGTCCATTGCATAGTATGCTCAAGACCTTATTTTTTAGTTTAGCATTTCTTTACTGAATCTAAGGGAGAGAATTGTAAAACGTATAAAGCATAAAAATTTTACCATATAAAATTCATATTAGAGTAAATAAACACAACTCACAAACAAAATATTTATTTTTAGGAAAATTATGCTAACTTGAATATAATCTTGGAGAAAAAAAAAACAAATCATTGTAGTAATCTTACAACTGTTGGACAATGAGAACGATAATTAAGAAGACTGGGAAGAATCATACGAAGAAGAAGAAAGGGATGAAACGATTAATGTAGCCATTCCAAAATAGGTACATTTGTTCAATATCCATCCAAATTCCAAATCACAAAACTAACTTTAATTAAGTAAAAGAAAATAAAGATTTACATAAACATGCACAAGTTGGCTTTACCACTATTGAAAAGCAGAAGCAAAACTATAGTCTAAAGTGAAGCATTAGTCTAACTCTAACAAATGCACACACCTCAAAAATAGGAGTATTGTACATGATTTTTAATCTCTTTTTTTGGAATTAATTATTTTCTGACTAAAAAAAGTTTAGAATAGACTTTAAGCAAAATAATATTTAAATATTCTAAACATATATGTTATATTTTTTGATTCAAACCTAATATAAAATACAATCAGAATAACCATTGCACCTCCTTTCAATACAAGTGCTAGTTAGTCTTAAGGCAGCCTTTTTAGTTTTCATGTTAGAGTCCAAAATCTGTTGCTTCTCCTATGGTTGGACTACATTATGCTTCAGTGAGCTATTTATTTTAAAGTCTGGTCGCATTTGGTTAGTATCTACCACTGCTACCTTACTTGGATAATCACAATTGCATGTGACAGGAGCCATTGGATCCACCTGTATTGTAGATTGAAGTGTTGAATATGAGTGCTCTCTACCACCATCTATTAAATGTTTTTGTTTATGCTTCGAAAATCTAAATCTTAGCAGTTGGCTGAAATTCTCTGTAAAAGAGGTCTATGATCACCCATAGTTTAACAGTGGACCAAACATTATTTTTCTTATATATTTAATTAAGCTTTTAGTTAAAAAACTGCAAATTACAACAACACAGCAGGGCAGAGCAGTCACAAAAATACCAAATACATAATGGATGTAATTGCAGCAGACCAAAGGCATGCAGTTGTCAAACTAATATAAATACCCAAGATTAAGACAATTTAAATAACCCAGTCACAAAAACAAAACAAAAACAAGAGCAGTTACAGTTAAAATTCATCCACCAACAGTTATTGGCAATGCAGTTCACAGTGGCTTGAAAATTCCTTGGCAGCGATAATTTGCCCTGTTAATGCGACCGTCATTGTGAAGAGACTTAACAAAGGTTGACTGGGTACTTGAGCCTTTGGAAATCTCTTTAATCATTTAAGCCATGTCATTTTGACTTCCATTGCCTTCATTGGCTCCTATTTTTATGTTAAATGGATTATTTCCTACCAGCTATGTCTTTTACTTTTGCCCTTTAGTGCCTTAATTGACCCCTTCTATTTTTATATAAGATGGATTTGTTGATACCAGAGTATATATTATTCCATAGCACTACAATATATACAATACAATGAAGTGGAGCAGAGGTATTATGAAGGCACATGGTATTAGAAAGAGGTTCTTATTGTTCATTAAATTTGTTGTAACAACCTCTTTTTAAAATATTTTCCATTTTTAGTGCATAGTAAGATACTCTTGTGGAAGGGATTTTCTATAGAAGAAATGAAATATTGTTTGTGAAGGTATAAGGATGGTGTTTATTGCAACCCAACTTCAATGATTTCTAGTGTTAGTTTAAAGGATGGAAAGTAGCCCATACCCAAATGAGTCGATATCCATCTTGAATTCCACAAATAACATGTGCATAGTTTGACCCTCATTCAATTCCCTTAGCTAACTTCTTTGCACTTAGAAACATGTCCTTCAAATCAGATTTCCTCCTCTAGAAGCTCAGCTTGTCATCCCAACTAATCAATCAATGCCTTCAACTTCTCAATTTGATCCCATAGGCACCATTATAGCTTTCATCTACCCGCTCAACTTGATTTGTGAAAGAATCTTCAGCTAGTGTATCCTCAATTACATTAAATCAGTAAGTCAGCTAACTAGTCTAGACTATGATGTCAACTAACAGCCCCAATTAGTTAGTATCTCATATCTATCACATCGCTCATAGCCTAAGTATAGGTAAAAGAAACAAAAAAATATAATGGACAAGAAAAGGTGCCAAGGACTAATTAAATGAGAAGCATGGGCACTTGAAAATAAGAAAGGAAAGCATGGAATCGATCATTCATTCCACATAACATATATAATTTGTAGTAAGAAAGAAAAGCATGAAATCAATCATCAAGATTGCATAACACATGAACACCAATTTTTTTACGTGGAAAACCCAAAAAGGGAAAAACCACGGTGAAGATTAGGCTTTAACTCACAATATATTATAATTGGTTATAAGATATTACAGAATTGCTCATTGCAAATGGACTCATTGTCTTAGTGGGCTCATTTCTCACAAAAAGAAGAAAAGATAGAAGAGAGTGGTGGCACACAGTTGAGATTTGAATTGTTACAATTGCATCTACAATATGCATGAATTACAGTTCCATTAAAGCTCAATACACAAACTTTATACACTTCATACTAATCTACACTAACACTTTGCTTTGCTTTGCATTTGCCTCACACTCGCATGATTCACATCAACAACACTTATCATTATATATATATATATATATATATATATATATATCACATCCTCAAACATCAATCAGGTTGGCCTAATCAGATGTATCATGCAAAATATAACTTGTCGGCTCAACATTCAAACATACACAATTCATGCTTTAATTCAAACTTGTAACACATAAGATAAGTTGGTGGACCTATAATAGCACCCTTATAACAAATCAACACTTCTCAAAATTTTGCCTTACCCCAAGGATACTAGGTCGACGCCAGTGGTGACCTAACATCAAAATTCACTAGTTTTTCAACCACAAATGGACACATGAACCTCCAAAATTCATGGGCCACTTGGAACATAGGTGCACCTAACACCTGTCAACACTCCCACAAATCTGCAAGATTGGATACCATTTTGCGGTGAAGTGCCAACTCACCAAAACTTACACCATGTATTGGTAACCATTGTCACTGGCAGACTCGATATTCTCTTATTCATAACTTCTACACCAGAGGACTAAACAATGTGAAAATCTAGATTTAGACTTCTCTAACACCCAAAAAATTGCATTAAAACTACAATGCAAGATTTTTTATGGCAGACCAATGCAGATCAAATTACCGAATGTTTCGTACACTGAAAACACTATTCTAACACTTAGCCAATTTTCCACTTCAACTATCTGCACCGGATCAAACCTTTTTGTAACTAAGCATTGAATTAACATGTTTATATGTGCTCATGCTAGACAAAATGGTTTGCACATCAATCTTCATACTAAAAAGAAATGTTGACATCAATGACAACACTGCATCTGCATATTGTACAACTTATGCCCATACTCATGCTCATGTTGCCAATAATCTTATCAATGACAAACTTCTTAGTCTTCCAATAATCTCCCCCTTTGTCATTGATGACATCATGCTCAACTACTCTCCCAAAAATATTCTCCTCCTTTGACATCAAGGGAAAAGGACGCAAAACATGTTCTCATATACTGAATTGCATAAATACTCACATACTCCCCTTGACTGATATGTACATGCATACAAGAGAGTAATAAACTCAAAAAGTTGACAAACTCCCCCTAAGAGTGATATCCAATAAATCAGATCAGGATTTGCATTGAAAAACTCTTATAACATCCACATATATATAGTAAAATCTGACCAAGAAACTGAAATGCATAAAAAAAGAAATACAATCATCTGGAAAAAGGCATTTGACACCTACAATTTCTCAAGGTGTGCTTGCTAATCCTTCTTCCTTTCTTCCCAACCTTTCTTGGCTAGACCAAGCATACAACTTTGCGTCTCAAACTCCATAAGAAGTTCTTCACCATCATCCAGAGTGTAGTGTATCAGATTTAACTCCATTGCTTTGTTTGCACTCATCAGGGCACCAGAGATAGGTGTGAATTTAGTATTCACCAAATCCTTGAGATGATCAAACTGCACAATTATCTTCTCCTTTTGTACTTGCAGTTGAAAGAACTACTCATGTAGATTCTCAATTACTATTCTTGTGCTCCCATCAATGTCTTGTGTTGGATCATAGGAACTGGATGCCTTCTCAATTTGGGAATCAATTGAGTCCATCTCATCCTTTATACTTTTAGTGGAGCTGGGCTACTTCATGCGAAATTGGAACAACACTTTGGTTTCCACAACACAATTTTGCACATCTTTGAGATTATCTTGAAATTTGTTGTGTGCATGACACACTTCTCTGTTATGCACATTAATCTCTTATCATTCACCCTTTTATCTATCTCCTCCAACTTTTCCTTCAAGCCATTAGAATACTCTTTAAATGAATCAAGCAAAAACATTAAATTTTCAATACCGGATACAGAGTTATCGATGCTTGTACAGGGTATACTCTCCTATAGCACCTTCACTGCTTCATCAATTAGTTCTATGCTCTTTTGATGTGTTTGTAGGATTTATTTTTGAGCTAAGGTGTGGAATGCATCACCTAACTAAATCTTGTGTAAAGGAGAAATTTTATCCATGTCAACCTGCCCCTATTGCATTGGAAGTTGTAATAGTTGGGAAAATACTACTAGCTGAAATTGAAGTTGCATACTTAACAAGTCTTTTAATGAATCTCCGAAGGTACCAGAAGATTCTCCAACTGTCTTTACATTATCTTTTGCAACCTTCCTTTCCAAAGCCTTTTCTTTGTCACCAATGTTAACTTCTTCATTTTCATCTTTTTTCTCAGTATTGATTGGTATTTCCTCATCCTTTTTCTCCACAACATCATATGCATTCACAATATTTTTCTCATCATCCACAGATTTTTCATTATTATTTGGAGGCATATTCATCTTTGGGTTGCCTTGTGCAACCTCTATATTCTTCTCTGGTTCTAGAGGAGGGGAGTTGTGATTTGTAGGAGCATCTTCTTTTCATGCCTCTATAGTATTTACTTTTGTAGCAACATTTTCTCCCACTAGAGGAGCATCATTAGTAACTTCTTCTGCAATGTTCTCACCACCGGTAACATTCTCTTCAGAAACATTTTCTTCCACATCTAGAAGAGTGTCATCTTGCACATTCTCCTCTTCTATGTCATGCTCATGTTGAGCATCTTCTTGTTATGCTTCTTATGTTATATTAACTTCTAGAGTTGGCATATCATTGTGCATTTCTTCTTCACTTTTTGGAGTTAGTCCTAATCTCTTTTCTAGATCATCAACCTTCTCCATTGTTTCATTTTAGAGCCTCTCAAGATCATTCTAACCCTTGCTCATAAGGGTAGTTACCCTTTGCTTTGTTCAGAACTCCTTATTGCACAATTGAACCAATGTGGCTTTATTCTCATTCGATAGGGGTGCACTAATCTTCTCTAAAGAAAAAGATCTTAATTTTTCCTCTTCATCGATGGCTTCCTATCTTCTAGCATATAATACATTTCTCAACTCCTCAAGCAATTGCTTTTCAATATTCTTCATATTCACTTCAAAAGTAACAATGTATTTTACAACTGCCTCTTCTATAGTAACCTTATCTACATCATCAACTATAGTATGTAGAGTAGTAGTTTGCTCTAACATCTCATGCTCTATAATGCCATTAAATAAATCATTTAATTTCATAGGGCTATGTTGTCTTACCGGAGAAGAAAGCTTGCCCTTCTTCTTTGCTTCGAGCGATTTTTCCTTTGTCAGATTCTGGTTTCTTCTCCCTCATTTGTATCTTATAGCCTTCTTTCTCTTTTTCAATCTCAACCTCGTTGTTAGTGTCCACAACGTCTACCTTTTGTCTCTTCCCACTGGAATCTTCCTCAAATGTATCAGATATTTTATGGATCAAAGGCTTTGTATCTTCTCCTTCTTCTTCATCTACATTAATGCTAGTAAATTTGTCTCTTGTAACTTTTGTTTTTATTCTTCTCCTTGCAAGACCTGTTGTGTTGTTGGAGTGGCCTTTTCTTTCTTAAGCACTTTCTATTGCTTAGCCAAAGTTGTCTTCTCCTTCATCAAAGTACTTGCTAACTCTTTCCTCTTCTCACCAATGACAAACTTGGTCCCAAAGGACTTTGGGGCAACCAAAGGAGTGGTAACTGTTCTATTGGATCTCCTAACACTAGATGATCCTTATAGAGCACTAGATGAGCCTTTACCTTTCTCTACATCCTCCTATAGACCCACCATCTCTACAACTTGTGCAATTACTCTATCAACAATCTTCTTTATTTTCTTTTGTCTTTGGTGCTTGTGTACCTCACAAAATTCTCCTTATAGGTATCATACCTCTCTTCATAGGTGTCCCTAGACTGACTCAACATATAGTCTGTAGTCCTAACAATATCTTCTTTTGTAATCTCATATCCCATTTTTGGGATCCATACTATCCTAGACTCAAAGTTTGTATGATGCAATAATATTTGGAAATAAGAAAAGTAATTCCATTTTTATACTTTTCCACCATATTCAAGGGAACCCTCTCTTGCCTGCATATTCTTCTGAAAGTTTTTGAAGAAAACCCATAGTGCTTGATCCTGTGCATCTGCATCACCTATCCTCCTTAGGTGATCTCTGATTTAATGTGTTACTAGTTTGTCCCTCAACCAAACTATGTTCTTTGTTCTAGGTAGCTCCCTCAAAAATTAAAACAACAAACAAATGATTAATGTGTCGAACTTGAAAGGATACTTTGAATCCTTTGTCTTTTGCATTTTCTCCATTAATTGTGCCCTCAACAGTTCACACAAATCAACATACAGATCGTTTACCACCATCCCATATGTAGTGTTTATTGCTGTGGTTGATATCACATTCTCTCTATTAGAGAAATATATCTTGTAGCCAATCATCATGACATCATACTTGACTATCAAATCTCTAGTTTTCTTAACTAGTAAAGTTCTTTTATCATACTTTGCACCAATCAACAACATAACAACCTCATTCTTTACAGACTTCAATGCCAAAACTGGTCTGACTAAGTAGAAACTCATGACAACTGTAATTACCTCTTTGGTAATTATGCCAAGCATATCTAGCCACACAAATCTATCATGAATTCAGCTTAGAGCATACTTCATGCATGTGTTATCATGGAAAAATTTAGAAAAACCTTTCCATATGTCGAGCTTCTTTTCCACTAGGTTTTGGAAGTTAGGTTTTAGTGAATCATCCTTAGTGAGTTCCTTCACCCACCCATCACCCAACTTGGAGTGATCATATTCTTCCAACATCCCAGGAATTTAAATTCTTACATCTTCAATATGTAGTACACCATGTACACAATTCTCAAAAATGGACTATTCGGGTCATTCTCCATAGACTTGTCAGGATGTGTCTTGAATTTAGGTTGTGGTCATTTTGAGACCTCAATTACTCGTGGAGTAGCCATTTCAAACTTTTAAAAACACTTTGAGAAAACTTAGGAAAAGATATAACTATAAATATCTTTGATCGCCTTCCAGTTAGGTTTTTCATGCACAAGAACACTTGAATGCTTCTCTTCCTCTTCATTTCTCTTCTCTCCTCGAATTCTCATTTACAAATGAATTTTTGGTTAAGTGAAATCACTTATAAACCATTTTTTATAGATTGACCTAATTCACATTGAATGCTTTAGTTGATAAAGCTAATGAACCCTAACCATAACACACAGTCACCTTCAACTACTCTGTGAATTTCCGCAATGGGATATTTTTCACTAGTGTGTTCTTTAGTAGGTTAACCATGTCAACCTACGCCTCATATCCACATGTTGAAGTATCAACACCATTTTTTTGGTAGGGGATAAATGATTTTCCTTTAATGCTCCCCTAAGCCAAAGCTCTCAACTTAGTTTCCAGAGGAAACATTTGCACTAGATGTTGGTATAGACTCAACCTTAACCTTTGTCTCTTCTTTTTCCATAGCTTTCCCATCTCATTCTTTTTTTTACTAGATCAACCTTTTGTACTAGGTTATTCTTCTTTACCGAATTATCCTTCTTCACATTCTTTCTTTTGCAAAACTTAGAGGTATGTTTTGGTCTATTGCAATTGTAAAATATGATATTCTTTTGAACAAGCTTAGTTCCTTTCATTCTAGATCTGCATTGATTAGCTTATGACCAAATCCATTGCATGTACAATAGTAGCCATTGAATTATTGAAACATCGTACCATTTTTATAGCCATTCATCATTTGATTTCTGCATCCACTATCCTTGTAACCAAATCTTTTGCATGTAAAACACTAACCAAGAAAAGATGAATTTTTTTGATTCATTCCACTTCTACATTCCAAAGCCTTATGTCTAAATTTATTGCAAGAATAACAAAAACCATTAAAATATGGGTACCTTTGTGCATTTGGTTGTCTGATCGATGGTCTTTTGACTTCATTCTTTTGATTTTGGATTTGCTTTCCATTGTTCTTCTTGTTTTCAATCTTCTTTTGTTCATTGTTCTTTTTTTAGTATTTGGTGTTTGATCTATTTTTGAACTTTCTCCTTTTTCAAACCCTAATCCACCTTTGTCCTTAGATCCTTTCTGATTTGCAATCATTTCATCAAGCATGATAGAGCTCTTCTTGAATTTTTCTTCATGACTCTTTGCTTTTCAAGGTTTGACCTCAGATTCACAACTTCTTGTTCAAGTTTTGAGCATTCTTGAGTTTTGCTTCTTACCTTTGCATTCAATCATTCTTCAACTCTTTTTCCTTCTTCAACTTGTACCTTCAGACTAGTAATTGTTTCATTTTCTTGCTTCAATTGCTCATTGATCTCCTTGTATCTCTCTCTGAATTTTTTGATTTTCTCTCTCAACTTTTTCATGCATTCATCTACTTCCTTGACATTTTCTTTCAGATCTTTGTTTTCACCTTTAGTCCTTTCTAGATCTTCAAGAGACACTTTAAGTTCTCCATTCATGTCAACCATGAAATCTTCTTTTTTAAATCCAACTATAGGAATCTCTTCCAAAGGAGTAGGAAAAATTCTAACAAACATGTTTTTAACCTCCAAGATCTTCCCAAAGTAGTTATACTTCTTCCAAGGAGCCAAGCTAGATGATACCAATTGTTGAACACCCAAAATACTGAGAGAAGGGGGGGTGGGGGTGAATCAGTATTCTCTGAAACCACTGAAACATTTTAAAATTCATTCCACATAGCATATTCAATTTGTAGTAAGAAAATAAAGCATGAAATTAATCATCAAGATTACATAACACATGAACACTAGATTTTTTATGTGGAAAACCAAAAAAGGGAAAAACCACAATGAGGATTAGCTCACAATATATTATAATTGGTTATAAGATATTACATAATTATTCACTACAAATGGACTCATTGTCCTAGTGGACTCACCACCCACAAAAAGAATAAAAGATAGAAGAGAGCGGTGACACACAACCAAGATTTTAACTGTTACAATTTTATCTACAATATGCATGAATTATAGTTCCTTTGAATCTCAATACATAGACTTTATACACTTCATATTGATTTTCACTAACATGTTGCTCAACTTTATATTTGCATCAACAACACTTATCATTCATATATATACATATTCATATCCACAATACTGAAAATGAACTTGCATACACACACACACATATATAAATATGCATATATACACATATATATATATATTTATATATCCATCACAACCTCAAACATCAATTAGGTCGGCCTGATTAGATGTATCATGCAAAATATAACTTGTCGGCTCAATATCCAAACATACACACTTCACACCTTAATTCATACTTGTTACGCATGTGGGGAAAACCTATAATAGCACCCTTATAATGGATCAACACTTCTCAAAACCATACAATACCCCAAAGATACTAGGTCGGCATTGGTAGTGGCCTAACATAAAAATTCACTAGCTGTTCAACCAAAAAAGGGCACATGAACCTCCAAACTTCATGCCACTTGGAAGATTGGTGCACTTGAAACCTATCAACACTCCCACAATTTTGCAAGATCGGATATTGTTTCGTGGTGAAGTGCAAACTCACCAAAACATACACCATACACTAGTAGCCACTGTCATTGGTAGACCCGATATTCTGCCATTCATAACTTCTACACAAGAGGACAAAACAATGTGAAATTTTTGATTTATACTTCTCTACCATCCAAAAAATTGCATTAAAATAACATAGCAAAATTATTCAAGGTGGACCAATGTGGACCAAATTACCAGATGTTTTGTACATTGAAACACTATTCTGATACTTAACCAATTTTCCACTTCAACTGTCTGCATTAGATCAAACCGTCTTGCAACTAAGCACTGAATTAACATGTTTATGCATGCTAATGCTACACAAAATGGTTTTCACATCAATATTCATACTAAAACACAATGTTGACATCAATGACAACACTATATTTGCATATTGTACAAATTATGCTATACTTATTGCTCATGTTTCCAATAAACATATCAATGACAAACTTCTGAGTCTTCCAACAAAGAAAAATTCCACAACTTCACCAATGTCCTTCCTATGCTTGTCAAAATAAGAGCTTGGGAACATGTTTTTCATGAACTAGGAAGCTAACAATACTAGAAGTGCAAATTAATCTAGTCTTCTCGGCTTCTATTTCTTAGGAGCTAGTGAGGTAAGCAAGAGATACAGTGTCGAGGTTCAATGGCCTGACATAGCTTACCATTAGAATGATTGGAGGCCATGTCAGTATTTTGATTAAATATGGATTTTTATAGAGTGCTCACACTAAATATTTTTTTCAAGTAAGCTTCTCTTATTTTTTATTTATCTATACGTGTGCTATGGCATAGTATTTATAGGAGGAAAGGATCCCTAAGTAGGGGAGTCTTAAGGGAATGTATGAAAAATAATTCCTATTTGATATAGATAGAAATGAAACATTTAAAAATTTAATATTCACTTATTTCAATTAGCTTAGATTTAATCCTCAATACTATGAAAAAGTTGTGTTTATTCCTTTACTTCTGTTAGTCACAATTAAATTATAATAACTATACAATTAAGAAGATAAGATAAGAATACTATGATTTATTTGTGGGGAGAAATAAGATATTCTAATAGATATTATCAGACCATTGGAACCAATGATAATTATGAAGAGGGATGCATATGTTATTATGGAACACATGAATAATGCCATTCATATATTCACTTGGATGAATTATGGAACGCATGATATACCTGTGCTTTTAAACACTAATATGCAAATGTATATGTGAATCAAGAAGAAATTTTATTTAAACAATATAATTGTATAGGTCATTGCTCCTTGAAAATGATGAAAGCATATATGAATTAGGCTTTTAATAATGTAACTGAATGTTCTTCGTATTAGAACATATGTAATGATTAATCTTGGGCATGCTACTGTTACTTAAATAATAGAAGTAATGGAACACTTAAATATAGATAGTCATGTTGGGTAGTTGAATAATCTAATTCAATTTCCTTAAAAAAAGTTACATGAAAATAATACAATGAGTTGTCACATGATTGTGTAGCTCTCTTCTAGTGAGATTAAGAGGATATAATGAGCCATTCCATATAATATCATCATGGTTATAATCTACAATATGTATCAAATACTTAACCATAAGACCTATTGTCTTAAAAAAAATTAAGGCATACGATAGATGTACATGGTGTTATAATTGTTGTGCAGTTTTGCACACACACCCCACTGAAAGTAGGGACCCTCTTTTTGCTCTGGATTTTGGTGTCTTTTGGCCTCTTAATCTTATTGATTTCATTGTCTTCAGAGGTCCTTAGATGTTCATCTTGCTTTCCCAAGTGATTTCCCCAGGTTGCACTTTGAAAAAACTAAGTTCTAAGCAAAATCTGGGTTTTTACCCCAATCCGGAATTTTCCGGTCTGCCCGGATTTTTCCGGATTCTACTCAAAGTTCGACTCTGTGCAAAAATATGGGTTTTTAGTCCAGTCTGGAATTTTCCGCCCAACCCAGATTTCCCTAGATTTCTTCAGTTTTATGGAATGTGCCAAAAGTCCAGAATTTTATGCCATCCGCGGAAATCTGGTCCACCCGGATTTTTTTGGATTTTCTGCCAGGCTTTGTGCAAATTGAAATACTGGATTAAATTGATGAATTTGATGATAAATGCTCAGCACCCCATGCTTAATTTGATATATCATATGATGTTTCACGCATTCTTGGTTCGTTTTGATGATCTATTGTTGAAATTTTTGCCTTATTTAGTCCAGTCTGGGATTTTCCTGTCTGCCTAGATTTTCCTAGATTCCTGTCCGGCTGAAATTTTCCAGATTCCTGTCTGCCTGGAATTTCCCGGATTTTGGTCTGGAGTCCGCCTGGCCTGGATTTTCCCGTTGGTCTGGTTTCCCGAAATGGAATTTTTTTTGAAAATAATTATTTTTTCCAAAAATGGGAATTTTTAAAATGCTTCAAAGTGAAAATTCTTGAAAAAAAAAGAAGAAAATTTTGAAAGTAAAGTTTCCAAAAATGGAAAAAAATCGAAAATGGAAAGTTTCCTTTTAAAAATGTAAGTTTTTCTTAAAGGCCATGATTTTATTCAAATTTAATTTGGACATGTGGGCTATTAATGATGATATCTATTTTTCAGGACTAAACAAATATTAAAAAGGGGACTTGCGTATGGATTCGTGCCAAAAGAGGGGGGAAATCTGGAAATGTTCAATTCAAAATTTCAAAGTGGGACTTACTTAAGAATCTGTGCCAAAACTGTCTACAGCTGGAGGACTTTCTGGAGGGCACGTGAATTCGATCTTGCTGGAGATCGTGGGCCGACATGGATAATATTCATGCATTTAATGCAAATCTTGTCCTCTTTTGAATTTCTCCTAGGCCGACCTATTTTGAGGCCAGTTATTATTGTAAAATCTAATTAGGCCGACATGTTTGGGGGGTTCTCTATAAATGGCATTTGTGCCTCATTTGTAAGGGGGGAGATTTTAGGAGTTTGATTAGGCCAGAATTTTGCTAAGTTAGAAGGCCAGAATTGGCAAGTAGTTCTCAGAATTAGCTGTAGGAGATGAGAGACTTGAAATTGTTATGTAATGCTAGAGAAGTAATGCAATTGGATTGTTGATTTGGAAAACTTTGTATTTATTTTCAACAGTTTTTATGGTTTCTTGTTCTTGATTCTTAGATGTTAGATGCTAGATGCTAGATGTTATATGTTAGATTTTAGCTCTTTTACAATGATGGTGAAACGTTAATGATGTTGATCGATTTCCGGTCCATACTTTTAGCAATTTGCTGATTGTATATTGTTGTGTAAAGTTAGTCTGGGCCTCACTTCTGCGCTAAGTTCAACTGTGAATGCTTGTTTACATTGTGCCAGCAGTTGGGTATGTGAATGAGTGTTCAAAGTCTAAAAATCTTCAGATTTCCTCAGAAGATCGTACCATTTCTGTGTAGTTGCAGGTTTGTCCTTGAACAAGTAGAGATCGGTTTTATTGGGGATCTGTCCATTTGCAGCTTTCATCATTACTGTGATTGATCTTAGGAGTTAGAATAAATAGAATCTCTCTAAACCCTTATCTCTTTTGTTGTTTATTTTGAATCTGGGTTAGTTTTAGGATTGAAAGCATCACCATATTGTTGCATCTGATGAAAATTCACTTCCAACATTGTTCATTTGTAAGGCCCCTTGTGATTACTAGCATTTTCACATATTATCTGAGTTGTTTATGCATCATCATGACCTGACACCCAAGAGACCTTGGGGTGATTTTCAGTAATTTATTGTTGAAAATAACCTTTCAAGAGAGACAGAATATTGCATTCTGTCTGAATTGTTGTTGTGCAGAAAACACCATCAACAATAATTAGGATAAATGAAATCCAAAGGTTAAGATTTTTACTACTAATTATATTATTGAGTGTACATTATCATATGGTGATTTTCTCACTACAACACCATTGATTGTCTTAAGTACGACTCCATCATTGATCATGCTTAAAGCAAGTTTGTAGTTATGGACATGTCTTTTGAGGTTCAAAAGATTATTATATGGCCTTTTTGATGCCTATTAGGTTCCATCCAAGAGGAAGTCATATTTGATTACAATACTTGATTTTATAGAACCTTATTGTAATGGGATCCCACTTGGACTTATAGTGAGATTTTTCAATAACTGATTAATGGTAACAATATTTTGGTCCTGCTACTTATAGGGACATGCAATCTTATCAACGCCTAACAAATTTGTACCTTAGTATGCTTGGATCTTAATGTTCAAAGGTATATATTGGATAATAGCATTATTGACAAACTTAGCCAATCCTTATTCTCTAGCACAAGACAATACTAATGTGTATAGAAACTTCATGTTTAATTAACTTCCCTTGGGTGGAAAATTGTATTACCCTTATTTATTAATTGGATGAGGGGTTTTTGTGTAGGAATTTCAAGTGTATGTTCCTTGAGAGAGAGACCTTGTAAGGAAAACTATATGTGACTCCAATCTCGTTTGGAGGTGGGTATGTAGGTAGTCCTTAGGTAAAGGATTCCTTTGTGACCTCAAGTTCATATGGGAGGGTTTATTGTTAGAAAATGATAGGTGAACAAAAATAATAGAAGCTTAGAACAATTGTAAATCAGATTTAACAGTGTTAAGCATATGGAGTTTAGATAAAAAATAACAAAGAAATACAAGAACATAAAGCTGAACATATAACACAATGTTTAACATGGAGAAACCCTTTTGGAAAAAAACTCCACCAAAGAAGAGATGAATAGCTTGTATTATCAACAAAATAAGATTACAATACATCCACTCTAACTCATCTCCAACCTTCAATCTAATAGAATTTGTGTACCTATAAAACATCTCATAGTGTCTCCATCTCAACCCCTCAATATATAGATTCATGTAGGCTCAAAATACCACCATACAACATTACCATGGGTCAAAACAAGGTTAGGAAATACCATGGTAAAAATCCATTTGACCCCTTACATGCTAAACATGGACTCTTACATGACATTACACCATCTTACAAGTTGTCATTAGAATCCCTAGAAAATAGGAGATGCTCTTACATGCATCATAAACCATCAATAGCTTATTCAAATATTATCTTACATGTGTCATAGCTGATTCTCATGTCCAAAATGATAGCCCCCACTTTTAGCCCTTACAATTGTCATAAAATCTATCATAACATCCTTAAAAATAGGCTTTCCATGTTATACCACTAAGTGGGAATCTTTTGATAACTAATAAATTATTTTTCAAGGTATTGACATGTGGCAAATGTTCCAACTCAAAATATCATGCCCCTTTTGATGGAGCACAATTATTTAATAACATAAATGATATTTATCTATGGGAAAAACTAAAGTAATAATAAATAAATAACTTAAGAATTGCCAAGGTTGAGACACCTTGATTCCCAACATTCTCCCACTTGTCAAATACCTTGCAAGACCTAGGGGAATCACACCATCATTGAATCAACTAACTACAAGAAACAAGGGCCATGGCATCTTTGCATCAAATGAACTTATTTGTATTAATAGATTTGGTAAGATAATCTGCAACATTAACCTCAGTGTCAATTTTCTTCAACTCAATTTATCCATTAGCAACCATTTCTCAAACAAAATGGTATTTTACTTCCACATGCTTTGTTTGAGCATGATACATAAAATTATTGGCCAAATGAATTGAAATTTGGCTATCATAACCAATATGAACTTTCTTGCAATCAAAACCAATACCTACACACAACCTTTGTAACCATACTACCTCATTAGAAACATGGGTAGTAACCATATACTTAGCGTCAGTAGTGGATAAAGCAATCATAGGCTGTCTTTTACTCATCCAACTCACTGCTCCTCCAAACAGAATAAACACATACCAACTGGTGGACCTTCGACTATCCAAGTCACCTACCCAATTTGCATCAACAAATCCATGTATGTCCAATGACTTGACCACATTATCAGTACCATGATAAATAAAATAGTAACCAGAAGTACCTCACAAATATCTAAATACCTTCTTAACAAAATTCCAATGCTCTTTACCTAGGTTAGACATAAACTTGCTTAGAACTCCCATTGTTTGGGCTATATCTAGTCTAGTTCAAACCATTGCATACATCAAACTACCAACATCACTAGCATAAGGAACCTTAGACATATCCTAAAAATCATCATTCTGACTTAACCAAATATTTTTGTGACTCTAATCCTTGCTGATTTCCATCCCAAGAATGTATTTTGCAGCCCCCAATTCCTTCATATCAAATGTGTCAGAAAGCTATTTCTTGAGCTCACCAATCATCACCTTGTTGTTACCAATAAAAAACATATCATCAACATACAAGATAATAATTAGGATATGGTCATCAATAACCTTTATGTTCACACAATGATCCTCTTTGTTCCTAACTTCTGATAACACATCTTGGGTGACTGTTTCAAACCATACAAGGATCTCTTTAACATGAAAACCAATTTTTATTTTCCCTTCACAACAAAACCATCAAGTTGTTGCATATAAATCTCCTCCTCAAGATTCCCATGCAAGAAAGCAATTTTAACATCTATTTTCTCTATTTCAAAATCACAAGCAACAACAATAGATAATAATAATCTAATAGAAGTTAATTTAGCAAAAAGAGAGAAAATTTCACAAAAATCAACTCCCTCTCTCTAAGAGTAGACCTTAGCCACTAATCTAGCCTTATACCACTCTAAGTGACCATCAGATCAAAATTTCTTTTTAAATACCCATTTACTTCTGATGGGATTTCTTTCTTTGGGAAAACTAACAAGATCCTAGGTGTTACAATTATACAAATCCATCATCTTCTCCTGCATGGAATGCATCCAAGACTCATTTTCCTGTAAAGAGAGAGCCTCCCTGAAAGATGTAGGTTCATTTTTAGTACACAACGAAGCAAAAATATAACGAAAATCAGGTGGGTTATACTTGTCGACTAGATTTTGTTGTCTTGTGGATCTTCTGAGAATATGAGTATGAGGCTCTTTCTATTCTTGATCTTGATCAACCTCTTCCTAATTTTCTTCCTCATGTTCTTCAATTTGATTAGTAAATTCATTTGATACCTCATCTTCTTCCTCCTCATCCTCAAGTCTAACTCTTTGTTCCTCCCGAAGTGCATCTTCTTGCTTAATTTCAAAATACACTATATTTTCCTTATCTTTTTTCTTTGGTTGTTCAAGATTAGAAATAACACTAAGCTCTCTGAAAATCACATCTCTAGAAAATATATTTTTCTTGGTTAGAGGATTCCATAACTTATAACCTCATAACTTATAACTTGTAAAAGATTTTAGTATTGCATTTGAATCTTTATGTCACTTCCTTTGTTCATTTTTTTTATCTTCACAAATAATTCAATTATAACACCAAGAGATCCTAAATCCAAATTAAAACCATGAGTTAGAGGATTCCATAACTTATAACCTTTTACATTAACACCATATCCAATGAAAATGTAGTTTTTCAACTTTTGGATTCAACTTAGTTCATTTTTTTAGGTGCATGAACATAAGTTGTTGGGGATTCTAGTTGATGGTCTAGCATCTCCTAAAGGGTAGCTAATCCTTATTCTTAGAGACCCTAGGTCAATTTCCAATGAACAAGAGAGGATCGATTGGCAAGCCTCTCCTCTCCTCTTTAGGCTCTGTAGGACCAAGGTGGGTGTCCCTATACATTAATGCAGATCATCACACTACAATGGTGGAAGGAATTCAATGGGATAAATAATCTACACAACTCTCCCTACTAGTAGTGACTTGTGGTAGTGTGGAAAGGTCAAACATGAAAGCAAATCTAAACTAAGAAAGCAGGAAATGTTTTTGAATTAAAAGATTTGATTTTTCCCTAGCTTCATACTTTATGAATCTCCTTGACCAGTGCCTAATCCACACAGAGTTAGGAATGAAATAAAATCATACAATAGACCAACCATGGATTCTCATAACCCTACTACCTTGCAGTAGGAAACCAACAAAAGGACAATCAACATGTTACTTAGTCATCCACACTACACTACAATACCCTCATTATTGTTGTCACCTAGAAATGCACCCTATGCAAAGTTGTAAAACTGAGATTTCTAGTGAAACATGGGAAGACCTCTAAAGCTCTGGGTCACTTGTAGGTAGAGGTTAACCTCTGGAGAAGGCCGGCTTCCTTTAGTGTCGCCTAAATACTGATTCTTGTGGGAAAAGGGAAGAAGGAATACATAGGATGAAGATTTAAATTTAAGGTGATACACCAAAATGATGAGGAATTATGGAAAGAAAACAGGGTGAACATACACTGGAAAACCTAACTGCAAACGTTTTACATGCTTAACACAACTTCTTTCGGACTTATGCATCAATCCTAACAGGTTCAATCTACACACACATCTCAAGAAGGAAAGGTTAATTTCACAACATTTGAGATATGAATATAGATTTAAAGATACACAATTGAGAACTCGCATAATCTAAATACAAAAAGTGAGAGTGATGCAAACGTTAACAGTAGTTTCCAAGGTGAACTCTGTGTTGCATTCCAAATTCCAATTTGAGTTACAAAAAAGCATACATTAGCTAAGGAAGGATTGATGAAAATCACTAACTCCCCTAAATGCATAATCAAAACTATTTACAAAAAGGCAAAAAATGCCTTATATACAAAAGAGTGTCGGCCCCTTAGGGCTTACAAAAAATATCGGTCCCAAAAAAAATCTATCCTAATACCTTTGATTGAAATAAATCTTGCACCCCTACGTGTCCTTGCTATATGTGTTGGTGAGGAACTATTGCCTAGAGAAGCCTTCTGATCTTTCCGCAACCACTGCATTCATTTTGATCCTGGCATCATGTCCTGTTCGAACCACCTTGGTTGAATGCTTTGAATACCCTAAGCTCACAATAGATACGTGCTGCATTCATTCCATTGACATCCTTCATTCTAATCAGACTGCCACAGCTCGTCTCAGCTCCCCCTGGTTGGTTGAGCGTATTCCATGCAGGCTCTGCAGGAGGTCGAAACTCTTTTGAAAAGAATTGCATCTCGGTGAGACATTGAAAGTGTCTCACTGATGTGATTATGCTCCTCTGAAGCTGTCAACACAACACATGACGATTGGTGAGACATCATAATGGGATTTAGAATTCATATCGATATCAGTGAGGCCATTGGAAAGACATAATTCCATCACCAAAACATCATGTCGAAAATCCCCACCTTTTAGCGAAGGCACCCTGTTTCGGCGGGACTCACAACATTCGGCAAGACCTCGTGGCGATGTTGGATCCCACTCCCCGAGCTCCCTTTTGTTTCACTGAGACTTTGGCCTATTGGCTAGACTTCATATTGAGGGTCAGGTGCCACATCAACGTCAAATGTTGAGGAGACCTCCTGCGTTTGCGAGACCTCCCACCGAGCTCTCCTTTCTTTAGCGACGCTGCTTTCCTTCGGTGAGACATCCTGAATTCGCCCAGACCTCGCACTAAGGTCTTTCATTCCACTGAGCTACTCCCTTGTTGGAAAGACATCACCGAGTCGGGGAAACCTTTCCCTGACTTGGAACATTATACCGAGGCTTCCTTATCAGCGCAACCCCACTGGGTCGCTGAGACCTTTTTGGTGAAATCATCGCTCTGTCTCAGGCTCCAAGATTCCATTCGGTGAGACATTTGAGTGTCAGTGAGAGATCTTACTAAAAGGAAGATGCTATCCTAAGCCTCATCTTCTATTGGTGAGACCTTATTGATGTCACCCTGAATGCATTTTGCTCTATCAAGCTCTTCATTTCTTTCGTTAAGACTCTGGCAAGTTGGGAAGACTTCATGGCGAGACTCAAATGTCATATCGATATATGCTTCCATCTCTGAGACTTTGGTGCGTCAGTGAGACATTCCATCGAGCTTCATTTTGTTGTGGCGAGACACCCCAGTGTCGGCGTGACCTCTCGCCGAAACCAAAATGCTTCGGTGAGCTCCTTTATGTCGAGAAGACTTCATGCCATCGGTGAGACATCTTGTCGTTCTCTCCTTTTCTGCTCTGGTTCATTCTGCATTGGTAAGACCCTAGGGCATTGTTGAGACTTCATGGTGACCCCTCCATCCTTTGTCAAAAATAACACCCTCTCCCGAGGCTTCTTTATCTTCTATCGGCAAAAATTTGGCCTATCGGCTAGACCCTTTTTCGAGCACACTAGTATCCCCAAACTCACATCTTTCAGCCAGACCCTTGCTTGTTGCTGAGACCATACACCAAAGGCACATCTTATATCAATGGCGGAAACCCTCTTTAGGCTAGACACCTGTTATCAGGGAGACTCTTGCTAAACCCCTCTTGTTGTCGCCAAGACATTCCATTCTCGCTAAGACTTCTTAGTGAGCTCCTTCACTCACCCTGAAGTGTCCAGTTGGTGTGACTTTCTCACATTGCTGGGACTTCCTACCGAAAATGTTTCCTCCAACGAGAGTTTCCCCAATGACTTCCACCATTTGCTATCGGCAAGACTTTAACTCTTCGCTGGGACTTCTCACCGAGCGCTATAGGTTATCTCGAAGCTCGTGGTCGTCATGAGTCTCCCCGAATGATGATTGAATGGCCTATTGGTGAAAGAAATCCATGCGATAAGAGGTCTTACCAAACCCCTCTTGTCACAATGATAGGCTCCATAGTGAACGCGTTTGACAAGAAAGAGACTAGGTCACAACGACCTATGCAAAACAAAAACAAAACAAGATGTATCAAAGCTGCTAGTCGGCCAGACAATGAAGGAGTCATGCTAACTAGGTTCTAATGGAGGCTTGATTATGTGATTATTAAAGCATATTTCCAACAAAGAAGGCCTCCCAACTGAGCTCCCTGTGAAATTCTATCAGATGCATGAACTAACCCTCAATGGAAATATCCCATTCGACCCTTATGAATACTTGCAACATAGATGCCTTGCTTGATTGAGCCTGAGGGTGAAAATTAGGTAACAATTATCTCTATGAAAGAAATTACACCACTCCTTGAATGATAGGAAAACATAAAAATAACTCAAACAACAAATATGTTTGAAGCATCAACACAACCATTGATTATATTGATTCAAAAGATAATGCATACAATATTTGTAGAACATACAAATTGACATATATAATGAAGCAGAATACAAATGGTTTATGGCGGTCATCTATTGTTATTACAGAGAATAGCTCATTAAATTCCCTATGTATGTCAAAGGACTTGCCCTATTGAACTTGACTCAAAGCAAAGAATTACAAAAAGCATAGAAACAAAATCTGGTAGGGAAACACTACACTAGACCACTCAGGTTGGAGAGTAGAAGTTTGAATGGTAAAAAACCAACAAAACTTGCCTTTATAGTGTAGGAATAACTCAGAATTTGAATTCAAATCCTAACCCTAACTCAATCAAAGTTACATAAAGGATTAAATTTGATTAGATTACAAACATGAAGAATTCCCCCCCAAAATTAGAGCAACAACTAGCCATAAAGGCTCATAACACCTCAAGCACACCCCAACATTGATGGCATTCAGAAAATAGGCATGGCACCGTCGGGAAATCCATGATCAGAACAAGATCATCACATCCTGACAAATATTATAACCACTGCAACACTTCAAGGAATAAATGGCATCACTTATCAATCACTTCAACCTTGGAAGAAGCACAAGAATGTGATCAAAAGCTGCCTGGAATTGATCTAGTAGCTGAGAAACAGATACACCATTAATGTGTAGACAATATTTGCAAACCGGCACAGCTAGGCTTTGGGAAAATCAGAATATGAACTATGGTCATTGATCAATCCCAATCGCACCAAGATCTAATGGTTAATGCTCATCACACAAAAATTTAAAACCCAACCGCCAGATTTAATTGCTTTAAACTCGGGCCATTAGATCATCACCATTGTAACATCGCATCACTCACAATAATGATGTGAGTCATACAAAATTGCACTAATAAGATTTTACCACCTAGAGAGCTGTTAGGATTTAGGTGTCATCAACCTTGTAAATCCTTTAATTAATTATTCTCCTAAAGTGTTTTCAACATTTACCTATAAGAGGTGAAACTGTTTGACCAATGGTGGTGAAAGAGATAATGTTTAAATATAGTGTTACTATTTGTCATTTAGGATGTTGTAAGAGCATCTATGACATGTATGCAAGTTGTCATAAGATGTTATGACAATATGACATATTCCTATGACAATATGACAGATTCCTATGACAAAATATGCTATCTTTGACCCCAAGTGCTCATGCATAAGTTATGCCTTATGACAGCTATAAGAGCATATGTAAGAGGATATTCTTAGGGTGTCATGATCATTTCATGAAGGGAGGCATGAGGTTTGTGAGGAGGTATTGTTTCCTATTGTTTGGAAAAACCATGGTGGTTTTCATCCTCACAAATCTCTTTAAATAGGGGCCATGAGCTAGAGTTATTCAATTCAGTTTTGCAGGTTTGTAAGGTAACATGGTGCTACAGGATTTTACAGGGATGCTAAGAGAAGTCTATTGCTGCATGTAATATTTTAGAATATTAGTAATATAATTTCCTCTCTTTCGGTGGTGGATTTTTTTCCCTTTAGGGTTTCTCCATGTAAATTTGTTGTTGCATGTGTTATGATTCTTCTATCTCTCTCTCTCATTATTTCTTCACACTTAGGCTAAAGGTTAATCTACATATTTCAGATTTGCATTCACCTATTTAATTTCATATTGCAAGCTTTCTTCACCTTGATAATCAACATTTGGTATTAGAGCCAACGGTTCTATTAAGGAAGGGACACTTTCCTTTTAAAGTGTTGAAGGTTTTTTGTTGCGGTGGGAGATTTTGTGTTGTGAGTTTTGCAGATTTATGAAAAATTGCATACCATGGCCTCACCTCTCGTCAAGATATTGAGAAGTTCAATGGCATTGGTTATGAGATGTGGAAGTTGAAAGTGGAGGATCTCCTTGAGGAGAGAGATCAGTGGTTACTAGATTCAGTTGATAAGAAGCCATCTACTTCAACCTTGTCAGATGAAGATTGGAAGAAGTTAGAAAAGAAGGCTCAAGGAACCATTCAGTTGTGTCTCATTGATTTTTTCCTCTTGAATGTCTCTTTAGAAGACACGCCATACAAGATTTGGAGGAAGATAGGTGAAATCTATCAAACTAAGAGTTTTTCTAACAAGTTGTATCTCAAAAGATGTTTATATTCATTAAAGATGAAGAATGGTGATTCTATTGTTGAACATTTGAATGCTTTTAATTTGATTATAAGTCAGCTTTCATCTATTGATGTTAAAATAGAAGATGAGGATAAATGTATTATTTTGATTTTCTCTTTGCCAGAATCTTGGGAAAATTTAATATGGTTATAACAAGTGGTGGTGTAGAACCTAAGATGGATAATGTTGTTCCCATACTTATTTCAGAGGATATGGGGAGAAAGACCATGCATAGTGGCTCCCAAGATGCCTTGCATGTGTGAGGTAGGCCCAAGGAGAAATGGCCTAAAGGGGATAAGAAGAAGGATAAGTCTAAAGGACAATCTAAGACCCCTAGAAAGAGTAGAGTGAAGTGTTGGAATTGTGGTAAACGGGGAAATGTGAAGGAGTGTATAAATAAGAAAATGAATGCAGATTCCTTCATAGAAAAGTCCTCTAATAACAGTGATTTTGATGCTTTGATTATTTTAGCTAACACAGTTTGCAATGATGCTTGGCTTATTGATTCAAGTTCTTCCTTCCATATGACTCCTCAAAAGGAGTGGTTTTCTACATACAAAGAATATGATGGAGGAGAGGTCTTCATGGGTGACAACAACTCACAAAATATTATAGGTAAAGGAAAGGTAAAGTTGTGTTTCAGTGATGGGAGGGTAAAAATCCTTGATGATGTTTTACATATTCCAGGACTTACAAAAAGTTTAATTTTGGTTTCCAAGTTGAATGATTCTAGAATGAATGTGACATTTGACAAGTCTAGTTGTAGGATGTTAAGGGGAAGTTTGGTGGTTCCTAAAGGATCTCAAATAGGGAATCTTTTTACATTACATTTCTCTACTTTTTGTAACTCCTCTTTTGTAACTAGCATTGAAAATGCATGTATGTTGTGGTACCATAGATTGGGTCACATTGGTGAAAAAGGTCTTAGGACCATACTTGATAAGAAACTAGTAGACGGTATTTCTGATTATTTTGTTGGTAAAAATGATTTATGTGAGGATTGTGTGTTTGGTAAACAAAATAGGTCATCATTTCCTAAAGGAACTAATAAAGCTAATGGATTGTTAGAACTAATTCATTCAGATGTATGTGGTCTAGTGGATATAGATTCTTTGAGTAGATCTCCTTATTATGTTTCCTTCATTGATGATTACTCAAGATATACTTGGATTTATTTTATGCATACAAAATATAAAGTTTTCACCAAATTTAAGGAATTTAAGGCATTGGTTGAAAAGAAAACAGATTATAAGATAAAAGTATTGAGATCTGACAATGGGGGTGAATATTTTTCTAAGAAATTTGATGAGTTTTGCAAACATGCAGGAATTGTTAGGCAAAATATTACACCTTACACACCCCAAAAAAATGGGGTAGCAGAAAGAATGAACAGTACATTAATGGAAAGAGCTAGGAGCATGTTAAGTAGTGCTAAGTTAGATAAATGTTTTTTCGGAAGAAGTTGTTGGTACTGCTTGTTATATAATTAACAAATCTCCTTGTAAAGCTCTTGTTGATAGAACACCTTATGAAATGTGGTTGGGTAAAAATCCTTTAGTTTCAAATTTAAGGGTGTTTGGTTGTGAGGCTTTTGTTCATGCGCCTAAAGAGAAGCAGTCTAAATTGGATCCCAAATCTTAGAAATGTATCTTTGTAGGTTATGGTGAAAATATTAAAGGTTATAAACTTTGGAATCCACTAACCCGAAATATGATATTTTCTAGAGATGTTATTTTTAGGGAATTTAGAGCTAAGTCCAAAGATGAGCAACCAAAGGAAAAGTAAAAAATAGTACATTTTGAAACTAAGCAAGAAGATGCACATGCAGAAGAACAAAGAGATGGACGAGAAGATGGAGAAGAAGAAGAGATTTTTGAAGAATCTGTTGTAACAAAAGAAGTTGGAATCAATGAGGATGAACATGAGGAGGAATCTCTTACTCCACCTTCGAGAAGGTCCACAAGACAATGAAATCTAGTTGACAGGTATAGCCAACCTAATTTTCATTATAATTTTTTTTTGATATGTACTGATGATGAACCTAGATCTTTGAGGGAGGCTCTCTCTTTATAAGAATGTGAGTCTTGGATGCAAGCCATGCAGGATGAGATGACATCTTTGAAAAACTGTGACACCTAAGATCTTTTTAGTTTTCCCAAAGGAAGAAGGGACATTGGTTGTAAGTGGGTATATAAAAGGAAGTTTGGTGCAAATGGTAAGTTGGAATGGTACAAGGCTAGATTAGTGGCCAAGGGCTATTCCCAGAGAGAGGGAGTTGATTTTGGTGAAATATTCTCTCCTGTTGCTAAGTTAACTTCTATTAGATTCCTTTTATCCATTGTTGTTTCTTATGATTTAGAAATAGAACAAATGGATGTTAAAACTACTTTCTTGCATGGGGATCTCGAGGAAGAAATTTATATGCAACAACTTGACGGTTTTGTTGTGAAAGGAAAATAACACTTGGTTTGTAGGTTAAAATGGTCTCTATATGGTTTGAAACAGTCACCTAGGATGTGGTACTAGAAGTTTGATGCCTTTGCATTAAATATGGGTTTTGTTAGAAGTGAAGAGGATCACTGTGTTTATTTTAAAGTTATTGATGATCATATATTGATTGTTGTTGTATATGTGGATGATATGTTGTTCATTGGTAACAATAAGGCAATGATTAGGGAACTTAAAACTCAACTTTCTAGCACATTTGATATGAAAGATTTAGGGGCTGCTAAATATATTCTTGGGATGGAAATAATTAGGGATCGGGTTCATAGAAAGCTTTGGTTAAGTCAGAGTAAGTATGTTAACACTATTTTGCAAAAGTTTAATATGTAGGATTGTAAACCAGTAAATGTTCCATTTCCAATTGGTACTAAGTTAAGTTTATACATGTGTCCTGAATTGGATGACGATATTGATGAAATGTCTAAAGTTCCTTATGCTAGAGTTGTTGGTAGTTTAATGTATGCAATGGTTTGTACTAGACCAGATATAGCCCAAGCAGTGGGAGTTCTAAGCAGGTTTATGTCTAACCCTAGTAAAGAAAATTGGAATTTTGTTAAAAGGGTATTTAGATATTTGCGAGGAACTTCTGATTACTGTTTGGTTTATCATGGTATTGAGCATACAGGGTTTTTTTGATTCAGATTGGGTAGGTGACTTGGATAGTCGAAGGTCCACTATTGGCTATGTGTTTACTTTGTTTGGAGGTGCAGTGAATTGGATGAGTAAAAGACAACATATAGTTGTTTTTTCCACCATTGAAGCAAAGTATATGGCTGCTACACATGCCTCTAAGGAGGTAGTTTGGTTATAGATACTTGGTAATGGTATTGGTTTTGATTGTTAGATAGTGAGGATCGGATGTGATAGTCAAAGTGCCATATGTTTGGCTAAAAATCCTATGTATCATGCTCGTACTAAGCATGTTGATGTTTAGTATCACTTTGTGCAAAAAATGGTTGAGAATGGACATGTCTTGATTGAAAAATTTGGTACTTTGGATAATTTTGTAGATTTGCTTACAAAGCCAGTCACCACGGATAAGTTCTCTTTGTGTAGAAAGGCCATGGGCCTTGATCACTGTACTTAATTCTATGTAATTGTATCTCTATGGGTGTAATTTACAATGTATGATGTCAAGTGGGATAATGTTAGGGTTTAGGTGCCATCAACCTTGTAAATCCTTTAATTAATTATTCTCCTAAAGTGTTTTCAATATTTACCCATAAGAGGTGAAATTGTTTGACCAATGGTGGTGAAAGAGACAATGTAAATGTAGTGTTACCGTTACCATTTGTCATTTAGGAAAATGACAAAATAGCTAGGCGTCCCACTTGGAATCTTCTAGAATAAGGTTGTTAGGATGTTGTAAGAGTATCTATGATATGTATGACAGTTGTCATAAGATGCTATGACAATATGATATATTCCTATGATAGTATGACAGATTCCTATGACAAAATATGCTATCTTTGACTCAGGTGCTCATGCATAAGCTATGCCTTATGATAGCTATAAGAGCATCTGTAAGAGGATATTCTTAAGGTGTCATGATAATTTCATGAAGGGAGGCATGCATTTTGTGAGGAGGTTTTTTTCCTGTTATTTGGAAAAACCATGGTGGTTTTTATCCTCACAAATCTCTTTAAATAGGGGCCTTGAGCTAGAGTTATTCAATTCAGCTTTGTAGGTTTGCAAGGTAACATGGTGCTGCAAGATTTTATAGGGATGATAAGAGAATTCTATTGTTGCATGTAATATTTTAGAATATTAGTAATATACTTTCCTCTCTTTCGGTGGTGGAGTTTTCTGCCTTTAGGGTTCCTCCATGTAAATCTGTTGTTGCATGTGTTATAATTCTTTTATCTCTCTCTCATTCTTTCTTCACACTAAGGCTAAAGGTTAATATACATATTTCAGATTTGCATTCACCTATTTAAGTTCATATTGCAAGCTTTCTTCACCTTGATAATCATCAAGAGCCAACCATTCAAACTGCGGGCACCACCATCGCTCCATACGACAGGAGAATCCACATTGATCCACTCGCTAACCCTGTTGCTTTTCAAAAATCATTATTTTATTCAAGCGAGGTGAGTGGGGAATGAATGAGATCAAATCTCAATGAAGCATATCCACTGTCAGATAAAAAACTCTTAACATCAGGTATGCTAGTGGAAACTGGGCCCCACACCTTCAATCGTACACATGTCCACAACCTAGTAACCCCACTGCTTTTCAAAAAGTATTATTTTAATTGAGCAGGGTGCACGGGGAGTAGCTAGGATGCATTCAGTGATTTCACTTTGATATCCTCCATTCGATAAAGGGCCCACTTGCACATTTAAAAATTTAATACACAAATGCATATAATTCATGACTTAAATGGGGGCCATCTTAGGACATAAGTCGTAGGGAGAAAAAATATTTTGGCCAACAACTTAGGAAAAGATCAAATATTTCAAATGGAGTAGCAACCAGAAAGGAAAGGTAAAGGGGTTGGTGAACACATGACCTCCTAGACATAAGTTGTAACTCAAATGATCAGGAACCACTGATAGAAAGGAGATCGTTAAGTCACCCAAAATCTGAACTACAAAACCTCATGTCAGAGGTTGAATAGTTAGGAAAACCCATAACTTGCTAATAACAAAGAGATCACCAAGTCGAGAAGTTACAAAACTTAAAAAACCCACAACATAGGTTAGAAAAACTTGGAAGCCTGCAACCTAGGAAAATGACAAAACATTAGAAGGGGTTGTGGCTAGGCAAATGACGAGCCAATGACACAAGGTTGCAACTTAAAGGGACAAGTCTAAGCTGGCACAAAAATCCAATGACAAAATACAAAAAAGCATAATAAGGGTTTAGGGTTTTATGATATAAGGGTTTAAGCCCTTCATGCAATTTTTGAACCCTAAGCAAACAAAATGGAGGAAACTCAAAGGCTCAAAAGGAAAAATTTATGGAAATGGCCATGAATTTTACAAGTACCACCATAAGCCTCACAACCAAATACCCTTAAATGTGAAACAAAAGGTTTCTTACCTATCCACAATTCATAAGGTGTTATTTCAAGAGCCTTGCAAGGAGATCTATTCAACAAGTAACAAGTAGTACTTACAACTTTTGCCTAAAAGAATCTATCAAGCTGTGAACTACTTAACATACTTCTGGCTCTTTCCATAATTGCCAAATTCATCCTTTCTGCCACTACATTTTGTTGAGGAGTGTAAGGAGTAGTTTTTTTCTAATAATTCCTACATGCTTACAAAATTCATCAAATTCCTTAGAACAATATTCCCCTCCATTATCAAACCTCAAAAACTTAATATTACAATCTGTTTGGTTTTCAACTAAGGATTTAAATTCTTTAAACTTAGTGAAAAAAATAGATTTATGTCTCATAAAATATAACTAGGTATATCTTGTAACATCATCAATGAAAGAGACAAAATATCTAGATTTTCCAATTGATTCCACATCCACATGACCAAATACATCTAAATGAATAAGTTCCAATTTATTATTAGATTTAGTATCTATTTGAAGGAAAATATTTTATGTTTTGTTTACCAAACACACAATGTTCACAGAAATCAAAACTCTCATCAAAATAGGAAAAACAATCTAACAACTTTTTATTCAAAATGGTTCTTAAACTAGTATCACTAATGTGGACCAATCTATGGTGCCACAACATACAACTATTTTCATTTTTTTCATCTACATTGGTGGAGTTAACTATTGGCTACTTTTTATGCTGTTAACCAGGTTGGTCTTCTAATATACCTATGGAATTGCCAATTCCAATCAAGGGCAGCTCAAAGGACTTGGACCAACTGACGAGGACTTTAAAATAACCTCCTACACTTCAGGCTTTGCAAGACTCAGGAGGGTGATCCCTTTAGAAATATCAACAAATTGAAACACATACACAACAAAATATTGCTTAACAGATAATCTCATTTAATGGCTCAACATAATAGGATATTACTGAATAGAATTGGTTGTTCATCAGTAATATCAACTACTTGGAGCATGAGATAACCATAACACTATAACACATAGGGATTTAAAATGGTTTTGAATTTTGAAGATTGGGGACCCAGCTGAAAACAATAGAAGTATAATACTTGACCAGTGCCAGAAAATGGGCTATGGAGTCATATAACCAGCATTCATCCTATAGTGTTGAAAATGTTATGAAAATCCTTACAAATGTTATCACATTATGACAACCAGATCACTGAAGTTTTATCTGATAACTCTTCTTATAAATCCACTTGAAACATAGTATTCCTGTCACATATGCTGAAGTAATTACACTATCCTATGAACAAAAGGAAAAATAAATGCACCTTGTGCTTCATTAAAGCAATTACATTATTCTCAGAATAGAAGGCAACAACATATATCACTCTAATGCAGCAAATGTGCATGAAAAGACTCAGATAATCTTATTATTGAATCAAAAAGAGTAGTACATCTTAGAAATGGAGATAATTATTAGCTAAATATAAACATGAGAACACAATTCATAATAGACACTTTCAGATTTAATGACTCAATTACGTTTCTCCCAACTATACAGTTCTACCCAGAGCTTCTGCTTGACTTGTAGAGGTTTCAAAAATTGGAAACCCCAACCTCTCTTTTTGCAATGAGAGAAGAAAAGAATAAAAGAGAAACCGAAGTAGCCCTAAGATTAGTCTGATCTGTAGATGCCATCTGGAAACTCAATCCACCATCGATCAACAAGCTGCTCAAAACCTCTCTCATCTCTCTATAACTGAATTTGACTCATCATTCGCCCTTGCTGTTAGTTATCTTGCAATAGAAAATTCGCCCATGTGATGGAATTCCCCATTTTACTCTATTGTTGTACAATGCTCCTACCCGTGAAAAATTATGTTTCATCACTTTTCTTTGTTTGTTGCGGATTATACTTTCATTTTATATATTAAAGTCTCATAACTTTAATATTCCTTCTCACATTTATCTCCCAACAAATAATATTTGGCCCTAAAGTGAATATTAAATTCACTTTTCCTTGCATATTCCCATGTGCACTTTTCACATTAAAATATTTGCCTTAAATATTTCATCTGAAATATTTATTAAGACAAAAACACTTTACCCATATCATCTATTTTATCTGAAATATTTTACTCCTTTAGATAGAAACACATATTTTAATCCCACTTTACATGACACATTTTAGAATACCTATCTGAGTTGGCCTAATGGTGGAGAACTTGTACTCTTGAAAGAGAGGTCACAAGTTCAAATCCTGCGGGGGGTAAGGTATGTACACCTCATATTGTGGAGCACGAGTTGGGTGCCTCCCTCAGATTTGGGAGTATGAGGAGTCCCATATATACTGTAAGAGTATGAGGAGTCCCATATATACTGTAAGCTGTCTGTAGACCCAAAAAACAGATCGCCTGGTATTCGTGGACTATAAAATAATATTATTATTATTATTATTTATCCTTTTAAACGCCCTGGGCCCACCTCCTTATGAGAAAATTCTCATTTAAACATTTGAAATATTTGGGCTTTATTTTTTATCGTGCATGTTTAAATGCTTTACCTTTTATTGAAATAAAAAATTTAAAACAATTGTGATGGAGCCCCACCTTTTTGAAAACATTACCTAATCCGTGCTCATCGAAGACCTCACCCGGACCCACCACGAGCCACGCAGCACAAGCCCGCAATTTCATAGACTTTAACTTGCTTGCATCTTGAGATTGTGAAATGGCGGGGAACAGTGGAGATTATGCTACACTTGACTCTCATTTTCCAGCCGTTGGATCATTTCTTGCATCTTTTCACTTTCTCTGCCCTAATTTCTCCATTTACCGTGTATTCCTCTGCTTCATTTTTTTACACAATGTGCCCTAATTTTTCTATTTCGGATGCTCGACATTCATGGTGGCTCCATCATATTTTCTGCATTTGAGAACATCCAATTGCATGTGCTTGGAGTTGTTAAAGTCCCTTCACAACTCCATTCTATGCGCACACCATGCATTATTTGAGGCATTTGCTGAAAAGTTGCTAAAGACTTGTGTATGTTGGGTGCCTTCATTTGTTGTGCACTCTTTGATTCATCTCTACTTCGAGCTCACATTGCAGCCCTTAACAACCATATTTATCTAGCATTCATTCTCCCTTTGCTTTGAGAGGTCATACGCCTTGTCTAAGCTTTTGAACTTTTAAACTTGCAATCATTTTCAGGTTACATCTCTGTTTTACACCATATTCCCCTAAAAAACTGTGTCCTTCTCCATGCGCGCGGGCTCCTCCATGCTTTTTCATTTTTAAGGTTTATGAAGTCATTTTCATCAAATACATTTTGTGTTTATCTTGCAAGTGGGGCGTTCCCTCTGGACTGATGATGGCGCTTCTTTTACTTGACAGTTTCTAAAGTATCTTTCAATGTTCATTTTGTATACATTCTGCCACTCCTCTTGTTGCGCACCATGTAGTTTCTTTATTTACTTCAGGTGCCTCCATCGAGCCTCTTTAATGTTCATCTCACTCAACATAATGGGAGCCTCTCCATTTGAGCGCCCAGGCTGCTCATTGCATCAACTTAAAAGTTTCTGATGCATTTTCAACAAATACATGATGTACATGCTGCAACTATAGCACTCCTTGAGATCACATTTATTTGAGGCATTCCTCAAAACAAACTCATGCACACCCCTTCTCTATCTCATGGCGTGCCTTTCTCTGAATATTCAACAACCTGTTGTAGTTTTCATTTTTGCGCAGGGACCTCTTTTTATGCTATGCTATCCTCACTTTGAATGACATAGATTTACTACTTTCAAGGAGTTGATGAATGTCCATGTGCCCCAATGTGGTTTGAGCTTCTTCTCAAGTCAATTACATTGGCTTGCAAATTTCTAATGTTTCTCAACATCTATTTTGTGCATACGCTGCCTCCATGGAATTTCACCAAATCTGCCCCCTATTTTCCAAGAACTTCGATGGCCTTGCCCAGCCAGTTGGTTGGTTGTGATTCCAACTACATTTTCTCAAATAGGTTCAATGCAATTCACTGCAAGTCGCATGGATTTACCCTCATATCCTTAGTATTTTCATCCTTTAGCTCTTCCCCTTAATCCTTTTCATGTTAGTCCTGCTAAAGTTTTTTATTTTAGCATCATGTAGTCATTTTAAATAACTAAGCAGGATCAAAGTAATCGATGTGACTTTCCCCAAGAGAGCTTCAAGTGAAATACCACCACATCCTACCCAATAGGTGAATACCATCTCTGTATAATCATGGTGCTTTGGATGAAATCCTCATGGATGCATATTATATTTGCTTCCACATTTGTTACTCCTCTTGTTTCAATTCTCGCCAAAGATGATGGACTTTTTTCCATTCTAATGTATTACCACTTGTAAACATTTATGTGTTGTACACAATTACATCAGTCAAAGCATCCCATGATTCCATATTACCCATCCTAAGACAAGCTTTACGAATCTCCCACAAATTCATCATGGTCAAGCTGCATGTAAACTTGAAAATGATGTTTGATACTTGTCAAACTAATATGGTGGTCTTGTTACCTTCTAAAAAAGGTTGTTTTATGAAACATCACTTGTGCTCATTCCTTAAACCTCATACTAGAGTAAAAGGTAAATCTTACTTTGTATTCAAACCTTTCATCCCAATGTAATCAATTGAACACTGACCACTAGATACATCAGTTGGATCACTCTCGCTATAAAGCTTCCATGGGAGATCAATTGTAACTTACTTCAAGACTGGGCATAACATGTTGGGTCCCCATGTGGACCCAGCTAAAAAAAATTTCATTTTCAAACAATTGTCAGACTCAAATTGACGTTAGGTAGATTCTGAATGCATTAGAAATTGAAAACATGAATTGGGTCCTCTTTAAAACTCACTTTTAGGCACATTTGGAAAATGGTGAAACTAGCCAGGTGGGATCTGGAATCGTCTCTGAAAACTAGTCAAACGACCTCGTGAAGCCATAAAAACTTACAGGCATGCAAACATTCCTCCTAAGAATACAATGCAAAAGACGGCTCGACAAAAGGAATCATGAGGTGAACATTATTAATTGGAAAAGTTTCCCTCTCAGACCTTTCTACAGATGTTGTTCAGAACCAGTTAAAACTCAAGAGATCACCTCATTGCTAAAATATCAAATCAGCTCCTGGTGAGCTGCCACTATACACAGTAGAAAATTTTAGTACAATGAGCATGTGTGCAAGAGGAATTTCCTTCAATCATCATCCATCAAAAGTTATAGATGCTCGAAGTTGGCCTCTTAGAAAGGTTTAAGTGCAAAACTGAAGAAATTCAGTTTAGTTTTGATCTGCTAAAAATAGCAAATCAACTCGTGAGGCCCTGAAAACTGACATGTGAGTTCATCTTGGTATAGAGAATGTAGAACAACATTCATTTTCTCTTGACGATCAATTGGTTGCAAAATGCAAGCTCAAATGGGAGGCAACTTTGCAAAACTGAACATTCACAAACAATTGAACAGTGACAGAACCCTCCAGCTTCACTTTTTGAAACCTTGACAAAACTCATCGTGGGAAGCTGAAAATTGACATACATGTTCACATAGGACACATGAGTGTGTCTGCAAAGGGATTTTTCTTAGAAATCAATGGTCTTCGAATTATGACCCTCCAAAGTAGGTCATTCAGGCATATTTCATTAGGTGCACTTCAGAAAGTGCGGAGGCAAAAGTTTGATATGAGCATCTCAAATTTGAGAGTGCCAACATTAACAATAGTAGTGGCTTCAAGCCTAAATAGAGTCCCCTTTCTTATCCCTCTTGCTATCACCAAATTTCCTCTTACCAATATGCAACCATGCTTATCAAATGTTACATGTATTCCCAAATCATTCTTCGAAACTAAAATCAAATTTCTAGCTACTCTAGGATCTTGACCTTCAACTATCATCAATAGTTCTAAGTTGTCCCATGCAAGGGGTGAGGAGCTAGTTAAAAGTCTAAGGGAGTTTACCCATGGTTAACTAACATTAAATTTTTATGAGTGGGACTTAATTCCAAGGTTGTATTATTTAAAATCGTGTTATATTTACTGATAAAATGAATCAGAGCAATTGAGTGAATTTGTTAATTAGGAAGGCATGAATAAATACAAAGTAAGGTTGGTAAATAACCAACCTGATCGTGCATACCCGATCAACTATATTGTAACTACATAAGTAGTTCCATATTATTATATTAATGATGTAATAAAAAAAACTATTCTAAGACCCCCCCTTATTACATCATATTCCGAAGAGACCAAAGCATGAAAGTTCAAAAATCCTTGAACGTCACAACTACAAGTGATTTGGTAAAAATTTCTGCACACTACTCTTGATTCGAACACAAATGGAGTTGTATATTCTATTGTTGAACATGCTCATGGATATAATGGCACTAAACCTCAATATGCTTGGTACACTCATGAAATGCCAGATTGTGAACAAGCTTCAACACAATCTGATTGTCGTAGAACAAAGTGGTAGAACCTGTATCAAGAACTCCCATACCTTCCAAAATGCAACGTAACCATATCACCTCATAGATAGCCCCCTTGTGACATGATATCATTCCTCTTTGGAAGAGTGAGAAATAGTGGTTTGGTTATTTCTCCCCCAAGAAATCAGATCAGATCCCTATCAAGCCCACATTTTACACACTAAAAAACCTAATGAAACTACAACAACTAATAATTTTGCAAATATTTTTTTTCTTTGTTTACTTGAAAGACAATAACAACACAATTCTCTACTTAGAACTATAGTCAATAAACACACTACTTAGAAGCAAAGATATAAATTATTTACTATTTTTAGCAATAGAGTCTACTTACTTTGGGTCAACTTAATGTACCTCTTACATTTCATCATGTCAACAATACCTCGCTCCCAATATCTATACTTGCAAGGTCTACATGACTTGGCACACACATAAACATCCTTAAAGATTGTAATAATAAGAAAATGGGAATTTTGTTTCTAATATATCAATCATAATTATAACCTTCTTGATAGTATTACCTCAATAATATCATTTACTTTGTTAATACTATTAAATTGAATTAATTAGACATTCAAGGAGGGTTGTGACTTATAGGATTAAACTAGAATTAATCAGGTGGCAAGAAGAATGGGTAATAAATTCAAAATCTTCGCAATAGAACAATGATGGTCCATTTGAATTGGTTAAGAATATAATAATAGTTCAAACCTTAAAAGAGATCGTTTCTTCAAAAAAATATTAAATGATTACAAGGTTTAATTGTATACAAGAACAACTTCATGAATTAATTACACCGATAATTAAAAGGTTGAGGTTGACCTTTTCATGAAGATAATATTCAATGCAATTTATGTACGTGAATCCAAATGCATTATACATATATCCCTATGTAAACATCTACAATAGATACATAAGTTAGTGTGATGTTGTACCAATTCTCATGCTTATAGCAACATTTCATATGTACCTCTTCATACATAGTTAAATAGCAATTGAGAGTATAAAAACCTCATAGATAACACACACACACTGATTGAAACCAAATTTCGTAGAAATGATTAAACACATCAAAGAATGGAATAAGAACCAAGGTTACATAACTCAATATGATAATACTAATATTTTATTAGACGACCTCCACTATAAAAATATGAAAGCGACACTCAAAAAATGGTGAGGCATCACAATCCTAGAAAGAAAATTCCACCCGAAGTAGACTTCCTATCATCCACTCAACTTGCATAGTTTGTATTTGTGTATCCATACAATGAAAAATAAGTATTCTACTTATATTCCAATCCATATGCCACTATACCACAAATGTACCTCAAAACCCTCTTTGTTCCCTTCCAATGAACAACCTTAGGTTCCTTCATAAACGTAAAAAGATAATTGACAACAAAATTGATATCCGGCTTGGTATAGATCAGGTAGATGAGACTCCCAATCAACTAGCGATAAAGAGTAGAATTCACCTGAGCAGATGGATTGTGGTTGGAAAGTTGCAAACTTGTCTCCATAGGGGTTGACATGGGTTTGCAATCTTCCATGTGGAATCTCTTGAGTAGTGTCTTGGAATACTTCATCTAAGAAACACATATCTGATTCTTCTTTTTCCACAATTCAAATCCAAGACAATAATGCAAGAGTCTGAGATTTTTCATGTCAAATGATTGTTTGAGATCATTCTTCATTGCATCAATCATCTCTAGAGAACTCGCTATGATGACTAGATCGTTGACATAAACAATCAAAATGAAAATCTCCCCCCCTTGCTATTTGAGGTAGAGATTGGGATCATATGGATTCATGATGAATCCATGGTTAAGGAGATGCTCTTCAATCTTGATATACTAGGCTTGGGGAGCTTGTTTAAGACCATAGAGGAATTTGATGAGTCTGCATACTTTGTGTTGTTTCCCAAGTGCAGTGTATCCCTTTGGTTGATGTAAGTGTAGGTTTTTTATTTTCCTTATATTAGGGGTATTTATTTTTTCCTACACATATTATTTAAGCTTTCTTAGATTTATTAGGAGTGGTTAATATGAGGACACATGGTGAAATACATCAACTACATATATCACTCTCTCCCCACACATGGGTGGTTGAGTTACACATCCTCTTTTGGCTTGTTGTGTCACCTCTCATAACCACTATTCTATTTTTACCTAGGTAGGTTATGGGATAGTTGGGTTTCTCACCCTCTTTTTGCTTTATGTGCCACCTCATCTTTGTCTTCACCTAAGGAGGTTATGCCACATGTTTTGTCATTTACCAAGTAGGTGATAACCTCCCACGTTTTATGGGTAGTAGGAGTTAATGCACCTCTTGTATGTTTTTTTCCTTATTTTTCTATATATTGAGCACTCTCCTCTCATCTTTACTAGTTCAACTAGTTTGGTGATCACTTGGTGGGAGTAATGAGATTATTTTTCAATTTCTCTTACCTTCTCTCTATTTTTCTCTAATTTTAGATTTCTCTTCATTCTGCTATTTTGATCTTCGATTATCTATTGAGTGAATTTGTATGTGATCTACGATCGACATCATATCCTGGCTTTGTTCTTGCTTCTTGCAGAATCTAACATGGTATCAGAGTCATGTTGTCTGGTATGGCTCATTATTTTTTTGATTTTTTGAGATATTTGAGACTAGTAGAAAGCTAATATTTTTTCTTAAAAACCAAGTATGCTCTTCTCCTGCATCCTCGTATGACCTAGAGAATCAAAACAATTTAAAAGAAAATAAACATATATTTAATTTGGTTTACATATATTTGTTCCCATGAGATCTAGGTGATTTGTAGCTTTTTGGTAATATTGGAGGCTTTTTCAACATTTCCAAAGAGTCCCGAAGGTTTAAGAAAGTAAAAATTAACTTTTATTTCACCAAAATCAAAGATTGGAGGACACAGTAAAAAAAATCAGAATTAAAATCTTGAATTTTAACTGGAGCCATTTTCATTTTGGATTAAAAAATATAGCTTCCACTTGTTTTCAAGAAAAATGATTTCTAGGTTTTATTTCCAACATCAAAAAACCATTTGGGTAGTCATTACATTTTGCAAAAAGTTGATAAATTTTGCAAAAATTAAATTCGAAAAAGGTGTGAGTCGTTTTTCACAAGCAAATTTTGCATTTTTTTCAAAATTGCATAACTTTTGCCTCAGGTGTCAATTTTCACAAATGAGTACTTGATGGAAAGCTAGAAATGATAAATTTCCATCCATGAAGGTTTGAGTAAAACTTTATGCCTTCTTCAATTAGATATTGTAGATTGAATATGTTGCATTTTTATCTTCAATAAGTCATATCTTTCACTTTTGTAATCCATTTTTCAAAAAGAAAAAAGTGTTAGAAAGATATTAAAGAGTAAAAAATAGATACAAGGTTATTTTTTCAGATTTTTATTTGAAAATTAATTTGTATCAAATATTGTAATTTTGGCCATTAAAGGCCTTATAAGCCTTGTAATATGGAAAATCCTTGTAAAAGCACTAATCATAAAGTCCCAACATTGTAATATCTTGGGGGGGTGATTTTTAATACTAGTGGAAAGGGGGGGGTGTCTCATGTGTCTTCTTTCTTTTCTCTTTTATTTCTTCTATGCAATCTTCTTTTCTACTCTCATGGATGCATCTATGGTTCCAATTTCAACTCCCTATAATTATTTTGAATGGATTCTAAGATGGTAATATATCTGAAAAGACATGGATATCATCATGTAACAATGGGACTTGAAACTGAACCACAAGATGATGCATAAAAGATTAAATGGTTTCACAAATGTGATGAAGTTGGTACTTTGTGTATGTCAGTATCTCTAGACCTACTTTTTCATATTGAGTCTGCTAAAACATTGAATGATGTGTGGACAACATTGGAAAACCTCTTTGGTAAGCAAGATGAGTTAAGAGGCATCAATTGGAGAACGAACTCATAGGGATAAGTCCTTCAAATTTTGACAGCATATAGGACTTCACAAAATTCAAAGTTGTTAGATTACAATTGGAATAGTGTGGAACCAAGAAAGATGATAATCAAATGATCTTGAGTATTCTTTCTAAGCTTGGTCCTAACTATTCTGCATTTTCTTCTACATTCTATACTGCAAAATGTGCCCTAGGCTCTACATATAAAATTCCTTCTTTAGATGAGTTTATTGTAGAACTCACTAGGGAGTAGGAAAAATTGGTTCTAATGGGTATAATTAAACTCTCTAAGTCACATGCATTGGTTGTTAATCAGGGCACAAAAGAACAAAAAGGGTCTAATAAGCAAGATAAGAAATAAAATAACCAAGGAGAGAAGAAGAAAGATCAAAAATATGTTACTTCAAAAGTAGATAATCATATCTCTTCATCAAAAGGTGAAAAACCTAAGAAGGAGAAGGTCAAGTGTTCTTATTGCAAAAGGCCTGGCCATGATGAACATAAATTTTTAAAGAAAAAAATTGACCACCTTTCACATCTTCTAGAAAAGAACAATATCAAGGTGCCTGATTTAGTTAAACAAAGTTCATTAGAAGGTTCTTCTAAGGACACAAACAAAAGTAAGGGGAAAGGAAAGGGCAAGGCCTTAGTTGTTGTTGCTTCACAACTAGATTCTTGGATCATTGAATTAGGTGCTTCGCACCACATGGCCTCATTAGAGGATAATTTTACCCCTTTGGAGCCATGTTCTATGCCTACCATACTTATGGGTGATGACACTCTTGTTGAAATGCATGGGAGAGGGTTGTTTGATGTGGGTGAAGGGACATTTGAGGATGTTCTTTGTGTTCCATATTTTTCAACTAATCTCCTATCTATTTATCAGATCACTCATAGTAGTTCTAGAAAATGAGTTGAGTTCACTCTAGATACAATGGTAATCAATGAAATGCATAACGGATCTATAGTTGTTGTGGGAAAAGTAGATCATCAGTCTAGATTATATCAGTTTTCTCACTTTGTTCTTGAGTCTCCTTTGACAGTATTACTCACTCATGCAAATGAGGTGATTTTTTTATGGCATCAATGATTTTTCCACTTGCACTACCATTACTTGTAGCAGCTCAGTCAACATGACATGGTTTCAGGGTTTCCTTTTATTCAATTTTCTAATGGGGTTTACCAAGGATGCATACTTGGTAATCATCCTGAGGAGAAATATGATAAAGGAAAAGCATGGAGAGCTACCGATCTATTAGAGTTGGTACACAATGACTTGGAAAGACCATTTCCACAACCATCTTTCAATAGGGATATATATGACTTGACATTTATTGATGAATTTTCTAGATACACTTGGGTATATTTTCTCAAATAGAAGCTTGAGGTCTTTGATAATTTTTTGGATTTCAAATATTTTGTAGAGAAATAATCTAGGAAGTTCATCAAGATTCTACGCATAAATAATGGGGGAGAATATGTTAACAATCAGCTTGAATAGTTTTTTCTTCAAAAGGAATCAACATGCATCACACAATTCCATACAATCCTCAACAAACTGGTGTCGTAGAATGCAAGAACATATCCTTGAAGGAGATGGAAAATTGTATGATACACTCCAAATCTTTGGCACCTTAGTACTAGGCAGAGGTCATCAACTGTGCGTGTTACATCCAAAACCGAGTTCCTCACAAAGCTATGAAGGGGGTAACTCCTTTTCAAGCTTGGACTGGTCAGAAACCCATAGTTAAGCACTTTCGAGTGTTTGGTTCTCTTGCATGGGCCATTATTCCAACAAAGAAATGCAAGGCTATGGATTCGCAGAGCAAGCCTTGCATATTTGTTGGATATCCAAATGATTTCAAAGGTTATAGGCTTTTCCATCCCACCACTCATGAGTTAATTGAGAGGAGTTTTCATTTTGAGGAGAGCTCTTTTAGTTCTCCTATCACTTCTCCATCCACTATCACATTGGAGAATTTACATCATGATGCCAATTATTCAGAGGATCTTAATCCTAATATTGATGAGGATTCTTCTTCCTCCACTTCAGATAGCGATAGTAATGATGAGGATTCACATTCCTCTTCTAGTCATCATTTAGAGGTTGATTATTATCCTCCAGATTCTCTATCCTTAACATCTCTTTGGGATAGAAAAACATTAGAGTTAGCAAGTGATTGGGTTGGTGATCCATTAGACACAAGAACACGGTCACAATTTTGGAAGGGTCCACATCTCTTCATTGCTTCAGCTTCTGATCCACAGTCTTTTCGAGAAGCTTATGGTATTCCTGAGTCAGATGCTGCAATGAAAGAAGAGTTCAATTCCTTAGAGAGGAATCACACATGTGATTTAGTCCCTCTTCCTAAGGGAAGAAAAATTGTTTGATGCAAGTGGATCTATCAGACTAAATTTGTAGTAGATGGGTTGGTTGATAAGCATAAGGCTTGGTTGGTAGAAAAAGGATTCTCCTAGGTTCCCAAGATTGACTACTTTGAAAATTTTGCTCGAGTTGCTAAGATGAATTCCATCTAACTTGTCCTTGCTATATTTGCATCACATCATTGGGAAGTTCATCAGATGGATGTGAAGAGTTCCTTTCTTCATGGTGCCCTTCAGGAGGAAATCTACATGGAGCATCCACAGGGGTTTGTGTAGGATCCTTCACTTGTGTGCACAAACTTTGAAAGTCTCTTTATTGCCTCAATCATGATCCTAAATTTCATTCTGATCTGAATGTATACATTCTGTAAATTATGCAACAGGATGACACTCTCACATTCCTAGTTCTCTATGTTGATAACTCATTGATTATAGGGAGTCACTCATTCACCATCGAGGCAGTGAAAATTTCTCTACATGATAGATTTTTGATGTTTGAATTGGGTATTTTGCATTAATTCTTGGGGATTGAGATCACTCAATCATCTTCAAGAATCTTCCTTGGACAACCCAAGTATGCACTTGATATGCTCTCCATATTTCACATGGCTGACTATAAGCCTGCATTGACTCCCTTTTTGTCATGGGTCAAACTTGAGGCTAAGTATTCTTCACCCTTGGTTGATGGAACTTTGTATCAACAACTTGTTGGGAGTCTCATCTACTTGACTCATATGAGACCTAACATTTCATATGTTGTGGGAATGGTCTCTCAATTCATGCAAGAGACAAATGAGTTGAATTGGAAAGTAGCTTAGTGGATCCTTCACTACATTCAGGGTACTCACAATTATGGGATTCAATATGCAACATACATGGATATTGACTTGGTGGGACACACAGATTCAGATTGGGTAGGTGATTCTCAAGATCACAAGTCTACTTTAGGCTATTGCTTCTCCCTTGGTTTTGGTCTAGTTTGTTGGTTGAGCAAGAAGCAATCTACAATTTCTCTTTCATAAATAGACATTGAGTATCGAGGGGCAGTTAATACCACCAATGAAGCTATTTGGCTTCAAAATATTCTCATTGAGTTTGGTATTTCAGTTAGAAATCCTATAGTCATCTTTTGTGATAATCAAAGTGTAATACAAATCTCAAGAAATCTAGTCCATCATCAACAAACAAAACACATTGAGATTCATATGCACCACATTTGAGAGTTGATTCAGGAAGGTGCCATTGATATTAAGTATTTTTCTACATCAGAGCAAACACTGTAGACATCTTCACCAAACCCTTCATAGAAAGCAAGTTCCTTCATCTACGAGCTTTTCTTGGGGTACAACAGGTGTCTACTTCTAGAGGGACTTCTTAGTCCTTCATTCTAATCTCTCTATTTAGGGGGGCTATTCCTCTTCTGGGGGGGCTTCTTCTTATGGGGGAGATCTTTATGTACATGGGTGCCTAACATGGCTTTATTTTCCAGGACCCATCTTTTCACCCACCTAAGCTATGCTTAAGGGGGGGTTTTAGTGTAGGTTTTTTATTTTCTATATGTTAGGGGTATTTATTTTTTCCTACACATATTATTTAATATTGCTTAGGTTTATTAGGAGTGGTTAATATGAGGACACATGGTGAAATGTATCAGCTACATGTGTCTCTCTCTCCCCACACATGCATAGTTGAGTTACACATCCTCTTTTGGCTCGTTGTGCCACCTCTCATAACCACTATTCTATTTTACCTAGGTAGATTATGGGGCAGTTGGGTTTCTCACCCTCTTTCAGATTTATGTGCCACCTCCTCTTTGTCTTCACCTAAGGAGGTTATGCCACATGTTTTTTCATCTACCAAGTAGGTGATAACCTCCCAACTTTTATGGGTAGTAGGTGTTAATGCACCTCTTGGATGTATTTTTCCTTATTCTTCTATATATTGAGCACTCTCCTCTCACCTTCACTAGTTCAGATAGTTCGGTGATTGCTCGATGGGAGTATAGAGATTATTCTAAAATTTCTCTTGCCTTGTCTCTATTTTTCTCTTATTTCAAATTTCTCTTCATTCTACTATTTTGATCTTCAATCATATGTTGAGTGAAGTTGCATGTGATCTATGAATGACATCAGATCCTGGCTTAGTTCTCACTTCTCACAGAATCTAACTGTTGAGTCATATAGATTTCCTCCATGAGATCTCCTTTAAGGCATGTGGTGAACTTTCCACCCAAGCTACATTTCCATAGCCAATAGCATACAAATAGTCTTGATATTTTTTGTAGGGGAGAAAGTCTCATCATAATCAATTCCTTCCTTTTGTGCATAACCCTTAGCCACAAGTCAAGCCTTATACTTGTCCATGCTACTGTTTTCCTTGTATTTGATCCAAAAAACCCACATGTAGCCAATAGCCTTCTTCCCTGGTGAAGATTAACAAGTTCCCATGTACTATTCCTAAGAAGTGCTTGATATTTAGCATCCATAACATCTTTCCAAGGTGGTGACTCAAGATCTTGCTGCACTATTTTAGGTTTAGAACTTTTCATAACTATACACATAAGGGCCATATTCAATTATTCACAAGACTTACTGTGAGTCATAGGCCCATGAAAAGATGTATCAATAACTACATCATATTTTTCATCCTTTATGGTGGCATGATACCACTTATGAATCTTCTTGTGTACAAAAGATATGGATGAAGGTGTGAGAGGAGGAAATTCATCCAATGGAAGCAAAATGTCATATGGAGTCTCTTCATCAATTATCTTCTCATCATCAAGTTCCTTCTCTTCTGTAACTTCCTCATCAAAAGGTTTAAGTAATTGTGGTACTTGGGAACATACAAGTGATGGAGAGGAAGAGGTCTTGCCAACAAATTCCTCATCAAAGACTACATCCCTGCTAATGTGCACCTTCTTTTTAACCGCATCCATAAGATGATATCCATTTGATTCTAAATTGTATCCAAGAAAGAAACACTTTATAGAATTATCATCCAATTTTTTTCTCTGAACCTTGGGCACGTGCATGAAAGTAGTACATCCAAACACTCTGAAATGTGAAATGGAGGGATGTTTTCCAATCCAAGCTTCTTTTGGTGTGATATTATCAAGCACTTTGGTGGGTGATCAATTCAACAACTATACTGCTATGTGAATTGCTTCAGCCTAGAATGTAGGAGCACGATATTCATCCTTCAACATGCATCGTACCATGTTGACAATAGCACAATTAAGCCTCTCTACAACACCATTTTGTTGTAGTGTATGTGTAGTGGTCAACTGTCTCTGTATTCCATTTTTTTTCAAGTAAGCTTCAAATTCTTTATTTGTGAATTACCCCCCTCGATCTAAGTGAAGGGCTCTAAGAGAATGACCAGATGACCATTCCGTAAGAGCTCTAAACTCCTTGAATTTCTCCAATGATTCATACTTGTGAGATAAACAATAGAGCCATATTTTTCTTATATAATCATCAACAAAGAGAAGAAAAGACCGAGAATTTTGATGAATGCAAGGCATAGGTTTGTAGAGATCGGTGTGAACCAATTCTAAGGGATTGGAGGCTCAATTTTTTGTAGCAAGAAAAGGAGCCCTATTTTGTTTCCTGGCAAGACAATGAGAGCATATAACTCCTGATTTTTGAATGGGAGGAAGTCCTCTTACTTAATGCAAGAAGATAACCAATGTTGAGGTGGTTGAGTCTTCTATGCTAGAGAGCTATGGATGTGTTGGTTTTGACTACAAGGGCTTGATCTTCATTTGAAACATGAACTAACTAAAACATCTCGCCTTCCCCTGAAGAATGAGCTACAACTGCGCCATTGCGAGTTTTGTCTTGGATAAGAAAAAGTTTCTCACTATTAAGTTGATCAAATTCAACTTCTAGATTGTGTTCAAGTAATTGACTTACTGAAAGTAGGTCTTAGTGAGCCCAGGTATATACCAAACCTTTGTAATTAGACATGTATGAGTTCTCAATGGAAGTGAAATATAACCAATTCCTTGAACTTCATATGAGGTATCATCAAACAATGAAACATTCCCATAGGAGGTGGATGGAGTTAATGCATAAAATCATCTGTGTTCCCTTGACATATGCTTGGATGCACTAGAATCAACATACCAGACTGAATTGTTAATTGTGGAAGCCTTGGTTTCCTCAAGATACAAAAAATCTTCAACATCAAAGTTACATGTTGATGCAACACTGCCTTGTTTTTTTTGGGATTTTTCTGCCATTGAGGATCCTCTTGGAAAGATTTATGTGGCTCTTTGCTACTGGAATCACTATTGGCATAGGAATTATACCAAAAATATTTGAGTTAATGACTCTTTCTACCACGAATGAGACATTTCTTTTTCTTGTTACAAGAGTTGTCTTGACTTTGATTTGACTGTCTTGATGGACCACTTTGACGATCAAGTTGTTTTCCCTTTTGTTTTGTTGAAAGGACCTAATTGTCTTGAGTGTCAGTATCATCAAACATTGCTTCTTCTTGTTGAAGCAAGTAGACCAATTCTTCAAATGAAGGTGTTTTATGTGCCACATTTAAACATGTAACAAACACTCTAAATGAAGGGGCTAGTTCTCTTAGGATGATTGGTAAAAGAGAGTCATTTATGACTTCTTCCCCTAATGCTTGAAGTGTAGTTATCAGTTCAACAACTCTTCTATAGAAATTTTCTACCTTCTCACTATTTTACATTTGAATACAATGCAACTAACGTTGCAGATGAAGGATTTGGTTCTTGTTTTTAGCTTCGTAGATAGTTTTGAGGTGGTCCTAGGAATCTTTTGTAGAGGTTGCAATACGAATGTGAGGTTGAACCTCATCTGACACACCAAATAGGATGATTAATTTGGATTTTTGATTGGCCTTGTCAAAATTATTTTGATTATCACTGGCTATTGTTGGTCTAGTTATATCTCCCAAAAAAATTTCCCAAAGGTCTTCAAATTCTAATTGCATTTGGACTTTGGTTTTCTAGGCAACATAGTTTTCACCCTTATGGAGTTGGGAGTCGGGTAGGAGGAATTTAGGTGCACTAGGAGCCCTTTTAGTTTTATCTAGATTATTCTTGCAACTCCTATCAAACTTAGAACTCTAGTTTTTTCTTTCAAAAAATAAAGAACATAAAAGCTTTGAACTTTGAATCTTAAATGTAGAGATAGCAATACATCTACTGCATAAAACAAAAAACTGTAGAAGATTCAAATAGATTTGCACCTTTAGGAATTTCATGCATTCCTCCTTTTCAAGGCTCATTCAGGTTGCTATTTGATTTGAATGTTGTCTCTATTCAAGTGACTGTTGTTTGATTTGAATGTTGTCTTCCATGCAATCCTGAATATTTTCCTTTCACTCGTTGAGTTTTTTTTCTATTTCTTCATCTCTTCGTTAATGTCACTCGACACACACCTCTCTCAAAATAAACTCGACAAAGCATCATCCCAATTCCTTGATATCTCTTTCAGAATAAATTCACCAAAACTCTTTCAAATAGAATGCCTCCCATCAATGCTCTTTTGGATGGAATGCCTCCTGTCAATGCTCTTTCAGAAAGAATGCCTCCCGTCAATGCTCTTTCAGATAGAATTTCTTGATGTCTTATGAAAAAAATCCTTCTTCCAGAAAGAACCATATCATGGATTTCTTTGCACTCTGTCGGGCCTTCAAAAATGCTAGAACATGAAGATTTTCTTTAGTACCATCACCTACATGCAGTTTTGTGCCGCAATCACCTCCAAGCAATTTTTTGTTTTAAACTCCCAATCTATTGCACAAGCTCAAAATGTAATATGTTCTAATACCATGATAAAATGAATGAGAGAAATTGAGCAAATTCATTAATTAGAAAGGAATCAATAAATAAAAAGTAGGGTTGGTAAATAGCCAACCTAATTAGGCATATCTGATCAACTATATTGTAGCTACATAAATAGTTACATATTATTATACTAATGATGTAATGAAAAAACTATTGTAACATTTACAAGGCTTTAGGACCTTAGATCTTGACCTCCACCTATCATCAATAGTTCTCTAAGTTTCCCATGCAAGGGGTGAGGAGCTAGTTAAAAGTGAAAGGGAGTTTTCCCATTGGTTAACTTACATGTCTGCCACTTATTAACCTCTATGTAACAATATTGACAGAAAATACTCTTAACTATATTAGACATTGTCATCTTTTGGCTTTTAGGTTGGTGATGTCAAGAGATTTGGATAATTTTAGTCTCCACTTCTGCACTGGTCTCCATATTATTTACTCCATAGCCCAAGTTACTGAAAAAAACCCTAGTGGAAGTTCCTTGATCATCTCTTATGATATCACTTGCTCTAGCTTTACCTAGGCGTCCTATAGAGGTGTCATAGAATTTGTTAATAAGAACCCAAATGTAGAGGAATCTATTTTGCCTCTTCTCTTTTCTTCTTACTATTGCTTGCCCCTTAATTGGGGGTTGATATTGGAATCCATACAATCATTCACTTTGATTTCAAATGTTGAATTATTGAGATTGATTTTAACTTCACATATGTTATGAAGAATTCATTACCAAGCAGAAGTTAACCCTTCTAAAGAGAAGAATTCTATAAATGCTCCAGCATAACGAGCTATGAAAAACCAACCATTGATTTAGATTCTATATAAATTTGGAAAGTGGCACTTTAGGTGGATATATTTTTTAATTTAAGTTTATTGTACATTAGAATTTTTGATGGCATGAGATCAAACAATTCAAATGACAATCAATTTTAATGGAAAAAGGTTTTTTTCTTAAATATTTTTTACAAGCATTAGAAACATTGTGTTACTTATTTGTACTAATATTATTTTATCTTGTTTCAATGTTGGTTAGGTCTCTTCTACAGGCTGGGCCAAGGGGGAATGCAAGGGAAAAGCAGGCTGGTTTCCATCAAATTATGTTGTGAAATGAGAGCATGTTCTAGCTAGCAAAATGGTTGAAGTGTTATGATTTCTTTTGATTGTGTGTTGGTTGTTACACTAGTGTTTTAGGCTGTTAATTAAATTCATTATTTTCAAGAGCCTTTGAGTATACCTTTAGAATGTCATGGTGAGGTTGTCTTTTACAAAAGCAGATCATCACTAGCATGAATTTTTCATGGGAAAAGTATATGTTAAGGCATCTACACTAGCATGAAATTTTCATGGGAAAAGTATATGTTAAGGAATATACTGCTTGTAGTTTTGGAAGATAAATCAATGTGTAGGTTACTTAAAATTGGCACTTATGTTTTCCCATATGATCTTATCTTAGTTCCGTGTTAGTTGAAATTTAATATTTATAGTTACTGATCTCTAAAGTTAGCTTTGTAGTTTCTCTAGCTTAAAAATTGTATCATTGTCAACAAATTAAGTCCACAATTTTAGTATAATACTCTTTTTCTACAAATGCTACTTTATGCAGTCTCAAGGTTACACTGCCTATGTTAGATGTAAAGGAGATAATTCAACTTTATTTGTAACATAAATGGCATTGATCATGCTTTATCAGTAGGGGCCACACCATCTTCCAGTGATCAAGACAACTTCAATCCTCATAATAGGGATTAATCACAAGTTTTTGATGTCAAAGTTGCAACATTCAAGAAATACATGTTAATTGATTCAATTTATTGAGTGAGCCTACTTCTAAACATTGAGCAAGTCACTTGGAGACCGTATGAGAAAAACACCCTTGATAAACCATGACAAGACTTTTTATCTTTGTACTTTTCACCCATGTTAAGAACTTAATATTAATGTTATAAAAACTACTTATTTCATTCATATTTTATTTCATTTAATTGAACTATGTTTTCCATTATTATCAAGCATTATATGTGATCTCCATGTTCCCTTTGATTTGCTGTGACCTTATTCTTATCACATTTGGGTACCAACCTTCTGTTGGGGATTCGAAGCATTTGGGGATATGCTCACTTGTTCTTTTGATCTAGACATTTCTCTTGATAACATGCATTTCCTTCATGCATGTTTAAGAAATAAACAATCTTCCCTCCAAAGACCTAAAAATTGAGAGCTTACATGTATTTAAAGGGGTCATTGGTTCATCATCCAAAGCCTATTTCAAAGTAAAATTTAAATACTTACTCTTGATGCTTCCTATAGTATTACCTAAAATTTCAAAACTTGAAATAAATCAAACCTATCCTTTGGTGGAGAGCTAGAACTTGGTAAATGAGAATTTTGAAAATTGGTGTTTTCTTCTCTTTCCCTTGGCAATATTCCTCCTTAGAAAGTGTTTGAAAAAAAATCCAACTTAATCTATGGAGGTGTCAGTTTATTGTCAATCTATGTTGTAGGATTTTTTATTTCTTCCTCTACCAGATGTGCCTTTCATCATAGCCTAATTTGTATTTGGATTAATCACCTCTTGCATATATCTTATAATCCTTTCTAGTCTTGTATATGTATCCAGGCTATGTAGTTTATAATATGCCTCTACTGGTGCTAATAGGAACAATGCAGACTTTGGTGTGAAAGGTTAGTGATCAAGAAACTTGAATGTGAAATTCTTTAGTCAATTTTAGGGTCAAAACTAAGTCAAGAAAGAAGTATGTTATATGATGAAAAATTTAAGCTTAGCTTTGCTAAATTAAAGCTTGCATGAATTGCAAGGACATTCATCCTTGATAAAGAACAAATTCAAGTCCTAATTTGAGCTTGCAATTAATGTGTAATCATTGCTAAATTTAAACATGAATTTCAAGGAAATATCTCTAAATTTGAAGCTTGTAGGAATTGCAAGGACACTTGTCCTTGATAAAAAACAAATTTAAGTCTTGTATTAAGCTTGCAATTGTTGTGTAATTGTTGAGTAAATGTCTACCTTATGTCTTGTCAACATGGTGTCCATCTTTTGGGTCTAAACACTAGCAAAGTGGCATGGTGTTCAATTGTTTTGTAACCTACAAACCTATTTGAAATGAATCATCTATCAAGTACATTACTCATAATCGATAGTCAAGTTTCTTACAAGGGCATTCAATTTTGTAGATTTGTTGGAATTTGATTTCTATTGAGACAAGCTTGTGGAAAATATAAGACTATTCAAATTAACAAGGTTAGCGAAACAACCACAAAATATATCAACTTATCCATTTAATTCTACCAGAAATTTTATTAGGATGCTTAAGTTTGACCTTACAAAATGTTAATTTATATGAGGTTTTCAATAAGATGTTCCTCCTTATAATAGATTAGCCACAAACACGAAATACAAAAAACAAATTCTGAAAAGGAAACACAAGATCGATATTGTATTGATTGAAAAAATATTGTGGGCCTCTTTGAGAGGGAAACCTTCTTTGAGCAATGCTCAATGTGATATAATTCATGGATGCTTGTACAATAACATATGCCTTATATTTATACTAAAAATATTCAATATATCTACTATTTCTCAAGCATATGGGATATTTGTTAATAATTTAAAATATAACTTACAAAGCACATGTGGCCAACACTTCTATTACAATAAGGAAAGAGTTAGGAATGATTTTGAGTACAGAATGATGGATCCTTTAACATCAAGCTTGGGAAGAATTGTTTGAGTAGAAACATGTTGGCCAAGAATTTCAAACAAGGGTCATGGTGAGTATGGGAGGAAGGTGAGAGTTCTAGCTTCTAAGCTACTAAATCAGTTTGTTGAACTTCTAAAGGCTATAGAAATTAAAAGAAATGCAATGCTCTTAATCCTAATGATGAGTGCATCTAAGCCACTTTTTAGCCTTGGGAAAGGTTCTGAAAAATTTCTCTTTCTAATATCCCTTTCTTGAGTTCCCTCTCCTCACTCCTCACATTTTTCTCTTTGGCAGGCCTTCAAGTTACACATTCTTCAAGCCTCACTTCTTGGTTCACACATTAAATTGTGAACCTTTGGGTTTTTCATGACAACTAGGTTATATTGATCCTTGAATCCCCAAATCTTCATTGCATTTTTCCTTTTGGCTTGCAAATCCTTGATACCTTATTGTATTTCATCTTGGCATGTTGAACTCTAGATGTTGGGCCTTTAGAGTGTTATATGCATGTTCTACTAGTAAGTGTTTCCTCTAATCCTCACCTTCTAGTATGCATTTTTCACAAAATCTCACCATTTGAATAAAAAAAATTATGGATCATCAAGGTTGACTAGGAATGCCATTAATATGTCTAAATTTTAATGTAAAACCATGGGAAACTTGAAAAACTCTTATCTTGTATGGGCTCCAATAGGCTTTCAAATCCTATACAAGGTGAACAATTTCATTAATTTGGGGCATTTTCATTATCACACCACAACATGCCCAAACTCTAGCTCTATCACTTGTGTTCAAATATTAGATCTAAAGATAAAAGCCTTTGGATTTAGAGATTAGAAGACCAAAACCATTTTTTTTTTAGAGGACAATTTCATATGGAGGTTGTATGAATATTGCAACAATTGGATATTTTAGTAGTTTGGTCATTTAAAAAAAATTTGGAATCAAAATTAGTTTTGATTATTAGTAAATATTTGTAACAACATATCTATGTAATTTTTTGAATGAAATGTGTGAATGAAACACTTTGTTTTAGGTGTTTTATATGTGCAAATTTGTTTATTTTATATGGATATTTCAAATCTAAGTATTTTATATGAAATTTTTGGTTTATTTCATTACATCTTTTTAGATGAACAATTTATAAGAATATTTTAGCTTTGATTTTTCCAGCTTATTTGACAACTCAATTTGTGAATACACTCTAGTGAGAGAGAGATCAGATATTAAAGAACATAGAAAAATAAACTATAGTCACCAAATCTAGAATAAGATATGACAAAGAGAGGAAGAGACAAGCACAAATGAATAGTTGAAGAAAATTAATTCTTCTTCTAGGAGAACATCATTAGATTGCACCAAAGTTAGGATGGAGTGATAAATCTAATGGTGTAGAGATTGTATGCTATAAAATATTTGATAATGTGAGGCCCCTCTTTCAGTGACATTTTTGACTCTGTTATTTTGATACTATTATGATTCTTGAGTGAAGGTTTCATGTTTCCTTATGTTTGGATACTATTGCATGAGTACTATGGATTTTAGTTTTTGTTTTCATAGATATAGTTGGTATATTATGATTATATGGATTGGTTTGGTTATTATGGACATGATTACTTGATGGATTTTAGGTAAATTAATACTATATACATTGTGATATAAGATGGTATCTTTTTATGTGAAATGCAAATATGAGGTTATTGAGATAAGATTATAATGGATAAAATGCTCATTTGTGGGGTTCTTAAACTATTCAATTTCAATGTGATTTACTGAATAATTATTCTAGACATAGATTGTGGAAGCGATAAGATAATTTATTTAAGATATGCTATTTATGTATCAAGTGTGTAGGTGAATTTCCAATGGGATTCAAGGGCACAAAAATTCCAAAAATGCATTTTAACCAATGTAACCAATCTTAATTCATTTGGAAGAATTAAGGTCATATGTTCTATGTGCAATTTTGTGATGTGAATATGTTGTAACATGAAGTCTAATGTGTCTTATGATTGTGAATTTTTTTAATTAGTATTCTTTTGTTTGCAAGTTGTTTCATGGTAAATTTTCTTATTGAGTTTTATGAGAGTTTTAAGTAGGTTAATCAATTTCTTTTATTCAAACTTAACCCCCTACGTGTTAGGTATAGGGGTGAGGGGTTTTTTAAACCTTAAAAAGACTTAAAATTTGTCTTAGGCACCTTAAACTTACCATTTTGAAAAAGTGACAATAACAAGAAGTTATTTAGTTATGGGGTAGTTAGGAAGATGAGTTTTTCTTCTTTTCTATCTATGCTCTTCACTTAAGGTTGGAGAGGGATTGTTCTCTTTTGTTTATTTTTTTAAAACCAATTTTCTAAGTTGGGAAGAGGAGACTTGAGGGAACTCCATCAATAGGGTTCTACCAAACTTTGGAAAGCTCTTTAAGGTGGCAGACAAACCCTTTCTATAAATATTTTGTAATGATTGTTATTTTTGTTTTGTTTGAGTGTTCTTTGTTGGTGTGTTTATTGTGGAGATTGTGAATTTTTGTGTGAAATCATGTTATATTTGTGGGGGTAAAATTGTTGCATAATTTGTATTGTTTTGTCTTGGAAATGAGTTTTGTGTGGAGTATACCTTTTCTCATGAGAAAAAGGTCCTCCATATGATGGGGTTGAGTGGGTGTGGCTCCCTTTTTGGGTATAATTAGCCACAATGTATGGATTGTGATATGATTATCCTATTATAGTGTGTTATAGGATTGAAAAAAAATTGGAAGTGAAATATAGTGTAAAATATGATGTCTAGAAAATGGAAGTGTATGTCAATCCATTTTTCTATGGAGTATATTTGCTTTCTTTCTTAATGGTAGAGTCTCCACACCCCCTATGAAGGATTCAATAATAGAATCCGTTGTTATGTGTGGGTTTTTTTGGGATGGTTTGTTTGTAAAATCATGAAATATGTATTGTGAAAATTTGGTAAATCCTATGTTTGGTTTTTTGTGTTAATATTTCTTATAAATATGTTGTGGTGTGTAAAATTGGGTTTCTATGTGTCCCTAATCTTGGGGGTGGGTTGTATTCAACCTTGTGATTGGGAGGTGAGCTCCAATTGGCATTGTGGAATAAATATTGTGTGAATGTGCAGGTTGAAGATTGTTGGTGAATACATTTATTTTGTAGGGGTTTTGTGCAACCCTTGGTGTTTTGGATTAAGGTTGCATTCATGTGTATTTTTGTGGAGTTTAAATGTAATTTTATGTGAGTTAATAAATACTTCTTTTGGAACTATATGAAGTTGTATTGCATTTTATTATGTTGTATATTTTGTATCAACAATGTTTGTTTCATATCAACAATGTAAATTGAATAATAAGTTCTTTGTAAATCATTTAGAAATGAAAAATAACTTGTAAATTGATAAAATAGAGTAAGTGTTGGAAAATTTACAACTTTACATTTTCACACTATGTTTGTATCCCCTTAATTAATTGGACTTAATTAAGCCTTTAATTGGCCCAATTATGCATTCAAAAGCCTAATTAATTTTGTTTTTTGAATGGGAAACCCACATTTAATCAATTCCTACACTTAATTGCACATCTTGGAAAATGTGTGTCCTAGGTTTAGGGCCTAGGATCCATTCACTCAAGGGAGAATGGGTCCTCCTTAAGTCTTGGATCCCATTTTTCAATATTTTTTTTGTGACATTTTGATGACCTTAATTCAAATTTCAAAGGTTGGATTTTGGTGTTTAGTTGTCGAGTAATTAAAGAAACACCTATAAATACAAGGTTATTTTATCAAATTCAAATCCTAAGAAATTCAAAAGATCAATTACAAGAGAAAATATCATTGTCAAGAGAATTTGAGAGAAGATTTATTAGTCAATTATTACAACATTCAAGATTCTGTCAAGATGTCAAGGTTTATGTGTGTTCATGCATGTTTTTGAGCTAACATTGTGATGCACGTTTCAAGTTTCAAGTTTCAAACAAACATTCAAGCATCAAGATCTATCAAGCAATCTAGCCATTTCATGCAAGATCCAATCCTTAGAGATATGTGTTAGACTTCAGTCCTCTAAGGATAGCCATTAAAGGGTTTGGTGAGGTGCAACAAGCTTTTGTTCATTCATCATTTCCTTCATTTCATTATTATTTGATTATCAAGATTTAATTGCCAAACTTTATGTATTGAATTTAATGAGACAAGATTTAATTTAATTTATTAATACCCCACATTAAATTAGGTAAATGTTCTTTTGGAAGATTTAATCATGTTCAAACACTCTATTGTTCTTTTTATATTAAATTATCTTTCAATTGTAGAGGAATAATGAATAATATACCATTTGAATAAATTATGTCATTAACTTGATTAAATAAGTGTTGTTTCATTAGGGTGTGTAGAAGAGGATTCTCACACTTGAATGCATTTTTCCTCTTGGTGATGTGCCTAGGATGACATTGCATATGTTGTTGCCAAGTGCACAAATGTTATTAATTAAATTTTAAATTATTCCCATTTATTTATCAATTTTTTTGAGGTTGTGTCATTGTCCATTAGGTTTAAAATATGGGAATGACATAAAATCTCAAAGCCTAGTAAGAAATTTCAAGGAGAATGGGTTACATTTGAAAGTAATAGATTTGGGTTTAATTCCATGCCCAAACAATCAAAACCAATGTTCTTGTAGAAACAGATAGAGGAATAACAAGTACTTGAAGACTCCCCTATAGTGGGAATTGACAATTTCTTTTAAATATTAAGGTAAATCAAAAGTCGAAAAAATATTTTATTTTGATAGTTGGCTAAAAACCATTGATATGAGAACATTTAAGAGATGAACCCTCAATGGAAATATAAATAGTAGAAAGACAAAAATAACATAGGTAAGTTTAATGCTTCACACCTTTGATGCCAACAAATTTTTTACTAGGATTTGGTTGTGGAAATTATAAACTTATTCCACTCTTAGTCATATGGAGGAAGAAGATTCCATTTAGTTTTCTATGGTGTATTTAAAAGGTGTTGCTTATGATTGGTGGCACTTGGTTTTGTCACACAAATACATCACCTTGTAAGAACATTTGATGATTTCAATCAAAATATTTTGGACCACTTGAGTGAAAGGATGAGGATGATTATTTTGTAAAATTTGTCGGTACCAAAAAAAACTCCATGGAATCCAATTTTGTTGAATCTATAAGTTATAGTAGTGGTTCCTAACATTTTTGAAAAAAAATACTTTTCTATTTGTTGAAGGTTTGTTTGAAGCTCATAAAGGTATTGTTAAGGCTTTTGTACCCACTTTTGTGCAAAAATTAATCAAAAGGGCCCTAACACTTGAGTCATATATTCTTAAGGGGAAATTTATGTCCCAATCCAAGGTACCCACCCTTGTGTAGCATAAATGAAAATTTTCAAAAGGGGGATCATACTAATAGCTAATGAGGATCACATCTCAAACTCTTACAATGAAGAAGGAAAATGACTACAATAAAATGAACATAGATGAAGGAAGCTATGTTTTTATTGCAAGGATCCATAGGATCCTAGCTATATTTCCTTGTCAATGAAAAATTCCATTATATTGAAGTAATATAAGATGATTCCTTATATTTGGAAGAACTTGAGACACAACCAACACTAGAGGAAAGTGTACCTAAAAATGTGGAGGATGAAAGCATATATAGTAGCACACTTATAAATCTTTTAGGAGCATCAAAAAATCATCAATTTAGGGTTTGAGAAGTACTTATTGGTGAGATAATAATGTTTCTTATTGATAGTGGGACCACACAAAATTTCATTGATGAAAGTTGTGCACTCAAGAGAAGATTGAAAGCTAAATATTTTGAAGGTTTCAATGTTATTGTTGTTAATGGATTCTCTATTTCATTCATCAAAAATAATATGATAACTCAACATAACTATAGGGTATCCAAATGAATGTGATGATTTCTATGTTGTGAGGTTAAGAGAGACTAAAATGGTTTTAAGTGTACAATAGTTGCAAAACCATGGGGAGGTTTCATAGAACTATTAGTCTATTGAGCTTAAATTTAAATGTGAAGGGAACAATGTTAAACTTAGAGAAATTTATAGTGGATCACAATGGGTCATAATTGTTAGAGTTGACAATTGAACTTCCACAACACCCAAGGATCACTTGTAATTAAACTATCCTATCATGGAAAGAAAAACAACTGATTTGTTATGAAGCCTAAGATTTTATTAGATGCAAAATTATTATGCTTAATATATAATGAAATTATAGTTATAAAGCAATAATCAAATCTTAGATGAGGATATAATTAATAATGATGTGTCTTAATCTTATGAATTAAGGACAAAAAATGCATGACCTTAACAAGCTTAAGTATGCTAGTGTGATTATGAACTAATATTAAGAAATGATTAGGTGATTGGGTTTTTCACATTAACACCCTCCCTTAAGTGAAACTTATAGAGTATGCTAAAATGCAAAGATATAATGATCGATACAATTCTTGAAGGTGAACCCATGTACAAACAAATAAATATTTTACAACTAGAGAAAAAGAGAAAATCTCATGGAAAATAAATTCTCCAAAAGAGAGAAAAAATTAAACATGAATATGTAATAGAAGAAATGGCTCAACATGACCTCCTAAATACTACTTATATCACAAGTTCATAATGTATATCCCCTCATAGGGAGAAAATAGAAAATTATGAATCTCCCTCATAAAAAAGTAGCTCCCATGCCAATGATGAGTGCTTGAAGACATATAATGATCTATTTCCTATAAATAAAATTTCTTATGCAAACCTAAATCATAAAGAGATTAGATCATGACAAGTGCCAACATCTCATCCAATGAGAGATAAGTGCATGCGAATAAATTATTTTAATAATCAATTAAAGATTAATAAATTATTGGCTAATGCATGATTACTATAACAATATTTACATTTGTGATTGGATCGATTAGCATGGTCGATTACATTTTATTCATGAAGAATCAAAGCATAACGAAGATGACAATGTCAATCTCAACAAGATCAATCGAATGGAAATTAAACTAAACATTTATCAAAGATAAGCATTCTAAACTATGAAAGCGTTAAATGTCTATTCTAATCTATTTGAAACTTATCCCATTGTGGGAGTGATGTCTCATTGATGTGGAATGATGAACCTTTCCCAATCCCATGGATGATTGAGCTTGTTCTAGTCAGTTTTATTGAACAAAACTGATGGAATGATTGTGAGATATGTATGAAAACATGATTTTAATCTAAATGAGCATGATGCAAGCTAATATAACATGATTTTATGTTAAAATGATCTAGATATGAAAAATCTAAGCTAATCTAAATCTATTCTAAACTAAAAGATTCAAACTGTAATTAATAAACAAGCTAAATGGAATCATTATGTGATCGTGGAAGCCATTAATGGAAGCGTAAAGCTAATTAAAGTAATTAAAATGAACTAAAATATGCTAAATATGAGTGTGAGTGTGCGATAACTCTAATTTTAAAAGATGGATCGATTTGTATTCAAATAGTTTACTATTTATAGGAGAGAAAATGAGAAATGGAGGGTTGCGATTAAAAAAGATAATCAATGGTCAAGGATGGAAGAAGATGGAGGCATGGATCATCGATTTTCATCAATGGAAGATGAGATTTAATCAAGGGTTGAAATTCCTTCAAACAAACACACTTTTGACCTATATAAGAGGTCACAAGTTAACTTGCACAGGAATTTTTGAGTTAACTTGCACATGAAGCTTTGTAAGAATATTCCCTTTGTAAGAAGTTAGATTTAGGGTTTCAGATTTTAAATCGTGACACATATGTGAATAGTGAAACATTTTTTAATTTGAAAATTAGGGTTAGGGTTTGCCAAAATAAAATTGTGACACATATGAGCATAGCGCCACATATTGCAATTTAAAGTTTAAATTGCTCGGGCATCATAGTTTGGAATTTGGATTATAGTGATGCGATCATGAATAGTGACACTCTTGTCATTTTGGACAATAAAAACTCCAAACTCAGTCAAATTTTTTGGAATTTTGACGTCGTACAGTTCATGGGTGTAGGAGGTGATCCCGCCTTTGATGTTCCACGAGCACTGACTGACTGTCTTATCTAGACTTGATGATTTATCTGAGTTGCAACAAGAGAATTTGGGAGAGATTAGTTTGTGGTATGTTGCTTACATGCCCGTCGTCCAGACACATTTGGTGATGATGACAATGTTGTGCGAGCGATGGAATAGTGAGACCTCTTCGTTCCACTTAACTACCAGTGAGGTAACAATGCTACTAGAGGATGTATGGAAGATATTGTATTTGTCGATACATGGTGAGTGTGGTATCTATGATGTTGACGTTGGTTATGATGCTTTCCATGATGTTCTTGATGAGGAGGACATCATCTTGGTTACCTCCCAGATTGACCTCAAGATGTACAGAGGTCAGGGGTCGACCTTCAAATTGATTATTGTGGTTATTATCTTAGGTTTAGTTTCCCTAGATTAGTAGAGTTGGGGATTTAGTCCAAGATGGGGGATGGCTTGGCATAGGATGGTTTTTAGGAGGACCTAGTTTGCATGGGGATTTTTTATGCTGGCCTCCATTTACCATGATATGCATGACTTTATGTATTGTGATGGAAGGGCCATTAGTACAAGGGTCACCTTTCTTCACATTTGGGCTTGGGAACACATTTTTGTGCTTCTATCAATTGTTTAGATGACATAATTGGAGATAGATGATCTAGTTGTCTAGAGTTATAGGGGTGCCATCACACTACAACACATAAGGAAAATCAATAGTCCTTATTGGCATCAAGTGATCAATGATATGATAGTGTTTAGGTGGTGTCCCTAGCTTTAGATGCCATCTTGGTATGACAATTTACAACAATTATTCTTTGCTCGATAGACTTGATATATGCAGGGTTGAGAGAACATGATCATTCAAAGGTACCTACCTAATAGGGTTTCCAAATAGTTTAGTGAGAGGTAGGAAATGTCTGATGATGCATACACCACCATTTTTGTTAGGTAAACTCGAGAGATAGTGTGGAGACCTACGATCCTAACCCATGAGGTTGTAGAGGGATTCAGATAGTTGGTTGCTAGGTCATGGGCCTATGATCAGGGATAGGTAAATGCACAGATGATGCCTGCTTATGATGCATAGTTCGTATTCCTTGTCCAATTGATAGATCCAATAGGTGCACCTCCACGAGGGAGACCGAGGGGGAGGGGTGTAGGTAGAGGATGGGGCAGAGGACAAGATGGATAGGATGGCCAACACCACTAGGATGGAAAGGTCCCAGGTGCACCTCCATTAGATCAATAGCCACCTAAGTAGCCACCGATGCAATAGCAGCCTCCACAACAACCACCGTCAAGGCCAGATCCTTGTGATGCTCAGATTCAATAGCTATAGTAGTAGTGATAGGTTGTTATAGGCAAGAGGGACTAGGCTCATCAACAAATTTTGGTTATTGTTGTTGAGAGAGACTAGGTGAGACATCATGTATAGGCTGTGACTGTTGAGAGGGATCAAGAGCATCAACTATGAAAACTTTAGAGATGTAGTTAGCGTAGGAGGTTAGGTGGCGCTAGTGGTTGGAGACCATGATAGCTGCAACCTAGGGGTGAACAATGTCTACTCGATTGTACAAAGAGGCCATGACTGAGGTGGTATACTATCGTATGCACTACCATTAGGATGTCCCATAGGCACTTAGACAACCATATTTCTCACAGAGGAGTGGGGCACATCCTAGGGTTGAGGATTAGCAAGAGAGACAATTGAGTGATGGGAGCAGCCATCAGGACTAGTTCGCTTGTAAAGAAATTTTTTTATTTATTTTTGCCTGATTCTTTTATACAAATATACATTCATGGGATCCTTTTTGATAGCCTCGTGGATATTGTATTTTTGATCGATATACTAACTCAAGTATAGTAATATGATAGTCACCATTTTTTGATATATATGATATGATACGGATTTGATATGCGATGTGTTCTTTTATTTCATGCTTATGAATGTATGGATGCATTTTGATACGATGCTATGCTTATATATGCTTATTTATGGATGCAATTTATTTATCTATATGATATGTGATGATATATGTGATATGCGATGTAATGGATGAATTCACTTATTTTTTAGTATCTTTTTGTGATATACCATGGGATGGATGATATGATATGTAGATGTTATGCTTATGCAAATGATATGGATGCATTATTTTTGTGAATTTTTCTATGCAATTTTTTATGATATGTTGATGTATGTATATGGATGCATGGATAATGCATATGCTTATGCTTATGATATGATAAAGTGATGCATGTTTGTGATATTTGTGCAATGATTTAAGATGTTTAGAACAACAAATCTATATTATTGATCACAACTTAAATGATAGTGATGATGTAGGATGTATGATGTTCTATGATATGCTATGACTTATGGATGCAGGATTGATGCATTGATGATATTTTTGTTGACTGTCATGATACCTAGTTAGTGTGGAGAGAAGATAGAAGAAACAAGATGATTTGACCATTGATTCTGATGATTACTTCAAAAGATCCAACAAGTCTATGATCCACCAAGAATTTATTAAAGATGGTGATGATAAATGAATGATGATGATGATGATGATGATGATTTTCTCATATCTTGGGATTGGGATTTTCCATCATTCCTTATTATTTGATATAAGACATAGACACGATGCATCAAGGTATTAATAACTAGGATGGCATTGTATCTAGTGTAATGGAATTTGACTCTACAAATAGATAGCCTAGTTCTTGTTCACACCTTGAAATATAAAACCTTGTCAAAATGTAGTTTAGTAGTTTAGAATATATTGGACCAAAGCATACACAATAGCAACAATGTACTTCAAACAACCTCCCCACACACAACTAAGTATGCACCAAGATTATTTTACAAGAATACCCACAAGCACAACAAATGAAAGATAATGATTGATGCCCCATTACTTTCTCTCTAAATTGTTTTGATAGACATCATCGAATGGGTCATTAAGATAAATCATAAGAAAATATCAAAGACAAAGAGTCAGTGTTATCTATATCTTTTTCTAGTTTAAATTTACCTAAGGTGATTTCTGATACTGATGTCCATTGTAGGAAGGATACATCCTAGGAAATGTTGATTAGATGTTTTGATTAGGATGAGGTGTGTGATAAGCCACTGATAAAAAATTCACTGACACATTTACCTATGATCTATACTTTAGATCTTGACACTTAGGTTCTCACTTTATGACTTGTGATACTTGCTTTCTATTTGTTTCACCAAAGGTTGAAGGTGATGATGGATTTATTATGGGTGAAAGCGAAATGGGATGGATGGTTTTGGGATTTTCTAGAATATTTCAATGTTTTTGCTATTTTAAAAATGTTTTGAGGTTGTTTTTTATCATTTTGAAATTTTATATGAATGTTTATGTTTTCGGGTATTTGAGGCTATTTAGGGTTTATCAAAATTTTCCAATGTTTTGGGTTTTCTGAGTTTTTGAATGTTTTTGTGTTTTCACATATTTTGCAAATTTTTAGGGATTTTTTGAGTTTTCCGACCAAGAACCTAACCTAAAAGACCTATCTTAGGGGCCTTAGGGGCTGATCAAAGATTAGCCTTGCCTAAGTTATACATGCAGAGACCACGTAGTTCAACTAACTTGACTTATTACCAATGGGAGATGAATAGTTGATGGAATATCAGTTTATTATGATATACTCCTAAAGAATGACCTAGGGTGTCTTGGGGGCACATCAATGATGGCCTCACCTACATTCAAGCTCAAAGACTCGTAGTTCGACAAGGGCCCTATTTTTGGATTTTTAATGTTTTGACCTTTTTAGGGTTTGGTGTGTTTTGGATGCTTTTATATTTTGATGAAGTTTTATGAATGTTTTGGATTTTAGATGTAAAGGATTTAGATGTTTTAGGATTTTGATGAAGTTTTATTGATTTTTTTGGGATTTTTGATTGCAATTTACAATAACCTTAAGATATACAAGAACTCAATCTGATCCATGACAAATTTCCCCTAGTGTGACATGATAGACTACTTAAATATAGGTAAGACAAATTGACCTTTGGAATATGCCAAGTAGTACTAAGGGGATGTGATACTTCACAACATCAAGCTATGATAAGGATGTGGATGGGTGATGGAATAAATAGGATGGATGAGGTGGTAGATGGATGGGATGCCAGGAATGATAGGATAAGGAGCCAAAGAATAGATGGAGGTGCTTTATATACTCGAGGTGCCTGTTTGCCAAGTTTTCACCAAGGTACTTGCCCAAAGTGCCACTGAAGTGGTTTTCACTAGAGGACAATTTTTTTCTTTACTTTTTTCAAATCCTTTTTCTTTTTTCTTTGGATTTTGATCATTTTTTGGTTTTTTTTGTATTTTCAAATTTATACCCTTCAAGACTAGGCATAAATTTTTTAAGATGCAAGTTGTTTGTCAGTTCTTGCAAGGGTTCACCTTCAAGTGTAGATAAATAATATGCTCCTAATCCATAGCTCAATGTGATGAAAAAGGGACCCAACCAGTTAGGCTCAAAATTTCCATTACTATCCTAATCTGGAAGATTCTTTTGATTCTACTTTAGGACAAGATCCCCTACCTAGAAAGACCAACATTTGAGCTTCTTGTTATAGCTTTATTTTAGTCTATTTTGATATACTTACACATGGTTAAGAGCATCGAGATGATGCTCATCCATAAATTCTAGCTCCTTTAGCTGAGATACTCTATATTCTTCATTAGTGATTAGGTTTTGTCGTGACACTTGTAGTGAGGGAAGCTAATTCGATAAGCCCAAAGAGTGAGATTTAACTACAAATGCTAGTCATGACTAGATTCATTGAACATTTTCTTTAGGATTTTCATAATGGTATTATTTTTAGCCTCACCTTGACCATTGCCCAGGGGGTAATATGAGGTAGAGAATTGGTGTTGGATGTTGAATCTTTGACATAGCTCTTTCAAAACTTAATTCTTAAAGGGTGTTTCGTTGTCTAAGATAAGGGTTTGTGGAACACCATAATGGTAGATTAGGTAGTTTAGGATGAACTTGGAAATTTTCTTCCCCATTATGTAGGTCATAGGAATGGCTTCAACCCACTTGGTAAAGTACTCGGTGGCTGTTATGATAAGCTTGTGGCTATTGGATAAGGTTGGGGTAATTTTTCCTATGAGGTCAAGCCCCCACTGTAAGAAAGACCAAGGCGTGATCATCAGTTGTAATTCTTGAGCTGGAGCATGAATTAAGTCTCCACGTTGTTGACATTGGACACACTTCTACACATACTGATGGGATTCTCTTTCCATGGTTGGTCAGTAGTAACCCATCCTCAATAGTTTCTTAGCTAAAGTCATACCACTAGAATGTGAACCACATATTCCATTGTGAACTTATGTTAAATTGATCATCTAATTGTTTGGCATGTCTAAAAATGATTCGATTATTTCCATGGCATCTGCTACTTTGTTGTTCATGCGAGGAATCTTCTCAAAAGTTATGTCAATGAAAAGGTCCTTGAGATTCTCTACCATCTTCTTGTAAGGAATAATATTATCATCCTTAATTTGGTAGTCATCATTTACTTGGTTGATAACCAACTATGAGTCTCCATAGACTTTCATCTTTTGTATTTTCCACTGAACCGCTATCCTTAGACCTATGGTTAGGGCTTCATACTCAACAATGTTAGTACATGGGAATGATAGCCTGTATGACTTTGGAATGCAATCACCTTGAGGGGTGATGAAAAGAGAATCCACCCCTAATCCATGTTGGGTTAATGATCCATCAAAGCACATCTTCCACTATTTTGTTATATTGACAAGGCACATTGATTCATCAAGGAATTCAGATATCAAGGGGTTCTCAACATAGATAGGTGCATCTGCTAATTGGTCTGTGATCACTTTTCCTTTGATTTCCTTGTGCTCCACATACTCTATGTCAAATTTAGTTAAGATCATTACCCATTTGGTCATTCACCTAGTGAGAGTTGCTTTGGATAATAGATATTTTAATGGATCAATTTGCAATGAGCTTAATTTGACGTGCCAACATGTAATATCTAAACTTTTGTGAAGAAAAAAATATTGCTAAGCATACTTTCTCAATATATGAATAGTTCATTTCATATCCAACCAAGGTCATCCTAATGTAATAGATAGCCCTTTCCTTTATGTTTTCATCATGTTGTTCTAGAAGAGCACCTAGTGTTGCTGATGTTGTTGAGATATACAAGATTAATGGTTTATTTGATATCGGTGGCATGAGTATTGGAGGTGTCAATAGATAGTATTTTATTTTTTGGAAAGATTTATCACACTTCTCATCCCACTTGTAAGTTATTCCTTTATGGAGAAGATGCAAAAAAGGGTGGATTTTATCTAATAGTTGTGTGATGAACCATTTGATGGACTAAAATATTCCTTGTAATCCTCTCATTTGCTTCAATGTTTGTGGTGGTTCCATTTCTAGGATGGATTTCACTTTTTCTAGATCAATTTCTATCCCTCTTTGTGAGATGATATAACCAATAATTTTTCCTGACGTAACCCCAAAGACACTTTTTTGGATTTAGCCACACCTTATACTCTTCAAGTTTATCAAAGATGGGTCCTAAGACTTTATGTTCTCACTTATTTTCTTTGATTTGGCCTAAATATCATCCAAAAAATCTTCAACTATTTTGTGGATAATGTCATGAAAGATGAGGGTCATTGCTCTCTGATAGGTTTCTCCTACGTTCTACAACCCAAATGGCATCATGTTCTAGTAGTATGTCCCTAATGGACAAGTGAAGGAAGTTTTGTGTTGATCCTCCTTGGTGATCATGATTTGATTGGACCCTAAAAAACCATCAATGAGTGACAACATTTCATGCCCAACCATTAAGTTGATGATGAGGTCAACATTAGGAAGAGGGAAATCATCCTTCAAGCATGCCTTGTTTAAGTATCTAAAATTAGTGCAGATTTTGATGCCTCCAGTGGGTTTTGAGACTAGTACTAGGTTTGAAACCCACTCAGGATAATCTATTATTCAAATAAACCCAATGCCAAGAAGTTTTTGTAACTCAAGTTTCACCAAGAGTGCTATCTGAGGGTGCATCTTATGTAATTTCTACTTCATTGGTTTGACTTCAGAATAGAATGCTAAGTGATGTACAACTACTTCTAGATCGATCCCTAGAATATCTGTGTATGACCATGCAAAGTTAGCTCTTCGCTCTTTCAGGAATGTTGCTAGGTTCTTTTTTTCTTCATCCAACAAGAATTCAACATAGAAAGTGATCTTGGGTGCTTTGTCTATTCCTACATTGATTGGGGTTTCATTTTCTACTAGCACTATTGACTTCTCTAGATGCATCACACTAAAGGGGAGATCAAATCCTTCATCCTTGGGCACCTCAGAGAGGTTTCTAACTTTGAATGTGTCCTTTCTTTTTACTATTTTGGGATCATAGAGTGCTAGAGTGTGGTTTTCACTCAAATATTTGCATGTTATTTGCATTTTATCATTTTTTCTTTTGAATGATTCAATCATTTCCTCGTAGTATGCCCTTGTGTCTAGATCTATGTCAAAAATTGATTTGTGAACTACCCATGGTAAGTTGTCATAGATTCCCATGAATTCTGAGATCGCTTCATCATTTTCAAATAAATCAAGAATCGTTGGTCTTTGTTGGTCCATGTCAATGAGTTGTGGGTATACTAGTTGTATTTCAGTTGGTTGATTGCTTAGAGAAAAGGATGTTATGAATATCATGAAGAGGGAGTTGTTCTCAAATAGGTTGGCAACATCAAGAGGGAATTCATCTAAGGTTGTATCATGTGATGTAGGTGACCAAGAGGAAGTATTAGCCTATTTAGTGGAAGTACCTTTACCAATAAGGGAAACCTTGCTAATAGTACAACCTACACCAATATTCTTTAGGAATTTCTCAGGAATGATGGGCTCTAGCAAACCATTATCATTTTTTCCTAGTTTCTCATTCTTGTTATAACCCATTTCTTTCATTAGCTACAAGCTTTTGTTATCATCTTCCATGGTAAGATTAGGGATAGGCCGTTCATCTTGAGAGAGGAGTTTAGAGACATCCTCCTGATTGAAATCTTCTTGGTTCAAATCCCCCCACTTGGTGAAGGTAGTAGCTGCCATCTTGATTGTTTTGGGCTCTTTGTTGCTAGATGTTTCCCATGTGATTGAGGAGAAAGAGGTAGCTCTCCTAAGACAAAGGTATTCTTCATTAGCTTATATTTTCCACAACCATCATCCTAGATCACTGCTTTAATATCAGGAATGTTCTGCACAATAGGTATTTTCATTTCTAAGGTTGATGCAAGGGATGATGGGTCAATAAATGAGGAGGATAGTGTAGGTCCTTCATCATTCTTGGGTATTTGGGGTATCTTATAGAACTTGGCCTCAAGGTTTTTGCAATATTAAAAAGGCTCGAGATCTCTATGGATGGTAATTTCTCTACCCTCAAAAGGAAACTTCACACTTTGATGATAGGTCGAGGCTATAGCTCTTAGGGAATGGATTGAGGGTCAGCCAAGAAAGATGTTGTAGGGAAGATCAAGGTCTAACACTTGGCATGCGGTTTCTACAATGATAGGTCCCACTTGGATGGGTAAGGAAATGATGCCTTGTGATACTCTCTCTTGATCATCATATGCTTTGATGGTGGTAAATTTTTCTTTCTCAATAGTATCCTCTGAATAGCCTAGGTGCTTGATCAACTAAAGGGTACAAATGTTTATACTAGCACCTCCATTTACTAAGACCCTTTTTACCTTGTTCTTATGAATGAAAACCTCAAGGTGTAAAGCACAGTTATGAGATGGTTGTGATGGTAGGTCTTGTTCTAAGAAGGTCAAAAGATGATTTGTGATATGGCCTACCATAGCTTGAAACTAATCTATACCAATATCTTTAGGGATAGATGATTCAAACAAAGCTTTCACTAACATTTCCCTATGTGTGGGTGATAGCTTTAATAGTTCCAAGATTGAAATCTATGTTGGGGTCTTCTTAAGCTAATCTAGGAGATTGTACTTCCTAGGATTTTATGTTGGAAAAGTAGCTTGTGCCCTAGATTGAGATTGGACTCCTTAAATGGTAACTTTTCCATGTCATGTGTTGACTCCACACTCTGCACTAGGCCCTTTGATGGTGACAACGGTGATAATGTTGTCACAGGAAGCGGCTACATTGGAATAGGTATGTTGCATGTTTATGTAATCTAAGTTAGATTTTTCATTATTATTCCCTTTTCTATGATATATCATAGGGTTCTTGTATATCTTAAGATCTTTATTACCATCTAGTACCTCAATAGATATGGTGTCCTCTATAAGGTCTTGGATAATGTTTTTGAGCCTCATGTAGTTTGTTGTTGTGTCCCTTGATTTTATAAAAGTCACAAAGATCGTTCTTGTTGTACTAGGATGGTTTCTCCTATGGTTCTTGATAGTTTTTAAAGTTGGGAAGGGTTATCAGGTTTGACTCTACCAATTTCTTCATGATGGTTTTGATGGGTTTGGATAACTATGTGTACTTGTGTTTTAGATAGCTGTTCTTGTTGGGTGATCATCGTTGTTGTGTATTGGTGTTATTGAGCTGATAGTTCTAAGGAGGTATTGTTTGTTGCAAAATTGGTTAAATGTTAGCAACTTGATTGTTGTTTAGACTAGGAGCACTTAGGACCTCCTTAGCATCTACCATGCCATCATTTGTTACATTCTTGTTCTTAGCCTAGACACAAGGCTTGTCATTTGAACTAGTTGATGGGTGATTTTCTTTGTAAGCTTGAGTATTTCCCTATGATATCAAAGCTCTCTTGATGTTAAGGGCTCTAGGGACAAGATCCTCATAAGATATGATGCACTACATTTTCAAGTGGAAGGATAGATCTAAATCTAGACTTTCTATAATGATCCCCACTTGTTGTTCATTGGGAACGGGCCACTTGCTCTTACTAGCTCTTTGTCTATACTGTTGCAAGAGATTGGCAAAAGATTCTCCTTTGTTTTGTTTGAGAGTATACAAATCTTCTAGGTTGATGTCCATGTCAAGGTTAAAGGAGAAGTGATCTATGAATTTATCAATGATTTATTGAAATTTTTTGATACCGAGAGATAGTTGAGAAAACCAATCCATGGCAAGACCTATTAAACTTTGAGGGAAGACATACATTAAAAAAGAATCGTTATAGGCCACCTCCATACACATGATGTTGAACTCTTTGAAATGGTCCACAAGAATTCCCCTACCTTTGTATTTATCAAATTTGGGGATTTCAAAGCTGAAATGGAATGGTACCATTGCAATGTTTCGATAGAAGGGATATGGACATAAGTCTTGTGTATGGGGTTTCTTTATCTTTCCCATCTGAAGATCTTGTATTTCTTGTGATAAGGCCTTAAGTTGTGATGCTAAATCATCTTGTGGGTTTGGTGGAGGAACATATGTTGGGATGATGGATATTTTATATGCATGATTATGGTATGATGATGTGTTGTATGGGGTGTATGGTGGTGTGAGATTTTGTGAAGGTTATTGAGTTGTTGATGTATATGTTCCTAACACATTTTTATTGACAATGTTTTGTTGAGGATTATAGTAGGAACTTTTTTGTTGTTGGGCATACTACTAAGATAGTAAGGCTTTCTATTGTTGTTGAGACACAAGGGCTTTTTACTGGGCTTATTTTTGTTGTTGTGGCACAAGGGCTTGCTATTGGGATTGTTGTTGTTGCTATACTACTAAGGTTGCTTGATGGGTTTGATGTTGTTGTTGTGTTAAGGATGCTTGTTGTTGGTGTTGTTTTTGTTGTGCTACTAAGGTGGCTTGCTATTGTTGTTGCTACTTTATTTTTAGCTTTCAATTGAAATCAGGTAACCTAGTGTTGTTCTTTTCATGTTGTTTAAATATTTAAAGATAAACCATAAAACTGCTAGTTTCAATATGCATGGAGTGATTGTCAAAGTAAATCAGATTACATTTTTTCAGTAAAATGGTGCATTACAACAAACGAGAAAGAGAATCATGTATTCAAATGTAATTTATTTTATTGATAACCATTAAGGTACATGTCCCTCACAAGCCAAGGGAATAGCTCTCTTATTCAATAAAAATATGAAACAAATCATACATGAATAAGTAGAATGAAACAAAAGAGAATGTGCATGTAATAATGGAACCATTCACTTCCTGTGAATGATTGGTTACAAGTTGCCCGCTGTCATGTTGCTATTTCCCCAAACCACTTGTGTCCTTCCCAGCTTTTTAGTGCTCCTCACCCTGCATCTGAAGAAAATAGGATGTTAGAGCGAAGCTCTAACTAATGAAAGATTCAATCCTTACATACACACTTACCTATGCATGTATAAGCTGATCCATAAGTGCATTAAACATAAACATTGAGCATATACATTTATTTTCTAACTATTTTCTTCATGTGTAGATTTAGGACAAGTCTAATTATTGTTTCATTATTAGATCAAATACAACATGTGGGGTAAATGTGGCTCCCACAAGGGTAGAGCTCAACATGCTTTGAAAGAAAAGGAAATTGAGAAAATTGATCAAAGATTGATCTCTTATCAATTCCTTAAATCAATATGGAATCACACTAGTTGATCAACTTTCATTATCAGATTCAAAAGTTGCAACATACTGTGCTGATATGTCTTTCAATCTTCTTAAGTGGACCCTTGATCCATTTTATAAAAGGACGTAATTTTGGAGATGCATCAAGTGTCTTCATAGATGCATCAAGTTCAATTATGCAACTTTTAAACAATGAGGAAGCATTTCAAGTTGTCATCAAGCCCCTCTCACCACAACCCTATTGGGAAATCACTCATCACATAGGAAAGTGAGCTATTAGGTCACACACATATGTGATAGGTGGCTGTCAAATAAAGTTAGAATGACGAGACCATGGATTTGTTATACATAACAGAGAAAAGAACAATGGTTGAATCAGGGTCATGATACAAGTACAAGGACAACACCTTTGCAAGAGCTACATGAGGAAAAGGGGATTAATAGTGTTCATTCATAGGTGTACTATGGAGATGAATTCAAAGTGAGGGTTATTATCATTTGAAAGGGGCAGTTCACAATGATCTCATGCAATAGGACAACAACAATGATATATGATATGGGGCAGAAAAGGTTGTAAGGTCTGAATGTAATACCCCCCACAATGCATAGCTTGTGACAAAATGATCAAATATACAATGCCTCAGGATGATGTACTAGTTCATAATTATCTAAGTGTATGAAGAGCATGAAAATTAAGTACAACAATAAATAGAGGTATAGGTTCACAAAATGGAATAAAAAATGATCCATGAACATCTTAGAAAGATACATCATACAGGTATCACAGTCATAAAGGGTAGCTTCAAGCATCTAAAGAACTCAATGAGAATAATGCATACAACCATAAGATGAGTTTAACATAGGACCTTCCTCCAATCAACATGAATCAAGGTAAATAAGGGACAAATTTGGAGCCAAAAAATACATATGAATGATGCACAAAGAGTAAAAGGAAAGTACAGTGGTTTGTGTCCTACATATTGAGAATGACAATGAATGCAGTGAAAAAGACCAAGGCACACATTGCTTTGCAACAAAGCCCTCTTATACTACGATGTACTCCTGCAGTTTGAGTTTTCAAGCCAAGCTATCAGGCAACCACTCTTAGTATTGTTAGGTCACTCTCAACTATGGTGGCATTTGTATGTTGTATATCTAGCCTGATTCAATAGGTATATCAGTTTGTGATGGAATTTCTTCAAAGGCTAAAGGAACTAAATCTGGGATAATCTCGACCAATGACAATATCAATTGTGATGGTCAGATGCAAAGAGTATTCACATACAGAAAGATGGGGATCCTGCTACTGTTAAATCAAAAACAAGGGACATCAAAGCCTCTATCAAAATAGCATTCGTCGATGACAATCCCTTCATCATGATCATCCTTGCATTCATAAATGACATTTCTTATGGCAATAATCTCATGTTGAGATAGTAAACCATGTCTAGTTGATAGGGAAATCTATTACCTTGAAGGTCATAATGAGAAAGAATTTAGTTCACCAAGTTAGATGCTATGCTTTTATTGTTCTTGACAATTGTTAGTCACATAAATTATGAATGATGATTGAAAATGGCAACTACTTTTGTTGAGCTCTAATCCGCCCTTTTCATTAAGTAAAGTGGTTGATGCTCACTATGTCAAACACAGATAGAAGGTCAAGCAATGATGATAAGTCAATGGAACTATGGTTGTTAGCTGCCAGCTTATGAAGATGTTAAAAGATGGAGATGCAGAAAGGGTTAAGGATGAGTTATCAGCTGGAGGTGTCATTAAAAAATGAAAGATGTATAGAGCCAGTGAATTACACCCAATTGTGCAATTCCATTAAATAATTTTCCAAACCATTTTTTCTCATAGGGTAGTGTTTTATTGTGGAGCAATGGATATGTGTAGCTCTTGTTCCAGTTTTCCACCTCTCAGGGAGTCTCATTTAATTTAAAAGGTTTAGTAACAAAGCTGGGTATGGTCATATGACTTCCACAATCTGGTTTCTCATTAAAGTTTCTAAAGCCTCTTCTAAATCATGTTCAAGAACCAAACATAGAGTATGGAAGATGTTATACAAAGCTTTGAAATCATTGGATATAGTCTTGAGTAAAGCCAAGGAACTTGTATGAGATATGGTTCAACATTCAGCAGTGTCAAGGCACTATTAAAAATTTAATGCAAGTCTCACAATGTTCCACTTACTAAGCTCAAAAATACCTTATTCCATACTCCATTACTGAGGTAATTATCTCAGTTTGTTCCAGAAAAAGAAGGATCATTCAGATGATAGTGTATCTACAGATTAAGTGAAGATGAAACTTCAGGCTAATGCATCTTTTCATGGGCCAAGAAAATGAAGATACCATGTACCCAGGTGTTTAAACAATAGAAAGGTGAAATAATTTACAAAATCATCCGCATTTCTTGCAACAAATCTGAAACTTTCAAAGAAAATAATGTTACTCACCTGGGATTGTTACAAGTCTATGAAAGGAAGTAACTGTATGATAAAATGCTATAGGAGCTGGAGAATGGGAAGGCATTCAAGTGTTTTGACAAGTTGTGGTCAAAATGACCTTTGTTTTGCAAAATCTGGAAAACCCACCTGGGGGTTCAAGTCCAAAACAACATTGCTACAAAGTTTAGAATATAGATTACATTTTCAGGCCCATTTGCATTTTATACAAGAAATTTTGAGTTTCTTCATGAAATTAAAACAACCCATCTAGGCTTTTCCAAAATCTACAAATACAAAGAAAAATGGAAAGGAAACCTTTTTGGGTTGGAATGGAAAATACAACAATGTAATAAAAGCCCATTTTATTCCTTATTGGGCACAACCAAAGGCATGTTTTTCTTGACCAAGCCAATAACCCACTTGTGGTTTGGGAAAATCACAAACATAGAGTCTTGCAAAAGGAATTTGAAGTCCTGTTAAGAGAAAATTAGAAGCATGGTGCCAAATCTCACTATGTTACAAGTTGTGGCTGAGAGATGGCCTTTTGTCTACAAAACAAAGAACCTAGTTGGGTTATTTTATAAATTGTAGAAAGCTGAAGTTCTAAAGGGAAAAACATCTTTTCTTTCCATGGCCGCAACCAAAGGGTGCAATTTTTCATAAAAACAACTGGTAAATAAAATGGAGTGTCTTCTTTGACAAATGTAGAAAGGAAACAAGCTTCCACCCTTTATTCTCAAGGAAGAAACAAAGCACAGGGTTTTTTTGTTGTTGCTTAAATTCACAAAATGGAGTTGATTGAATGCTTACTTGGAACTATTGCTCAAATTTTGCAATATTCAAAGCTTTGTCTCTATAAGAACAATAAGCTTCATACAAGCTTTTCAACTTTTGATGGCGGCTGTCAAAAGAGGAAAGAAATAACATAAAACAAGTTCATGAAGAAAGTCCATCAAAGTGCCACATGTCACTACCTATGAGTCCAAAGAAGTGGCTTCTAAGTCAAAAAATGTGAGTTTATGTCAAAAAAACACATTTACCTAAGTTCCCATGATGATTTCATGAAGAAAAATGTCAAAAAGGGATTGAGAGCCAGTGCAAAACATCATTTTTACCATGTTCTCCAAACCCTCATGGCGGCAAAGTGACATTCTCCAGACTCTTCGAAGACCAAATGATGATGTTTTTCATCATTTTGGGTATTATGTTAGGGTTTGACCCTTTTTCTTTGCATTTTGATGGGATATTTTATCCTTTCTTTTAAAAATCAACACATGGGAAATGTATTGGGGCCAAAACATGTGTTCCCGTTAGGCATTTCATGCCTCATAAACTTTCCCACTTAAAAGTCTTGCCAAGTCTTCATCTTATGCCATATGTTATCACTTAGGTACTTTATGCCTTAGGGATTTCTTCCCTTATTTTGACTTATGCTAGGTGTGCAATACAATGTGTTTCCATGAGACCCTTAAGTGATGCCTTTCTTTTGCCAATACCATGCTGGAATATGCTATCCAAGAGTCTTGGAGGATGGCCTTATTGGTCAAGTCCTATTGATACTATATGCCTTTGCAAACCAATGAGTATGACATGTGTGGGAAGAACGCAGATATGGTAAGTTGATGGTCAAAGTTCCTTAGAAGCTTTTGAAATCTTTTTGCCATAACATTACATGGTACATTTTATTCCATATTTGAAGATATCATGTAAGTAATATGAAAATCACTTTCAGCTTGCTTTTAAATACAAATGTAATACAGATTTATGGTGGGGCCCTTTGATTTATGCTCAATTGTAAAGTGTTTTTCTAAGTGGTATTTTATAAATCACTTAACAAAATCACTATCTTTAATGCTTTAAAAGGCCATTTGTTTTCAAAAACACACATACTGCATGATGGAGAATGTGGTCAAGTCTTGTATGAGGACCATTATGACTTACAGAGGTGAGAAATGTGTGAGATATTATTTTGACTGATTTTGGTGAATATGAGGCAAGCTGGAGGTATTTTTGTCACACTTTTGGGATGGCTATTGGCTTAGCTTGTTTTTTCTCCATGTAGAGGGAATTTTAGAGACTTCTAGAAGGTTCTTTTGGGGCCATTTTTGTTTTATCTGAGAATCTTCTAGAAGAACATGTGTTGGAGGTTTTGGTGGGTGTTGGTTAAGTATGTTCATTTTTGAACATTTTGGGAGTTCTTTCTTTTTCAGCAGGAGGATAGCTACTCTCTTGGAGTTATTTTTTATGAAGTTGCAACTCAAACAGACCTAATATACAGTAAGCACTTCTATTTAATAGATTGGAGCATTGTTACCTTTTCTCTTCATGTTTTGTGGTGTGTCATTAATGGTTGATCAATCTATTTTGTGAAAAGTCATTTTCCTTACAACTTGTCCCATGTTTCATGCATCCATTTGACATAAAATGTATGTTTACGGGCTATAAACTATGTTGTTTAGTAGTGTTATTGATTGTGAATTTTTTCTTTTCCTTTTAAGAACACTATTATAGACCTCTTTATAAATTATTGATGTGAGTTGCATTAGATAGGGAATTGTGTGAGTTAGCTCTAAAATATTATTTTGAGTGTGCAAGGCTATTAGAAAGTCTAGGTTGTTTTGGTGTATCACCTTAGTTTATTTTCAATAACAAGTTTAGTTTATGCAAACTCTTACCCTTATCTCAAAAGATCAAGTAGTTAGGTGGCATCAAAAGGGGAAGCCAATCCTTATCACTAGAGGTCTACTTTCAAATAGGTTACCCACAACTTGAAAGCAGTCTAATGTTAGTCCAAATCTGCTGAGTGCAATTAGAAAATCTTAGCAAACATGGTGTAAATTTGATGCCCTAATAGTTGCTATTATTGTTGTGTTGCTAAGGCTACTTGTTGTTTCTGCTATTGTTGTGTTGCTAGGGATGCTTGTTGTTGTTGTTTCTATTGTTGGGTTGCTTATTGTGATGCTAAGGTTGCTTGTTGTTGTGGTTGGGACACTGAAGTTGCTTTCTATTGTGATCCGAAGGCTTCTTGCTATTGTTGTTGTTGTTGGATGACTTGTTGATAAGCTTGTTGTGCTTGTTGTAAAGCTAGGGAATGTACTTGCAATGTAGAATCAAATGGTTTTTGGGATATCTATGATGGATTGTGAGTGTTTATGTTTTGAGTGTGATGTAGAGAAAGGTGATTTAGGCTTGAACCAATCAAACTCAACTGGTCTCCAATCTTGCAAAACCCTTCAAGGGTTGGTTACTTCATTAACTGACCTACTTGCTTGTAGGTGTCCAAACTCACTTATCCTATTATTTATTTTAGAGAAGGCCACCAAGGGACTCAAATTATACACTTTCAAGGAAATATTAGCCTACCATTCAACATATCAACCCAGTCCAATAGGTTTTTTTAGAACATTCTTCACAAATTAGTCCTACAACATTGGTTTTAGGCTAAATTATTTCTCTTTTTCAAAGGAAGTACTCAAAATCCACCTTGAAAACTTTGAAAATCTTCACCAAAATGTCCAACCAGTCACATATGGTCTATTTCTACAATTTTTTTCAACAAAAATCTCCAAAAATCTACTGTCCTAAGCAATTTCTAACAAATCTAAGCCTAGCACATAGAGATGCTAGACTAGGGAACATGCAAAAACACCACAAACATCTTCACCCTACTCTACAACTACCCTAAACATGAAAATAACTCCTACAAGGCCCATTTCACCAAGTTTTATAATTTTCCTATAGTGGAATGGCTTGATTTTACATGATTTTCTTCAAAACCCTAGGAAACCCTACTTTACATAACCACTTACAGAAAAATTTCTTGTTCTTCCTCAAATCTTGATGAAAAGAAAAAAAATAGGAATCAAATCAAAGCTAACTTGATGCCCTAGAAATTCACATTGGTTTCAAATGTTATTGATGTTGTACATAGCCATACTGTGCATGGAAACCTCTAAAAACACATAAAATTCTCACCAAAAATAGAGAAAAAGTGTCTTATTCTCTAGAAAGGTCTTCAACGACCATTCCTCGAAGAAGTTAGAGGCTTTTAAACACATTTACCACCAAATCTGATGGTCTCCAACTAAAATTTGAAAAGGGGTGACCATTCAACTTCAACTATCTTCAAAAAGTGACAAAGGTTCAAATGCAACTTTTACAATTTTGCATTATCTTTGACAAATTTTGACATAACACCACTAAGACCCTATATGACACTTATTACATAATTAATTTTTCTATTAGACATTATTTTCATCATTATAAGACAAACTATGACAAGACTTCAAAAATGATTCATCAAGCCAAAACTGCTAAAGGTGTTCCTGCACCATTCAACCAGAGTGGAAAATATTTCATCCTCCTAATGAAATAAGTTCTTGAACTAAAGATCCATGTTGTTTTATATCTTCTTTTTTCATCCATTGAGAATATTCAATTGGTAGTTCAAGCTACTTAACCAAGTATTCATTGTATACCTTCATTTTAGTCCTCTTAATCTCCCTTGTATCTAGTATGCTTTCTAGCTTCATTGGTTGGCTGGGTGGTCAGTCTTTAACCCACTCATCATATTCAACACCTACAACACTTGCAACATCACCTACATTCAAAAAACCCTTAAATGGATAAAGATCAACAATATTGAATATAGGTGAGATAGCAACTCCTGGAGGGAGTTCTATCTCATAAGAATTTTGTCCAAATTTGTGCACTATCCTGAAAGGACCAATATTTTTCATCATAAATTTGGTGTATTTTCCTTTTGGAAGCCTCTCTTTTTGGAAATGTGCAAGCACCAAGTCCCCAACCTTAAATTGAACATCCTTCCTTTTCAAATCTGTACTTTTCTTATACTACTCCACACTCTTCTTTAAATTCTCTTTGACCTGCTCATGAATGTCTTTCATGGCTATAGAAAACTCCTCCCTTGATGCACTCCTTTTCTCCATGTCTCTCATATCTCTAAGTTCATTTATACCTCTTGGAATCATCCCTTAAACCACCTCAAAAGGACTCCTTCCTATGCTTCTATTAATGGAGTCATTATATGCATACTCTACTTGAGGAAGTAAGAGATCCCATGACTGCCCATTCTCCTTTGTAAGACACCTTAACAAATTTACAAGAGACCTATTTACAACCTTAGTTTTTCCATACATTTGTGGATGGTATGCTAAAATAAATTGTAGATTGGTGCCTAACTTTTTCCACAAGGTCCTCCAAAAGTGACCTATGAATTTAGAGTCTCTATTAGACACAATGCTCAAAGGTAGTCCATGAATCCTTACAATATCCTTGAAAAATAAACCAGCTATGTGAGATGCATCATTTGTACTCCTACATGCAATGAAATGGCTCATCTTGCTAAATCTATCCATAAAAACATAAACACTATCATACCTTCTTTGTGTCTTAGGCAGACCCAAAACAAAGTCCATACTTATTGACTCCCATGGATGGTTAGGAATAAGAAGAGTTTGATACAAACTAGCATTAGAGATTGATCCTTTGGATCTTTGACATATTCCACATCCTTCTACAAACTTCTTGACATCAACATGCATCCTAGGCCAATGATAAAACCTCTTAACTTGCTCCAAAGTTTTATCAAACCAAAAATACCCACTCAAACTACCACAATGTTTCTCCCTTATTAAATTTGACCTCATGGAGCATTTAGGCACAAAAATTGAGCCCCTTTGAATAATAAGCCATTTTTCAACACAAAATATGCATACTCACTATGAAAACTATCTTGAAACTGACTGTAAACAACATATGCATCTTTAAAATCATCATCATGCTCATACATACTTTTTAGAGAATCTATCCCTATGGTTTGAAGTTGGACCTCTTGCACCATCATAGACCTTTTACTTAGGGCATCAACAACCTTGTTTTCTTTTCCTTTCTCATGCTTGATTGAAAATGTATAGGCCTACAAATACTCCATCCACTTCATGTGCCTATGACTTAACTTGTCTTGGCTATTCAAAAAAATTAGTGCATGGTTATCTGTAAACACCAAAAACTCCTTTGGTAAGAGATAATGTCTCAATTTCTTGAGAGATTGAACCATGTCATAAATTTCAAGATCATATGATGAATACTTCCTCTTAGCATCATTTAATTTTTCACTGAAAAAGGCAACCGGTTTCCCATCTTGGCTAAAAAATACACCTATAATAGATCCACTTGCATCACATTCCACAGTGAACACTTTGCCAAAATTAGGGAGTGTGAGAATAGGAATTTGTGCCACTCTTGACTTTAGGTATTCAAAAAAAAAAAATTCTTTTGCAGTCCGTAGAAACTTGTTCTTCTTCACCCCCTTAATGGTGTCAATCATTGGTGCACATAAGTGGCTAAAGTTCTTGATGAACTTTCTATAGAAACTTGCTAACCCATGAAATCTCTTGACTTATGCAACTAATGTACATGTTGGCCAATTGAGTATAGCTTCTACCTTTATGGGATCCATCCTTAAATTCCCCTTTGATTTCACAAACCCAAGGTAGACAAGTTCCCTCTTCATAAACTCACACTTCTTGAGATTTATTGTTAACTTCTCATTGAGTCTATTCAAGACCTTGTCAAGATGTTCCAAGTGATCTTCTTTTGTCTTACTATATACAAGGATGTCATCCAAGTATACCACTAGAAATTTTCGTATGAAGTTATTTTGAACCTCATATCAGCCTCATGAATGTACTTGGGGTATTTTATAATCCAAATGGCATCACTAGCCATTCATATAAGCCTTCATTATTATTAAAGGCAGTCTTCCTCTCATATCCTTCCCTTATTCTGATTTGATGATATCCACTTTTTAGATCAATCTTTGAAAAGTATCTTGCACTTGCCAAGCTATCCATTAAGTCCTCCATCTGGGGTATAGGAAATCTATACCTAATAGTGATCTTGTTTATTGCTCTTGTGTTAGTAAAAACCCTCCAATCTCCATCCTTCTTAGGTACCAATACTATAGGAACAACACAAGGGCTTGAGCTCTCCCTTATCAACCCTTTGTCTAACAACTCTTGAACCTAATTTTTGATCTCCTCATTTTGTTCAGGTGTCATCTTGTATGTTGCCTTGTTTGGAAGACTTGCACCCAGTATGAGATCAATGTGATGACTCACATCTCTGATGGGAGGCAATGCATTTGGTAACTCCTTTGATCCTATGTATTCATACTTATCTAACAAAGCATTCACTTCATTTGGTATCTCCTCTTTTTTTTCTGCAACATTAGAGATAGGCTTGCCAACAATTGCAAAACCAACTTCTTCCTCCTCTAGGTCTTTCAAAAAAACTTTCTCTTTTACAACCATCACACTTGGTCCTCCATGAACATCACCATCATCCTCTTGCAGAGGTGAAATGGTGTATGATAATCCATCCTTCTCAATTACATATTCATTCTTCTATCCATCATACTTGGCCTTCCAGTCAAATTGCTAAGGTCTTCCAAGGAGTAGGTGGCACACATCCATTGGCACAATATCAAAAAGTATTTTATCTTTGTAAGGACCTATGTTAAACTCCACCCAAACCTACTCATTTACAAGAACTATGTACCCCTTATTGAGCCATGAGATCTTATAGGGAGTTGGGTGAGGGATCCTTTTCATTTTGATTTTTTCTACCATCTCTAATGACACTATATTATCTATTGAACTAGAATAAACTATGACTTTGCATACCTCTCCTTGAGATTTGCATGTTTTCTGGAACAAAGCCTTTCTTTGAGGGGGTTCCTTGATGGTTGGAAACTTGATTAAGGTCCTCTTAATCATTAGGGCCTCTCCTACCTCTGGTGTAGCATGAAGGGAAGGTGAATTGACACTTTCTTCATCCCCCTCTTGAACTACTTGAGTCCTCCTTTCTCAACTATGAGAACTTGCACTTGGTTTATCCAGGAACTTCCATGCAAGATGTCTAAATTGATTGCAGTTATAACACCTTCTAGTGAAGGTATTAGCTCCCCTTCCTTTTCCATTGAATTTTCCTCTACCCCCTATCCTTCTTCCTTTGAAATTTCCCCTTGATTCACCACTAGATTCTTGGTTTTCACTTTGTTCACCTTGTCCTCTTTGTGATCCTCTTCCACTAGGGGTTCCTCTACCCCTAAAACTCTTTCCTCTGCCCCTTGATTGTTTTTCCTATCTCCACTTGATCTTCTTAGTGGCCATTTGAAAATACTCCTCTACTATCCTAGGAGTAGCAAGACTTATTTCATCTTGAATTCTAGACCTCAAACCATTCAAATATCTAGCTACTTTTTCCTTTTCATTATCCATATGGTTTGACCTTATGCTAAATTTGTGGAATTCTTCAGTGTTAGTTGCCACATCTAACTCCTTTTACTTTAAATTCTGCAATCTCCAAAACACTTGTATCTCATAATCAACAAGTGAGAATTGACTCTTTACCTTTGCCACCATCTTGTCCCAAGAATTGATCTTGGAATTACCCTTCTTTGTTCTCTCCTCTTGGGTGTAATTCCACCATATTAATGTTGGTCCCTTCAACTTGGTTTTGGAAAACTTGACCTTCTTGTCTTCAATCTCCTTATAGTCAAAATAATTGTCTAAAGCATCAATCCATTCAATTACCTCTTTTGCATCAATCTTGCCACCATACATAGGTAGCTCCATCTTTACCTCTTGAACCTCACCTCTTGCAACCTTGAGCACTTGCAAAAACTTCCTTTCTTTAGGATCCAAATCCACTTGTGGTCCTTTAGGAGGGTTCTCTCTCTCTCTCTCTCTCTCCTCCTCATATTTAGGGTCAATTACATAGGTCATACCCTTAACTCTTCTTTCTTTGGTTTCTAGTGTTTCCATCCTAGCTAACATGGCTTCTTGGCTCTCTCTTAGGGCTTTAATCTCCCTAGAAATTATTGATCCACCTTTTGGAGACATATTGAATGCTTTATCCTTCAACCTTTCTTCTTCAAACTCAAATATTCTTTCCAAATGATCTCAAGCCTAAGCTCTAATACCACTTGATGTAGAGCAAGGTCATTTAGGCTTCAACCGATCAAACTCAATTGGTCTCCAATCTTGCAAAACCCTTCAAGGGTTGGTTCCTTCATTAATTGACCTACTTGCTTGTAGGTGTCCAAACTCATTTATCCTTTTATATATTTTAGAGAAGGTCACCAAGGGACTCAAATTATACACTTTCAGGGACTCATTAGCCTACCATTCAACATATCAACCTGGTTTAATAGGTTGTTTTGGAATATTCTTGACAAATTAGTCTTGCAACACTGGTTTTAGGCCAAATCAGGCCTCTTTTTCAAAGGAAGTACTCAAAATCCACCTTGAAAAATCTAAAAATCTTCACCAATGTGTCCAAACAGTTACATAGGGTCTGTTTCTGCAATTTTTTTCATCAAAACTCTCCAAAAATCTGTTGTCCTAAGCAATTTCTAACAATTCTAAGCCTAACACATAGAGATGTTAGACTAGGGCACGTGCAAAAACACAAAAAACACTTTTACCCTTCTCTACAACTACCCTAAACATGAAAAGAACTCCTACAATTCCCATTCCACCAAGTTTCATAATTTTCCTACGGTGGAATGGCTTGATTTTACATGATTTTCTTCAAAACCCTAGGAAACCCTACTTTACAAAACCACTTATAGAAAAATTGCTTGTTATTCCTCAAATCTTGATGAAAAGAAAAAAAATAGGAATCAAATCAAAGCTAACTTGATGCCCTAGCAATTCACATTGGTTTCAAATTTTATTGATGTTGTATGGAGCCGTACTATGCATGGAAACCTTTGAAAACATAGAAAATTCACACCAAAAATAGAGAAAAAGTGTATTATTCTCCAAAAAAGTCTTCAACAACCATTCCTTGAAGAAGTTAGAGGATTTTAAACAAATTTCCAACCATATCCAATTTTCCCCAACTGAAATTTGAAAAGGAGTGACCGTTCAACTTCAACTATATTCAAAAAGTGACAAAGTTGCAAATGCAACTTTTATAATTTTGCATTATCTTTGAAATTTTTTGACATAACACCACTAAGACCATATATGATGCTCATTACATCATTAATTTGTTTATTAGACCTTATTTTCATCATGCTAAGACAAACTATGAAAATACTTAAAAAATGCTTCATGAAGCCAAAAATGCTAAAGGTGCTCCTGCACCAGAGTGGGTAGCGGATTGATGATGAGAGGTTGTGGATTCATTTGTTTTAACATTCCTTGTATGATAGTGGATTGAGGTGGAGGAATGTAAGTTTGAGGTCCCATTTGATTTTTCATGGTGAAGGGGATTGTGGGGAAAGATGAGGGTGGTGCCATTAGATTTTGTGATGGTAATGACACACTAGGAACTTGAGTCCATTGATTAAAAAGGTTCCCTTGTCCCATTTCTTGAGGATTTCTTTGTGTTAGGGATGTGGACAAGGTATTACCTAGGTTAATGGGATTTGTAACCAAGGATTTTTTTTGAGATGGGATGATAATGAATGAGATAGGTTTGTTTTATGAAGCCAATGGTATGGATAAACCAGTTGGAGGATTGGATAGAGATTTCCTTATTTACATTAAGGGTTGACCTTGTGTTATGGTGTTTGTGTGCCCTTGTGTGCTAATTTGAGACAATTGATCCACATTTATTTGTGTGATGGTGGACACACTTGTGGTACTCAAGGGTATGCATGAAGAGGAGTGTCCTCGATATGTGGAGTAGTGAAGTTCAAGGGGTTTATATGGATGTTGGGGATCTTTGTGAATGGGAGGAGCACCAAAGGTAGGTGTCCAAGTGGTGGTTTAGGATGGAGGATTGGTATTGAGGGAACCCAATAGTGTGTTGCTTTCAAATGAAAGAGTCAAAAAAAATTCCTTGGAAAGACTAGAAGTGGATATTTTATTTAGCCCTAGTGATGGATTTGTGAAGCCTTGTGTCAAATCTTGTGCAACAAATGATGGGGAAATTGGAGTTGTGTTTTTTAAGGCTTGGCATTCCATAATTTCCTCCCTAGTGAGTTTAAATGGATTTTTCATGATGTATTCTATCTCATATGGCCCTGATGGAGATGATGGTTGTTGTGATGGGGTAACTTGACTTCTTGGATCAAATTATAAAGTATTAGGATCACTCAAGGTGAATGTGACTTTGGTTTTCTCTATGATTCTCTTGTGTTGTGATCTCATCTTTACCATAAATTTTGGGTCACCTGTGGGAGATTTGTGTTGAGATTTGTAATGTTTGAACTCTCTAGTTGATTCAAATATAGGTAAAAGGGATGCTATAAGTCTTTTTGGAGAAATGATGATAATGGGGGATGAAGAGGTGAATTATGTGGAAAGTGATCTTTGCAAACATTTTGGGACAACACTTTTGACTTAAGAGTTTGGGGTCTGATGTTTAAATAAAGGATGTTGGTGGACTTGGAAATCTTTAGGGTAGAATAATGACCTTCGAGATAAACTATCTCAAATATGATAACTAACTTAACTAAGTGAATGGAAAAGGATACATTTCACATAAAAAGTAGCTAAGTTAGAGGTTGGTTTGATAGATGTTGAATTCAAAAGGTGTTGGTGTATTCAATTTTTTTTCAAAGTTTGGTGAAGTGAAGGATCATGAAATTTGATGAAGGGGTGAATGAAATTTTTGACCCAATTTTGACCTAGAGTGAACCTTTGTTTGATAAGACCAAGGTAGTGAGAAACATGCTAGACCTCTAAAGTTTTCAAATCCTAAAGACCTAATTTTTTAGATAGGGTTATTATCGTGAAAAAGACCAGGGTTTTCACTGAAAAATAACATATACAAGTCTGGATTATTCCTTGAAACACATTTGTAGAAGTTGTATACAATCTTGGTTCCATTTTGATGAAGTTCTAAAAGGTATTTTTTGAGAACTTTTGGACTAAAATGTATAAGTTTGAAATGATGACTTGTAGACCTTCTCTTGGGGATTTTGATTTTGGGTGAGATCATTTAGAGAAGTTAAGATGAGGATATTTATTGCCACATGGTTGGTGGGAATATGGGCCTTCCACCCACAATATCAGCTTGTTCCTCTTCTTCATCTATGATATATGCTATGTTTCTTCACATGAGTTGGTGTTTCTTTTGTTTCAAAGTGAAGTTTCTGAAACTGCTAATTATATCAGTTTGTTCCCCTTCAATGAGTTCAAAGTATGGTTAAATAATAACAGGTGTAAGGTTGGGTTGTTCAACAAGAGCGATTTGTCTCTAAATGGTCATGTGGGGTTAAATTTGTAAGTTATTTTGCTTAAGTGAGTTTCTTTTACCACAAAAAATTGTATTGATTAAGTTTTCAAACTAAATGCCTATGTCAAAAACATCATAAATTCTACAAGATCCATTTTGTGAAAATCATAAGGTTGAAGCCATAGTTACTTAGGTTTACTTTGGAAAGTATGGATTGAGATATAAACCAAAATACTTAGAAGTCTCTAAGAATAAATTATTAGGAAAATCAGTAATATCAAGATTTTGTTAAAGGGTATCCATACTTAGACCAAAGGGTTTGAAATTTTGAGGAAGATAGTGAATGTTTATTTTGAAATGTTTTGGAACCAAGCAAAGTATTAAACTAAATCACAAAAATTTACCATCCTAGGTTCAAAAGATACTACTTGTTGAATCCCCACTCATATTTCTCCAAACACTAAGACGATGCAAACAACTAGAGATTTGAAGACACTAGCTCTCCTTCACGACACACACTTCTCAAAATCACCAAATCTCAAAATCTTGAAGATCCTAGGGATTTTTATGTTTCAACAATGAATATTTCAAATGTGGTGGGGAATTATAATGATTGTTCCTGCATCAACAAGAATAAAGGTTTTTGGCTTCTAAACAATGGTTCATAGTAAGGACTTCCGTTCAAGGTGACCATACACATGACAAGATTAGCTTGAGATTATGGTCAATCAAGAGGCCTCCTAATCCCTTCCTAAGAATAATTTTTTAACATATCACATGGATAATAGGGGTAGCACTTGTCAATATGACACATCTGAACCTATTGTTAATGAATTTTGTCACAACACATTTTTATATAGCAACTTGAAAGAGCTTGGCTTTAGCTCGTTATTGCTTGGGTTGTTCCCTTCTTTCGAAGTGAGGAGGAAAGACCTGTAGAGATAAAATAAAATAAAGGAAGTACGTTTGTAGTTCAACCTCTCAGTTTTCATGAAGCAAGGAGAGAACACACACAACACCTTTTCTCTACACTAGCATGGGGTTCATTTTGAATCCAAATTGAAAGATGTGGGTGATTATACAAAATTTCAAGGAATGTTTTAGGTTCTCAAGATTGTCAAATGGCACAAGAGAAGTGCATATGCATTCAATAACACAAGTGTAAATCACAAAACATAGTAAACACTTGTTAATTTTAACCCCTAAAGCTGAGATGAATTCATTTTATGCACCAAACGAAATGTAAAGTTTCCTTGTTTAGTTTTAAACCCAAAATAAAATGATGAAACAAGGGTTCAATTTTAGTCCTGTTTGAGTATTCTTTTCAAACCCAAATGAAAACTAGTGTGGTCCTAAAGCATAAAATGAAAAGAATGATAAATGGGTCATAATTTCCCCAATGAAAACTAGTGTGGTCCTAAAGCATAAATTGAAAAGAATGATAAATGGGTCATAATTTCCCCAAAAGCATCAAAATGCTTGCTACAATTATAAGATTTTAAGAGGAAAATGCTTCTTCACTTCAAATTTTATCATCCAACCTGCAAAACCCAATTCGTCTAAACCCAACACAATGTTAGAAGCATGTTAGTGATCCGATAAAGTAAAAAAATTAAGACACATATTGAAAATTGATCATCATTTTTTCTTACTAGAATAGGGTGTCATTGTCATGATAGCATCAGTCTGGTGAATTTGGGCATCGCTCTAGTGAATTTGGGCATCACTTTGCAGAAAACTAGTGATGGCAATAGTGTCACTATTTGGGAAGCATCACCATTTATAAATCTTCAATACCTCTAAAAGTATTCAACATCACATTTTATTTAATCAGCGCTGGGATATTAAATAGGTGTCACTGTTTCAGCTGAAAATAGTGTCATTGTATGGCAATGCTCAACAAAGGCATCGCTAAAATTCTTTTGGGTTTCATTGTATCTAGCAAAGATCAGAAAAAATGGAATGCTAAATAGAAATTGATTAAATTTGATCAATTTTTCCCTCCTTTTGGCACTAGAATTTGATTGGATAGATTAGCATGGACCGATTATGCTTTATCCATGAATAATCTAAGCATAATGAAGCCACCAACACCAATCTAAAAAAGATTAATCAAATGGAAATTAAAATAAGCATTTATCAAATCTAAGCATTCTAAACTACAAAAGAATTAAATGTCTATTCTAATCCATTTGAAACTTATCCCGTTGTGGGAGTGGTGTCATGTTGATGTGGAACGAAAACCCTTTCCTAATCCTATGGATGATTGAGCTTGTTCTAGTCAATTTTATTGAAGAAGACGGATGGAACAATTGTGAGATGTGTATGAAAACATGATTTTATGTTAAAATGATCTAGATATGCAAAAGCTAAGCTAATCTAATAAAAAATCTAAATGGATGCATTATGTGATCATGGAAGCCATTAATGGAAGCTTAAAGCTAATTAATGCAATTAAAATGAGCTAAAAGATGCTAAGTGTGTCTTAAATATGAGTGTGAGTGTAAGTGATTTTAACAACATAACTTTGATGTTAAAAGATGGATCCATTTATTTTCAAATAGTGAACTATTTATAGGAGAGAAAATGAGAAATAGATGGTTGACATCAAAAAGGGAAATCATTGGTCAAGGATGGAAGAAGATGGAGGCATTGATTATGGATTCTCATCAACAGATGAGAATGCAAGATGAGATTTAATCAAGGGTTGAAATTCCTTCAAACAAACACACTTTTGACATGTACAAGAGGTCACAAGTTAACTTGCACAAGAAGTTTTGAGTTAACTTGCACATGAAATTTTGTAAGAATATTCTCTTTTTTAAATGAGTTAGGAGAGAGAATATTCTTTGGAATATTCTCATGGGTGAGGAAAAAGGATAATTTGGTTAATTAAAACCAAATTAAATTTTGCAAAGGAATATTCCATAGGAATATTCCCCTTTTGGAGGAATGAGCAAAGGAGGAAAATTCCCTTGCAAGTGGGGGGAATTAGATTAATTAGTAATTGATAATTAAACAATGTTAATTATACAATTAGGTGATTTACAAGAAGTACATGATATTCATTAAATAAAATGATTTAATGAAAATGGGAAAAGGTGTTGACATTTAATTAATTAACAAGGCTACTTAATTAAATAAGAAGATTTGGTGATTGAAATTAAATAACTTGATGTATTTAATTTAATGAGATGAAATGTTAACATGAAAGGGGGTGAATTAACCTAATTAAATCAATTAGGTTAATGGATGAAGATGACACAATTAATTAAATAGCTAGGCTAATTTAATCAATTAAGTGAAAAGAGGATGGGTTTTAGGAGGAAATGATGTTAGTATACCTGATTCAAGTGCATGATATTATTCAGGACATATTTCAGTGTCTATAACATACAACAGTGGAAAATGGACACACATATTTTAATTAGTAGACTTTAATACTTGGTGGGGTCCTATGTAATCAGGAACCCTCAACTTAAGTTGTTTTATAACAAATTTATTTTCACATATTTTTATAGTTTAATATCTAAATAATTCTTTTTTTATTAAATTAAATAACTATGATTAATGACATTGTAAATTAGAAGTACCATGTAAGGGAAAAATAATAAATTTAAATAATAATAATAGACAATCATTTCATTTAAAATAATTATATGTAAGATAAAGCGTTAAAACAAATTTATTAATACCCCACATTAAATTAGGTAAACATTCTCTTAGAAGATTTCATCATGTTCAAACATTCTATTATTATTTTTAAATTAAATTATCTTTCAATTGTAGAGGAATAATGAATAATATACCATCTAAATAAATTATGTCATTAACTTGATTAAATAAGTGTTGTTTCATTAGGGTGTGTAGAAGAGGATTCTCACACTTGAATGCATTTTTCCTCTTCCTCGCCTTTAGGGCGATGTGCCTAGGATGACATTGCATATGTTGTCACCAAGTGTGAAAATGTTATTAATTAAATTTTAAATTATTCCCATTTATTTATCAATTTTTTTGAGGTTGTGGCATTGTCCATTAGGTTTAAAATATGGGCATGACATAAAAGCTCAAAGCCTAGTAAGGCATTTCAAGGAGAAGGGAGTACATTTGAAAGTAATAGATTTGGGTTTAATTCCATGCCCAAACAATCAAAACCAATGTTTTTGTAGAAATATATAGTGGAATAACAAGTACTTGAAGACTCCCCTATAGTGGGAATTAACAGTTTCTTTTAAATATTAAGGTAAATCAAAAGTCAAAAAAATATTTTATTTTGATAGTTGGCTAAAAACCATTGATATGAGAAAATTTAAGAGATGAACCCTCAATGGAAATATAAATAGTAGAAAGACAAAAAAAAAAAGGTAAGTTTAATGCTTCCCACCTTTGATGGAAACAACAAATTTTTTACTAGGATTTGGTTGTGGAAATTATAAACTTATTCCACCCTTAGTCATATGGAGGAAGAAGATGCCATTTAGTTTGCTATGTTGTATTTAAAAGGTGTTTCTTATGATTAGTGGCACTTGGTTTTGTCACACAAATACATCACCTTGTAATAACATTTGATGATTTCAATCAAAATATTTTGGACCACTTGAGTGAAAGGATGAGGATGATTATTTTGTAGAATTTTTCGGTACCAAACAAAACTCCAAGGAATCTGATGTTGTTGAATCTATAAGTTATAGTAGTGGTTCCTAACACTTTTGAAAAAATGTACTTTTTTATTTGTTGAAGGTTTGTTTGATGCTTTTAAATTTATTGTTAAGGTTTTTCTACCCACTTTTGTGCAAAAATTAATCAAAAGGGCCCTAACACTTGAGTCATATATGCTTAAGGGAAAAAATTTGTCCCAATCCAAGGCACCCACCTTTGTGTAGCATAAATTAAATTTTTCAAAAGGAGTATCATATTCATAGCTAAGGAGGATCACATATCAAAATTTTACAATGAAGAAGGAAAATGACTAAAATAAAATCAACATAGATGAATCAAGCTATGTTTTTATTGCAAGGATCTATACGATCCTAGGTATAGATACCTTAGCAACGACCAAGCCCATTAGATTGAAGTAATATATGATGATGCTTTAGATTTGGAAGAACTTGAGACACAACCAACACTAGAGGAAAGTGTACCTAAAAATGTGGAGGATGAAAGCATATATAGTAGCACACTTGCAAATATTTTAGGAGCATATAAAAAACATCAATTTAGGGTTTGAAGAGTAATAATTGGAGAGAGAATAATGTTGCTTATTGATAGTGGGACCATACACAATTTCATTGACAAAGGTTTGGCACTCAAGAGAAGATTTAAAGCTAAATATTTTGAAGGTTTCAATGTTATTGTTGTTAATGGATTCTCTATTTCATTCATAAAAATAATCTGATAACTCAACATACCTATGGGATATCTAAAGGAATGTGAAGATTTCTATTTGTGAGGTTAAGAGAGACTAAAATGGTTTTGAGTGTACAATAGTTGCACAACCATGGGGAGTTTTTGTAGAGCTATTAGTCTATGGAGCTTAAGTTTAAATGAAAAGGGAATGATGTTGTACTTAGAGAAATTTATAGTGGATCACTACAATTGAACTTCCACAACACCCAAGGATCACTTGTAATTAAACCATCCTATCATGGAAGAGAAAAACAATTGTTTTTTGTGAAGCCTAATATTTTATTAGATGAAAAATGATTATGCTTACTATACAATGAAATTATAGTTATAAAGACAATAATCAAAATCTTAGATGAGGATATAATTAGTAACGATGTGTCTTAATCTTATGAATTAAAGGAAAAAAATGCATGACCTTAACAAGCTTAAGAATGCTAGTGTGATTATGAACTAATAAGAAATGATTAGGTGATTAGGTTTTCACATAAACACCCCTCTTAAGTGTAACTTATGGAGTATGATAAAATGCAAAGATATATTGTTGGATACAAGGCTTGAATGTGAACCCATGTACCAACAGATAAATATTTTACAACTAGAGAAAAAGAGAAAAACTTGTGGAAAATAACTTCTCCAAAAGAGAGAAATAAGTAAACATGAATATTAAATAGAAGAAATGACTCAACATGACCTCATAAATACTAATTATATCATAAGTTCATAATGTATATCCCCTCATAGGGGAGAAAGTATGAAATTATGAAACTCCCTCATAAAGAAGTAACTCCTGTGCCAATGATGAGTGCTTGAAGACATATAATGATCTATTTCCTATAAATAACATTTATCCCCTTAGAGAAAAAATAGGTCCATCAATGATTATAGAAGCCATTCCCATAATATAGATGAATATTGAATCCAAATCCAAATGCGTGCCTTTGAATACAAATTTAGTGTCACTGTGCTAGAAATATATCTCCTCCAAAATAGGAATTAAATGCCTAATAAGAGGAGTGAAACTTGGAGAAAAATATCTAAACTTCATTTGGAAACAATGAAGATGTAATGCCATTATTTCCATTAAAGAGAATGCATGCCCTTCAATGAATCCTTAACATTAATAATGTGAGGCTCCACCAATAAGGATGCTATGTTTGATAAATAGGAATCCCAATTAGGTGGATCTAAGAGACTAAAATGATCTTGTTGAATTCAAGTAGTAATAGGTGATTATGGAATATAGATCTCAATGCATTTCATCTAACTACAATTCTCATCTCCAATGATGTGTCCACAAGAAAATAGTTTAGGGTGAATATCATATATATTTGAAAGTGTTGTTTTATAATAATTTGATAAACTGATTCCAATGCAAAATTGTTGTGATTGTTGAAGTTTTAAAAAAAGTTTCAAATCATCAAGCTTCTTCAATATGCATTCATCTATATAGTGTACCTTTTCTTCCGAAAATAATCACATTTAATTTTTCATTGATATGAAGATATGATTATAGTAAAAATTATTACATAAATTGAAATGAAGCCCACCCAAAATAATCAAATGAATTCATATGGTTATACAATTTTTTGTGCTTAAATTTTAAAAACTATCAAAAAATTGTTTGATTTTGGTTTCAATATTTGGACATGCAATCATAGGGTTTTAATGTATTTTGAATGCAACAATGATGTTTTTTTTGTGTCAAGATGTATAATTTGAATGCTCAAGGATAGTTCTCTTATAAAATAGACAGAAATTGACATTGAATAAACTCCCACACACCCCAAGAATCAATTGCAATTAAAATGCCCTATCATAGAAGATAAAAATAATTGATTTTTCATGAATCCCAAGATTTAATTAGATGAAAAATGATAATTATTTCAATTTATGATGAAATCCTTGTTATAAAGAAAAATATGAAACCCTAGATGATGTTATAAATTAATCATGGCATATGTCTTAATCTTATGAATTGAGATAATAAAGAGCATGTTGTAAGTAAGCTTAAGTATGATAGAGTGAATAAAACTTAATAATAAATAATTACATACTATTTCCTTTGTCAAAACAATAAAAATAATATTACCTTTATCAAAACAACAATTACAAAATAATTGATCATATTTTTTCCAAACCTAGGGAAAAGTGGCTCTCTCACCCTCTTGTTCTCCTACTCGTTGCTCAAATGGCTCCATTGATCTCATCCTCCCTATAGCTAGATTTAATACTTATACTATGGTCATGCTTGGTTCTAATTCTTTACTCCTAGGTGTCGCTCCTACTGCCATCTCTATTGTTGCAAACTTTGTGCCCTTAGTCTATGACACCTTACAGGGCCCTTTTCGTCCTTCCATCAGGTCTTCTTTTCCCTATGGGGCCTTGCTTAGTGTTCATCCAGTGTCCAATGTTGGGGAGGTTTTGGCTCCAACTTTTGATGGTGTGGCTGCCCCTCTCATTTCCTCTTTCCTCTCCTCCTTTGCCAAGGAGGGTTTGTATCTTTGCACTAGCTACCAAGTCTATTCCTGCCCACTCTACTCTTTCCCACTCTACTTGTCCTCTTATTTGCACCAAGCCATCCCTAGTGGTGGTTTGAAATGAGGATGTAGTTGAAAATGAGGACTTATACAAATGTTGTGGTCTTGTGTGCAGATTCCTAAAACTTTAGCCTTATCTTTTAGACTTGCACAAATGGGTTTTGGATTTTTGGAGGCCTCTCATGGTTGGTAAGATTGATCTTTTCCCCTATGGTAAAGGATTTTCATTGCTTCCTTTGACTCTTTGGAGGATAAATTTTTTGGCTTGTGTCATCTATGGGATTGGGGAGAACACTCTTTCTCACTCAAGCCTTGAACAACCTATTTTATCCCCCTTATTGAGCCACTTCATGTGTATTCAGTGTAGGTTAGATCTCCTAATTACTTCCCCTCTAATTTTAGGAAGATACCTACTTTAAGTCCATTGGAAACTCTATAAGTCATTTTTGAAGGTTGACAAGTCCACCTCCTTCATGGTAAATTCTAATTTTTCTTGCATTCTTGTGGACATCAACATCTCCTTTCCTCTACATAGAGAAGTGATTTTGATGGTTGGTGATAGGCTTTGGACTCAATTTCTTGTTTTTGAGGGCCCCCCTTTTCATTGTCATCATTGCTTCACTACTAGCCACTTGATTTTAGGTTGTTCTCCCTTGCATCACAAAGGCTTTGCTACTTGGTGGAGGGATGTTGTCAATGATCACTTGACTATCCTTGCTCCTATTTCTTTGATAGATTCCACCTCTGAGGATTTTGATGATTTCTTTGCTTGTAGTATGAATGTTTCATGTTATGTTGACTCTACTGAGGCTTCTCCTATGTTAAGCCCTACTTCGTTGACATCTTCTTCTCCACCCTAGCATTCCATTTTAGTTGACGGGCCTTGTCATCCCCCTTTGAGTGCTTCTAGTCCTCTTGTGGGATTTTCTTCTCATTCTTGTGCATCACCTTTTGGTAAGATCTTGGATGATAGCATTGGTTGGATTGTTGTTCGTAGGAAGAAAGGCCCTTCTACCTCTTCTCTTGCTCATTCTAGTCTGGTTTCATAATTTTTTAGGGGTTGAGACCCTTGTTCCCCATTTCTCTTTCATTCCTTGCTCTGATTAGAAGCTTTGTTGGATTTCATTTGGTTTTATCAATCTCACTACTAGTGAGACTTGTCCTGTGACCCTTAATGGTTGTTTTTGTATCGAGTATGGGCCCTACCACTTTTATCTTAATAAAAAAAACTAAAATGATGAAGACATTCAACAATAAACATGTTGTTTGATCATGCTTACAAATTTATCCACATGTAAGCAATACACTTATCATATTGATATTCAAGATATTTGAATAAACATCATTTGGTGTTTACTAGTTTTATTTTAGGACTATAATTTGAAAAAAATATTCCAACATATGAGATTCGGAACTAGGCTTTAAACTTGTCATGACTAGTCCTTACTACTACCCAAGAATGTACAAAGAAGAGATAAAAACAACCATTAAAGATCTCTTGAAAATGGGTCACATTAGGCCTAGTTTTAGCTCATTTTATTCATCCGTGGTTCTTGTGATGTGTATATTAATTACAAAACTTTGAGCAATATTATAAAAAAAAGCATCTCATTCCTAGGATTGATGAGCTAATTGATGAATTACATGGAGATATATATTTTTTTAAGATTGATACAAGATTAGGCTACCATCATATCCATGTAAGAGATGAGGATGTGCATAGAATAAAATTTAGGGATCACTTTGGAAATTTTAAATTTTTATTCATGTCTTTTGGCTTAACAAAAACACCAACTATTTTTTAATCAGACATGAATTATGTTTTCAACAATCAATTAAGAAAATTTGTGTTGGTTTTCTTTGATGAAATTTTTATTTAGAACAAGACTTGGGAAGATCATTTGAATAGTTTCCATATAATTTTTGGAATATTAGAATACCTTCTTTGAGTCCATTGGCAACTCTATCAGTTTTTTTTAAGGTTGACAAGTCCACCTCCTTCATGGGGAATTCTACTTTTTCTCACATTCTTGTGGAGATCGACATCTCCTTGCCTCTGGATGAGGAATAGATTTTGATGGTTCGTGATAAGCCTTGGACTCAATTGCTTGATTTTGAGGGCCTCCCTTTTCATTTTCATCATTGCTTCGCTATTGTCCACTTGGCTCTAGGCTATTCCCCCTTGCATTGCAAAGGATTTGTTACTTGGTGGAGAGATGTTACCAATGATCACTTGACTATCCCCATACTGTTTCTTTGATGAATTCCTCCTCTGAGGATTTTGATGATTTCCTTTATTTTAGTGAAGATGTTTCATGTTTTATTGACCCTTCTGAGGCTTCTCTTGTGTTGCACCCTAATTTGTCGACTTATTCTTCAACTCTTCCCTATCCTTCTATTTTAGTTTATGGGCCTTGTCATCCCCCTTTGAGTGTTTCTAGTCATCTTATGGGGGTGTCTTCTCATCCTCTTGCATCCCCTTTTCATGAGATATTGGATGATAGTGTTTCTTGGAATGTTGTTCGTAGGAGGAAAGTCCCTTCTATCTCTTCTCTTTCTCATTCTGGTTTGGTTTTGTAAATTTTTAAGGGTTGGGACCCTTTTTCCCCATCTCTCTTTGGTTCCTTGCTTTGGTTATAAGATTTGTTGGATTTAGTTTAGTTTTCTCAATCTCACTATTGGTGAGATTTGTCCTGGGAGCCTTCATGGTTGTTTTTGTATTGGGTATGAGCCCTTTCCTGCTTTTATCTTAATCCAAACAACTAAAATGATGGAGAAGACATTCAACAATAGACATATTATTTGGTCATGATTACAAATTTATCCACATGTATGCAATGGACTTATCATATTGATATTGAAGATATTTGAATAAACATCATTTTATGTTTACTAGTTTTCTTTTAGGACTACAATTTGATAAAATATTCCAACATATTAGAGTTGGAACTAGGCTTTAAACTTTCCATGACTAGCCCTTACTACTACCCAAGAATGTATAAAGAAGAGATAAAAAATACCATTAAAGAGCTCTCGAAGATGGGTCACATTAGGCCTAGTTCTAGCTCATTTGATTCATCAATGGTTCTTGTGATGTGTATATTAATTATTAAACTTTAAGGAATATTATAAAAAATAAGCATCCCATTCCTAGGATCGATGAGCTAATTGATGAATTGCATTGAGCTATATATTTTTTGAAGATTGATACAAGATTAGGCTACCATAATATCCATATAAGAGATGGGGATGGGCATATAACAAAATTTAGCCATCACTTTGAACATTTCTAATTTTTAGTCATGTCTTTTGGCTTAACAAAAACACTAGCTATTTTTCAATCATACATGAATTATGTTTTCAACAATCAATTAAGAAAAAATGTGTTTTTTTTTCTTTGATAAAATTTTGATTTATAAAAAGACTTGGGAAGATCATTTGAATAGTTTATATATCATTTTTTGAATATTAGAATACTTTCTTTGAGTCCATTGTCAACTCTATCAATCATTTTTGAAGGTTTATGAGTCTACCTCCTTCATGGGGAATTTTTACTTTTACTTGTGTTCTTGTGGAGATCAACATCTCCATGTCTTTGCATGAGGAAGTGATTTTGATGCTTGGTGATAAGCCTTGGTCTCAATTGCTTGATTTTGAGGGCCTCCCTTTTCATTGTCAGCATTGCTTTGCTACTAGACACTTGGCTTTAGGCAATTCTCCATTGCATCATAGAGGCTCTATTACTTGGTGGAATGATCACTTGACTATCCCCACTCTCATTTCTTTGATGGATTCCTCATCTAAGGATTATGATGATTTCCTTTCTTCTAGTGCAAATGTTTCATGTTATGTTGAACCTATCAATACTTCTCCTGTGTTGCACCCCGCTTCATCCACTTTTTCTTCTAGTCTACCCTAGCTTTCCATTTTGGCTGATGGGCTTGTCATCCCTGATGAGCCTAGTTATTGGTATAGTTTTGGGTAAAATCTATAGTCTTATTGCTCATAGATTTCATGGAATTTAATTCTCAAGTGTTGGAATTGGCATAATTTTTCTCTCAAACCATTGACATTTGAAATTACCCTATCTCTGCAAGCTTTAATGATATTTGGCATAATATGTGGGTCATCTATATTGATTTTTCATGTGATTAATGAATGTTTGTTAGAGTGGTTATTGATGTGCAGTTATTATGCATACTAACCTTGACATGAAGATTTAACATGCCAAGTTAAGGAAGACACCACCAACTAGGCATGCACCATAATGTCCAGCTGAGAAAATGCTCCAAGTGAAAGGTAGCCGATAACAAAGATTCTTCATGCAATTGAATGTAACTGCCTTGCAGTGGGCCTTAATGATTGATCATGCGTGGGCATTATTGTTGTGTTGGATCTACCCTTGACTTGCATGTTTGACCAAATTCCATGCATGCATAACCGCCATCACTCCATTTTCCCCTATTTTCCCTAAATGGCATCCTCCTAGTCATGGAGTTGACTGCCTTGTTTAGCAATAGTATAAAAAATAATTTGATGCTCCTTCTTTAGGAGGTTACAAAATTTTACATTGTACTCTTATTTTCAGTTTTAATGATATAGATACATTACTCTTTGTATGCACAATTTACGGTGAATAACATAAAGTTATGATTTCAAGCATCTGAGTTCTTGTTAGTTTAGAGGATACTTATCCAAGGGGGCCCACTTGGTGAGTAATCCATCTTCTTAGTTTAGCATTATTTTTTGTTTGGTACTTAGTTAGAAATATGGCATCAATTGTTCCTATAGCCAAAGTAGACATAATAGTTTCCTATTTGTTGCTCAGATCTTTATTCCTATGCACATTTCAGCATAAGTATAGTTGTTTGTTGATGTTCAACATTTTTTTAATTTTCATTCAACTAATTTACTTTTAGTATTGTGTTTCTTAGTTGTAGTGTGCGATGACTACTTGAGCCCATAGTGCACATATAGTGTTGACCCATTTCAAGTTCACGTCCCTAGGTTGACAAGTTAAATGCACCTTCATGATGATTGAATGACTATTTAGGTTACATGTCCAGTCTCTGAATCATGGCTATAAAGGCTTAGTTGTGAAATCATTGTAGGAGGCCAACATTTTTGGCACCATTGTTAGGGATGGTGTCAAGCTAGAAAGTTTTTTGTCGTCATTGGTATTTTTTCTTATTGTAGTATTTCTAGAAGCTATTCTTAGAATATCCTCATTTAGCAAGTAATGAACCCCCCAATTTTTCTTTACCAATTCTTTGTGTGTGTTGATTGATAGCGAGTGATACCACATGCATAAAGGAAGGAGAAGAGATTCTTATGGGAGATTCCTTCCTAACAATCCTCATCCATTTCAACTAGTTGAGTACCAAAACTTGCTAGAAGAAGAAGAAGATCTGCACCCCTTCGTCTGTGCATATCCTGATCTGACTAGTTTTGAAGTCTCCTTGGAAGATCAAAATTAGCTTGAGAACCCATTTTCCTTTGAACCACATCAAGCAAGCATGGGTGATGCAAATAGGAACTTACAAAACCAACCATCTTTTCCTTTCCCCATTTCCCATCAAAATGAAGTTGACAACATCAAGAACATTCCTGCCTCAACATGAACTTATGACAGAAGATCCTAATACCTTCTTATTTGAGTTTGACCTACTCTGCATAAGTTATGATTATACTACTAATGCCCATAGGCTTAAGTTATTTCCCACCACTTTGAAAGAGGTTTCATTAAGATGTTTCATGAGCCTAGGCAGAGATACTATGGAAACTTGGGAAGACATGAAGACAAAATTCATTGAGAAGTACAAGGAATATTGTAGGTGTAGTGACATGAGAGGAAGAGGCATTTTTAGGATGCAACATAAGGAAGATAAGATCTTGGAAGATTATATTGCAAGGTTTCTATTTTTTTTGCAAAAATATCCACACCATGCACTTAATGAGGACTCAATTTTTTTTTTTTCTTGAGAGGAATCAATGACAACTGAACTAATGCTTTGGGCCTCATGGCAGGAGGAGATATCTCCAAATTTCCTTGGGAGGATATCAATAAAATATGATAGAATTACTCTAGAGTAGCTTCAAAGAAAGGGGGAGCTTATCAACCTTCCATGGTTAATTCAACTACCAGTGTAGTTTCAAGAATGGAGATCACTCATTTGTTGGAAGATTTCAAGCAAGATATTATCAACAATATAGCTACATAGCGAGATACACTTTAGGCCAAAAAGAAGGAAGAGGAGGTGAAGATGATGTTGACAGAGTATTGTCCCCATTGCAGAAAAAAAGACTGTAGATGTAAGATGGTAGCTAACCTAGATAGCAAGTAGGCCCCACCTAAGTTCAAGCCAATTTAGATTGAATAATACCAAGCATACTATGTTGCACAAAGGAAGCCTTATGCTCCAAGACAAGGTATGCCACCAGATCCACTATCCTATGTTGGACCATGTTTTAACTCTTATTCATGTGGTAACCAATGGAAGCCCCTATATCCACCCAGTTATAGAGGATATCCACCACAACATTGGGGTAACCCTCCAAACACTTGGCCTAGCCATAAAAGTCCTCCACCTCAATGGAAAAAACTTCAAGGAAATTGGCAGAAATTTCAAGGGCTCTAGCAACCACCTCCAGGAAATTGGCAGCAAACAAATCAATGGAGAGGAGGACAACAATGCCCTACTTAAAACACCAGTTACATGCAACCACCTTCTTAGCCCCAAAAAACTACTACTTTGACTCCACCTACTAATACAAGCTCAAATGCACCTAAACCAACTCAGCTACTAGCTCAGCCCACACCCAATCCTAATAACAAACCACAACATCAGCCTGTATACTTTGCTCATTCAAATCAATTTCCTGCATATGCTGTGAGTGTAAGTGATATCCACCTGCATTTAGGAACCACACTACCAGCCCCTTCCAAGCCCATCATTACTGAGATTCCTATGGAAGAGGAGGAGGAGCCTCTGAATGATCTTATTCAGCCAAATGTACCTAAAAATCCTAAACTAGTCCAAGCTAAGCAAATCGAGCAAGAACCACCATTTCCTCAGAGACTGCAAGTTTCCAAGAAGAAAGAAGAAAAATAGGATGCCACTTTTGACATACTGGACCAACTAAAGCATATATATGTTCAAATACCTCTATTTCAGGCCATAAAAGATGTTCCAATCTATGAAAAATCTATTAAGGAAGCTTGTCTTAAGAAGCCAGAAAGGAAGAAGAAAGACCCAACTATAGTTCATGTGGTGGGCCAGCTAGTTGATATCATGTTGGGAAAAGTGACTATTCCTAAATATAATGACCTAGGCAGTCCTATGGTAGTAGTTGTCATAAACAGGATTCAAGTGAAGAATGCTCTGATTGATTTAGGGGCAACAATCAATGTAATGACTAAGGACATTTTGCAACAACTAATTATTGCAAGTATGAAATCTACTCCTATTGTCCTGTAACTTGATGATAGCTCTATTGTCAAGCCTGATGGTGTAGTGGAGGATCTTGTGGTAGTACTAGAATCCTAGGAATATCCAACATATTTTATGATTCTTTCTCCTAAGGCTACACTAGGTAGGTATCCCATTATTATTGGAAGGCCTTGGTTGGCAACTGTAGATGCATGCATTGGATTTCGGTTTGGTGACATGACCATTTTGGATGGAAGGAATGATAAAAATTTTATTCTTTATCCACTTGCTTAGTCATCCCATGATGAAGAAGATTATGTCTGGCCACAAGTTGGTGAAGAGGCCGAGGAAGTTAATTCTATGGTGTAGCTTATGATGCTAGGAAAAAGCTCTTTCATGCAGCTCCAAGAATGAGGATGAAGTGTTGAATAACATCGTTGAGAACCATTATGGAGTGGAGGAAGCCTCATCTTCTACTTTAGTTAGGACACAACCACTATTTCTGCATACATTTTTCTTGCAGGCGATCTTCCTATAACCACCATTCTTGCAACTATTGTTCCTGCAGATAGACTTCCTGTGGCAACAGGTACATTCCATAAATTGCTGCCATAAGAACTAAAAGTACCATGTGCTGATGAAGCAACCATTATATAATTAACTACAAAAGTACATGTTTCAGAGGGAAAATACCTAAATGTTAATAGTAAGTTGAATGAAGAGCAACAAATATTATTGCAAAGCCTATTAAGGGCCCATCAACATGCATTTGCATGGGATTATCATGACATGAAGGGAATAGATCCTAAGCTTTGTACCCAAAAAATTTATATCAAAGATTATTGCACTTCAGTAAGACAACCACAAAGAAGGATTAAACTTACACTAAGAGAAATTATGAAAGGAGAACTGTAGAAATTGCTAGATGCAAGATTTATCTATCCCATTTTAGATAGTCAATGGGTGTATCCATTAGTAATTATGCCCAAGAAAGGAGGGAAGTGGCAAGTTTGTGTTGATTACAGAGAACTTAATGCTTCCACCAAAAAAGATCATTTTCCTTTACCCTTCATTGACCAAGTTTTGGACACACTTGCAGGAAAACAATACTTCTTTTTTCTAGATGGATTCAATGGGTACAACTAGATCCAAATTGCACTAGAAGACCAGGAGAAGACCACATTTACCTATCCATGGGGGACCTATGCCTATTCAATGCTCCCATTTGGCTTGTGCAATGCACCTGCAACTTTTCCAGAGGGTAGTCATTAGTATATTTTTAAACATTTATCATGATTTCATGGAGATTTATATGGATGGCTTCACCACTTATGGTGTTGAATTTGATCAAGCATTGGAAAATCTCAAGAGATTCCTATAGAGATGTGAAGATCAGAACTTGTCCTTAAATAGTGAAAAGTGCTTTATGATGATGCAAGAAGGTGTAGTTCTTGGCCACTACATCTCCCACAAGGGAATTCAAGTAGATCTTGCAAAAATTGAGGTAATCACAAATCTGTCTACACCTGCAAAAAAAAGGATGTTAGGAGTTTCTTGCATCATGTAGGGTATTATAGGTGATTCATCAAATATTTCAGCAAGGTAGCAACACCATTATATATCCTTCTCAATAAAGATGTTGAATTTCATTGGACTGAAGCTTGTGATAAGGCATTTTCTGACTTGAAGGAAAGTTTGACTCATTCTCATGTACTCAAGGGACCCAATTGGGAGCTTCCCTTCCACATTCACATTGATGCATCGAATTATGCAATAGGAGTAGTTCTAGGATAGAAAGAGGGAGCTATTGAAAATTCCATTTACTTCGTTAGCAAAAATTTGTAAGGAGATAAATTCAATTATACAGTGATAGAGAAAGAGATGTTGTTAGTAATATATGCACTAAACAAATTCAGACACTACATAATGGGCTACCAAATCTTTGTGCAATCTGATCATGCAACCATCAGATATCTCATGAATAAACCTTTGATCATAGGGAGATTAGCAAGATGGTTATTATTGATGCATGAGTTATAACCATTGTAGATAAGCCAGGGAAAGCTAATTTTGTTGCATATTTTCTCTCAAGGCTAACTACTTTAGAGGACAATCAACCCATAGATGACTCTTTTCTTGATGAAAATCTATTCTTTCTCAGTGTACAAGTACCCTGGTATGCTAACATAGCCAACTACTTGGTTACAGGTAGAATTCCTTCTCACTTCTCCCCAAAAGAGAAAAGGACACTCATTGAAAAATCCTTTCCTTTCTCTTGGATTGCTGGATGTTTGTTTTATACTGGACCTGACTATGTCATAAGAAGATGTGTGAGAGAAAATGAGACATATGAAATTTTTCACGCATGTCATAATGAACCATGTGGAGGGAACTTTGCAGCCAAAAAGATAGCAATGAAGATCTTAAACACATGATATTACTGGCCAACACTCCACAGGGATGCACGAAGGTGTACCAAAAAATGTGATAGATGTCAAAGAATGGGCAGACCAACCAAATCTGATGAGATGCCACTTTTCCCTCATATACTAATTACTCCTTTTGACAAGTGGGGATTGGATTTTATGGGACCGATCGACCCTCCATCAAAAGGTAAGTCTTATATATTGGTATGCACTAATTATGTAACAAAATGGATAGAAGTTAAGGCCATGAAGCATGTAGGAGATAACAAGGTTGCAAAGTTTCTTTAGAGGAGATTTTCACAAGATATGGAGTTCCAAGAGAAATAGTGATTGATCAAGGGCCAGAATTCACATAAAATCTTGTTGTAGCACTGGTAAATGAGTACAATATCAAGCACAAAAAATCTACCCCTTATCACCCCCAGGCTAATGGCCAAGTTGAGGTGACAAATAGAGAAATTGAAGCAATTCTAACTAAAACAATAGCTATCCATAAGAAAGATTGGGGAAATAGATTCCCTAAAGCTATTTGGGCCTATAGAACAACATGGAAAACAACTACGGGCTTCACCCCATTTGAGTTTTTGTATGGAAAGACAACTATGATGCCAATCGAATTTGAATATAAAACTCTATGAACTGCAGTGCAGTTAGGGATGGATATCTCTAAAGCACAAAAATAAAGAATCATGCAGCTTAATGCTTTGGATGGAATAATGAGAGCAGCCTTGCAACATACAAAAGTAGTGCAGAATCAGAGAATCAAGTGGCATGAAAAATTTATCAAAGACAAGAAGTTCAAACTAGGAGATTGGGCCTTGCTCTATGATTCAAGATACCAAGACAATGCAGGAAAATTGCAAACAAGGTGGCTAGGACCATATGAGGTTGTTGAGGTCTTTCCAAATGGAGTTGTTCAACTTACCACCATTGACCCTGTTAGGTTCAAATTACTTGTCAATGGTCATTGCCTTAGATTATATAATAAGCCAACTTCTAAAGAAGAATTCCTACAAAAATTCGCCCGACACTTAGAGCTTCCTGTAGCTAAAGGCAATGGACCTAGTGTCCTTCCTTCAGCCTAATTGAGGTACGTACTTTCCATAATAAAGACTTTCACTTGTGTGGAAGTCCATTTCTTCGTCATCTACCCATCCACCCATCCATACCACCTTTCTCTCTCTTCCATCGATTCATTCCACCACATCCTCATTCATTGCTCAATCCATTTTCCAACAAGGAATGTGTTACTTTATCCACGATCTTTGTAGCAAATCTTCCACACATTCAGGTATGTGCACATTAATTTCTATCTTTGATCATCTTTTAAGTATGTTCATTTAATCATTGTACGCTAGTATAGATATTTGCATAAATGCCATCATTTCCTATCAATCGTCACTCCCATCTCACATGTGTGGACACATGTCCAAATTTAGGCTAGGGGGAGGGGAAAAAAATGCAAATATTTTATTGTCCATGTGTCAAACCATAGTAGGTTGTATCAAATTTTTTAAAATGAGTTGATTGCATGTAGTGACAATAACTGCAACCACCAATTATTCCTATCATAATTTCCCTTTATCACTATTTTTCTTGCTATTATTGCCTTGTCATGATCTTGATTTGCAAGAAAAAAGGGAAAAACAAAAGGAAGGAAATTCAGTTGATGCCAACACTAGGAATTAGCATACACTGCATGGAAGTGCATTTGATTTTTTAGAAGGGGAATTCTAGAAAAAATGTAGAGAATTTGTTTGATTGCAGACAATGGGAGGTGGGTTAGTTCAAAATGAACCCATGGTGCATGATATTTTACTGAATGATGTACAATGCTTGGTTGAATTTCAAAATTGTGGTTGGATAGATTAATTTTTCAAGTTGAATGGTTTTGAATGGTTTTGATGAAGGCATTTCCCTTGAATTTCCCTGGACATTTTTAGAAGGAAAAGCCACAGTAAAAGGGTTAGAAGTTAAGGAAAAAAAGGAAAGAATTGTAGAAGCTATAGTGTTACCTATTGATGGTGAAAATTACCTTTTTTTAGAGATGCTAGGTCAGCTAGGGCTCAATTCATAGAGCCAAATGACCCCCATTGACCATAGACATGTAGGGTGCAAAAAGAACGTCTCTACCCAAGCCATGGAAGCAAATATCTGTGTATGTCATCAAATACATCACTTGTGAGGGTCACCAATCAAATTTGTATTATGTCCATTTCAAGCTTTTGAATCACATGAGGCATGGGAGGAGGATGAATGTGCCCAATGTGATGTAAAATATTCTCTCAATCATGGTGGACGAGACCCAGAAAGGTAGGGATAACTCCATTTCTCACCATTGCTTGATTAAGTTGCTAGTTGAAAAATCTCTGCATGATGTTTCTAGAATGAATTGGGAAGAGTTTATTAAGGTTGATCAAGATTATCACTAGGAGGAGTTTGTAGATGTTAAGCATTTTCCACCTAGGGTTATACCTCGATCTTGTAGATCTAGCAAGAAAGTAAGCACAACGAAAGCCATTCCTAGTTCTTCAACCTCTAGCACTGGCACTAGCATGAATCCTCTTGCAGCTGAGGAAACCATTGAAATTAGTTCTTCTGGAATAGAGAACTTAGAAAAAGAAAGTTCTTCATATTTTGATGACGAAGTTCCACTTGGAACCCTCATGAAAACTAGGGTAGAATGGAGAGAGGTAGAAATGAGAAAAGGGAAGGCTAAAACATAGCCTGCAGAAATAAAAGTGCTAAGTTTGAAAAAGAGGAAGGCTAATATTGCTCATCCTGCATCCAAAGGAAAATGTGAAAGATCTCCTAGAAAATTAGGACCAGCTAGACCTATGATTGGTACACCTTTGTAGGAAAGCCCTAAACTTGGTGATACTTCACATGAGGATCTTGAATCTCCAATGGAGCAGGAGCATGTTGAAAAAGAAGAAGACATATTCGAGGGAGCAAAAAACATAACACTGGATGATCTTGCTAGCATTGCAGAAGAATTGGAGGAAAATCAGGACTTCCTATAGCATGAGCAAGAAGTCCTACAACATGAGCAAGAGGTCTTGAAACATGAAGTCTTGCAACAATAGGAAGAAGAAACAACACCCTTACAACCAAAGATAACTGGACAACCTGAGTCCATGCAAATAATTCCATATGAGGATCCACCATCAACAAAAAGTCTAGTAGGAATTCATAATCCTCCTAGTTTTATAGTACATGCAACAATTTTGAATTTATGGAAAGAGATACATAGAAGGGAGGAAGAATGGAGAAAGGAAAAACAAAAGTTGGACAAAATTCAAAAGAAGGATGAAGAGATTGAGGGGAAAAATGTAGAAATTGCTACCCTGAAGCAGAGGGTAGATGATATGGTAGCTTTGGTACCCAAGATTCTGGAATGTAGAGAACCCCCAAGGGTCTATGCACTGCTCCTGAAAGAGAAGTATCTCTCTTTTATTGATACCCCTTGGAATTTTTCAATGCTTATAGGATCGCCTCCCCTGAAATCAATAATTTGTTAGGTGAATTTTATTTACATAATTATGTTGTCACAAAAGACCATGATTCAAACCTGTTGTTATATGTTGGGGATGTTCAATTGAGAGAATTAATTTCTTGGGTGCAAAATGAAATTAGTTGGGGACAACAACATGGTTCTTATAAACAATTGGAGTCTGATATCCCTCTACCTGTTAGAGATGAATTAAGCAACCCAAGGGATATTTATAGAGAATGGCATAGAATGTTACTCAGACCAAGATATGGTAATAGGATTATGCCTTGGATTAAGGAAGTTTACATAGAGTATGAAGTAAAAAAAATAACAAAGGAGGAAACCGTGAGGATATGTTTATCACATAGATGGAATAGTTTGAATAATGAGCTAAAACAAGCTAAGCCTCATTCCATCCACAATTATGCCACAATATTAAAAATAATTGAGAGACATATTTAGATTGGGAGAACTCAGGGACAACATTGGCTTCCCTTGAATTTAAAGCCACCCATGCTCATGTGGCCCATGCCAAATTTTAGATTCTACCAAAGTGAAATTGTTGTAGAAAACCATAGATGGAATAGGTTTGACAAATTGGGAGGATTCTATTGGGATCCTGACTCACACATTGTAGCCACTGATGTTGGATAGCTCTCAGTTGCAAATTTTAGAGCTTTGACCAGGCAGAAGAACAACTCTTCCCTTGCTAGAGGACTCACAAGACGATAGGTTGGGGGGAGTGATGAGCCTAGTTTTTGGTAGAATCTATAGTCTATTTTCTCATAGATGTCATCGAATTTAATGCTTAAGTGTTGGAATTAGCATAATGTTTCTCTCAAACCATTGACATTTAACATTACCCTATCTCTGCAAGCTATAATGACATTTGGCATTATATGTGGGTCCTCTATATTGATTTTGCATGTGATTAATGAATTTTTCTTAGAGTGGTTATTGTTGTACAGTTATTATGCGTACTAACCTTGACATGTAGATTTAATATGCAAAGTTAAGGAAGATACCACCAGCTGGGCATGCACCATAACATCTAGTTGAGAAATCACTCCAAGTCAAAGGTAGCCAGTAGTAAGGATTCTTCATGTAACTGAACGTAATCACCTTATAGTAGACCTTAATGATTGAGCATGCGTGGGCATTATTGTTGTGCTAGATTTGCACTTGACTTGCATGTATGACCAGATTACATGCATGCGTAATTGCCATCACTCCATTTTCCCCTGTTTTCCCTAAATGGTGTCCTCCCAGTCATGGAATTGACTTCCTTGTTTAGCATTAGTATAAATAATAATTTGATGCTCCTTCTTTAGGAGGTTGCATGATTTTACATTGTACTCTCATTTTCACTTTCAGTGATACAAATACATTACTCTTTGTATGCATGATTTATAGTGAATAAAATAAAGTTCTAAGTTCAAACATTTGAGTTCTTGTTAGTTTAGAGGATACTTATCCAAGGGGGCCCACTTCGTGAGTAATCTGTCTTCTTAGTTTAGCATTATTTGTTTTTTGGTACTTAGAAATCTGGCATCGACTATTCCTACAACCACTAGAAGTCCATTTTGTGTTTGTTCCTGCAATCAAAGCATACATAGTAGTTTCTTGTTTGTTGCTCAAATCTTTATTCCTGTGTACATTTTAGCATAAGTATACTTGTTGGTTGATGTTCAACATTTTATTTATTTCCTTTCAGGCAATTTACTTTTAGTATTGTGTTTCTTAGTTGTAGCATGAGATGACTACTTGAGCCCCTAGTGCACATACAGTGCTGACCCATTTCAAGTTCACATCCTTGGGTTGACAAGTTAAATGCACCTTCATGATGATTGAATGGATATTCAGGTTAGATGTCCAATCTTTGAATCATGGTTGTAAAGGCTTCATTCTGAAATCATTGTAGGAGGCCAACAATCCCCCTTCAAGTGCTACTAGTCTTCTTGTGGTAGTGTCTTCTCATTCTCTTGCATCTCCTTTTGGAGGTATCTTGGATGATATCATTGATTGGAATATTGTTCATAGAAGGAGGAAAGGCCCTTCTACCTCTTCTTTTTCTCATTCTGGTTTGGTTTCATAGTTTTTTGAGGTATGGGACCCTTGTTCCCCATTTCTTTCTAGTTCCTTGCTCCAGTTAGAAGCTTTGTTGGATTTTGTTTAGTTTTCTTAGTCTCACTACTAGTGAGACTTGTCCTGCTAGCCTTCATGGTTTTTTTTGTATTAGGGATGAGCCTTTTCCTGCTTTTATCCTAATAAAATAAAATAAAATGATGGAGAAGAAATTCACCAATAGAAATTTTGTTTGATCATGCTTACAAGTTTAGCCACATGTAAGCGATGCACTTATCATAGTGATATTCTAGATATTTGAATAAACATCATTTGGTGTTTACTAGTTTTCATTTAGGACTACAATTTGACAGAAGATTCCAATATATTGGAGTTGGAACCAGGCTTTAAACTTGTCATGACTAGTCCTTACTACTACCTATAATGTCACCTTTTCTGGTATATCTTAAAGTTTTGTCTTTAGCCTTCTTGATTAAGATAATCAATAGATCCAAAGTCAATAATCTATTATTGAACTCTCAATCCTATTAATAATTTATTTCGAAGGTTGATGATTGATTGATTATCAAATCGATATATATATATATATATATATATATATATATATATATATATATATATATATATATATATATATATATATATATATATATATATATATATAACATTTAAATGATTTGTTGTTTAGTATGTAAGTATCTTTGTTTTCTGATCGAGGCTCCAAAGAGTACTATATCTATTGTATATAATATATGTTTGATTCTCCCAAATCTATTCCCTATTCCATCACTTAGAAATGATTTTATTCAAATCCCATTCATTGTCATGGTGATGGTAACCAAGTGGTTTAAGCTATAAAGATAGATTATCTTTCCCTTTTTAGCACAAGAAGTTGTGAATCACCATCTTGAGCAACCTCAATGTTAATACACTCTAATATTTTGATCAGGAACCATGTTTAGACAAGGATGTAATAGATTAATGATTCCCCTAGATCGTTGTTTCTAATGAAGGTGGTTCTTATCAAGTACTTGACCTACTGCTTATGTTAATTCTCTAATGATCCATAATGCCCTTCTTCTTACCTCTTATTGGATTTTATACCCATCTGAAAGGAGTGAGTGTGTCTCTTTGAATAGAGACGTCTCTTCATGAAGTAAATTGATGCCTTAATAAAACACTACCTATTGTATTATTTAATGTTTGACTTTATAATAATCATTGGTCTTAACAAATTGATTTGACTATGTTTCCTTTTCTTAACACTTAGTTCCTAAAAATGTCATTGAATATAAGATTAATTGATCACCTTCAGATATGTGATAAATGGTTTTTGACCCATATTAGTAGCTTTCCAATTTACTCCTACATATTCCCTCTTGATGGGATGATAAGTATGCACGATGTTTGCTATATATGACCAGTGAAGGAATTAATCTGCCAATCACATATCTATTCCATTTTGTTGAGGAAATGATGGTTTTATATTGCATCGATTAAATACAATTCAATCCTGGATGACTTAGATTTGTATCCATTTATTTATCATTAATGTGAGCCAATTTCCATGAGGAAGGTCATTGATTTTTTTTATAACAAGAGCTATGTGCAGCTAGAGTCCCTATCGAAGAAATTTGGTAAAGGGCTATGCCAAATGAGAAAGCATGCAAAACAGTTGGATGGTAAAGATATTATCCAGACATTTTGAGATAGTTGCATGCAAAGAAATTGTAAATAGTAAAAAGTACAGTCAGACCATCTTCATTTAGTAGATAACAAAAAAATTATTTTAGAATAAAATAAAACACAACCAATTTAGTTGTGTACATATTCATAAAGGTATTAGTAGTTTGGATTTCATGCATTCTGTCATTTATAGCAACTGTGAGAAATAGATGGGGCACATGAGTGATTCCTTAGTAGAGTGACATATACCCATGGAGGAGTGGTTTAAAAAATTTAATGCTTTTTTCAAACGCACATCATGTGTTGAATATAAACTATAACATTAAAAATACATTGTTCATAGATTATCAGATAAAAGTCTATCATGCTCTTAGACCTCCAAATACAAAACATTATAAATATGACATAGTGCTTCCATTTTTATCTCGAGATTCAAACTCTACTCTAAGTTTCTGTTAGTTCCTTCCTAATGAAAACCAAGCTATTAAAAATGTTTATGAATTTGATGTAACTTACTATTGAACATGTGAAGCCATAAGTAATTCAAGTTCTCCACCCCAAACATGTGACTTTTTGATCTATGCAAATTGCAAGCACTCAACATTCAAACTCTTCATGTTTTTTTACCAATTCATCTACAACCTACAAAACAAAATTCCAATTCTATTCTTCATCCGTTTAACTCTACTTCATATTGAGAAAAGAAGGAAATCTTACAATAAAAACACACTAAGATAAGATATAAAGAAAAACACACTAAGATAAGATTTATAAACTATATTGGTACATAACATGTGCTAGCTATTTCATGCATATTAGTAAAAATTAACGGACACCACACAACTAAGAATTTATGACCTCAAAGAGACAAGATTCTACAAAAATTATGTCATGTAATCAACATGTCACATGATAAATACTGTTACGTAGACCTAACAAACCATATTTATTTTTAAAATGGGACAAACCAAAACTAGACTCCTCATTGTTGCTACTTCAATCTATTCAGAATTATCTATCCATTGAAAAGTGAGGCATAATGATGACCATATTATATAAATAATATGATGTGAAAAGAGAGCCTTAAATTGGCTGAAAATGAAATTAATTCTAACCCTGCATGAATTCAATCATGAAGATTAAAAAAGAGAAGTAGCTCAACAAGTCAAACAAGCAATAGAAGATTGACTTGAAACTACACAAAAATTCCAACTCATAGTTAGATAATTTGATACACTACAAAAACACCACCTAATTTACATATATTGAAATGCTAACATTTAGTGATTGTGTCATATGACTTGAATTTAATGAGGGGCTTGGAATTTTCTACTCACATTGCTGAAATATATGACACAAACACCTCAAACACATCCTATTCCCACTTCACCTCTACCTTCTCTTCCCACTTCACTCCCACCTACAATAGGTTTGCATGCACTTAAAGTAACAATACCCCTATTAATGCATTTGATTCATTCTACTCCTTCTATAGGGTCAATTTTGCAGAGTATTGATGTTAACTCTAGGTCTCCATCGTCTATTCCGAGTTTTTCTTCACCATCATTTGAAATTTCCTTACAAGCTGAATTTTATTGGTTCATGAATGAGTCTTACCGAATGCATCGAATTTGTAGACTCCAAGAGTAGTGATGACTGAGACAACACCAATTGTGGCTGCAACAATTGTTTCTACAGATGCAACTGCTACACAAGAAATTGCAGTAGGTCAAGAAGTTAATGCTTCATTCCTTCCTCCATGGTTAGCTTCACAAGTATCCAAACAAAAAAATAAGATGGTTTCTCTCAATTAATTGGATCTTGAGGAGATATCTCTTCCAAAACCCAAGGGGAAGAAAAATCCAAAAATTCACTCTAGGTTGCATATGGATAAATCAAGATATAAGTATGTGGGTATTATAGAACCACTGCAAGGTAGGAGTGAAGTCAACATGGAGGATTATACCATCACAAGGATAAAACTTGGGAAGATTACGCATGCAAGTGCTAAAGAAGATGCTCACACATCCCTAAATGTTTTGATGGAGAAGTTTGATAAATTGGAGGAAACAAAGAGCATGTACAAGGAAATGGCTTAACACTATGCTTCAATGTTGAGAAAATTCACAGGGACTTCAGAGAATATGCAACCAGTGGTAATGATGACTATTGAAGATCCAGTGGTTCAAACAGTGGAAAAGTATTACTGTAAAGGAAAAATAATTTATGAATTTGTTGATAGAATAATCGAACAAGGTTCAAATTACATGAATATTGCAATGGAGAAGATTGGTCAAATTTCTAAGATTATTCTAGAGCTAGACAAAATAGTAAGTACACTTTCTATTGAGGAAAAAAAAATGGATAAAAATATTGAATCATGGTTGCAGTTAAAGGAGGTGAAAATAAGTTAGTGTAGGTTGGGATCATTCCCAACAAGGAAAACTATTTGGAGATTAAAGATTCAATCAAAAACCACATACTTGTCATCAATAATTTGATCAAGGATTCTCAGTGAGTACAAGAAAATGTTGAAAAACATCATATTATCTTGGTGAAAAAAATTCAAGAGTTGCCCAGGAGGCTTCTTGATGAAGATCACACATTTCTCCCAACAAGTGAGATTGTCCAAGTTTTCAAGGAAGCTATTCAAAGACAAGTAGAAGATGAAGCATTTTCATTGGCTTCAATGGATACTTTCTATGACATACAACCAACCTTGGAGAATCTCTAAATTCATCTAGATAGATGTAAAAAGGTTTGTTCTATTGCAAGAAAGTCCATCACAAAGGTCCACACTATTATTGATTATACTTCTGGACTAGATGAGACAATGATGCAAGAGATCATGAAGAGATATGAATATTTCCAAGCCAAGAGCAAGGAACCATAAAATATTTTCAAGTTTCTAGAGATAGATAGTTTTTATGCTTTCTCTATGCTTTATGTAAATAGGTCGACATTTTTACATGTCATTTTGTGAAATGTAATTACATGTAAAAATGGAGATGTCCTCCTACAATCATGGAAATCATGTTTGAACAAGTCAATAGTTAGTTATGGATTTTTCTAGAATAGCTCATTTCTCTCACCTATAAATAAGAGAGAGCTCTATTGTTTTATTTACCTTTTGTCTTATGGAACAAAGTGCTACTCATTTGTAAAGGAATTTTAATACTTTGAGTTCTTATTGTGAAATTATTTTTAAATCAATAAAGAATGCTAAATTGCATACCAAAATTTGTGTTGGATCAATTTCAACAAATGCGAATGTTCTTATGTCATTTACATTCTAGTTTATCTTATTATTGGATTGGATTGGAAGTATCTTATTATTTGAGATCAAAGGAATTTCAAGTTGATTTGTGTAGACTTTTTGCTACACCTTTTGCTTTGGATTGTGTAATTGTTGATAATATTAGTGAGGGATATTCAAGACTTTGTGCTTGAAGTTGTTCATGATGTTCACGGATCTATTCGTAAAGTATATTGAAGACTTTGTGCTTTATTTACATTGATAGTTACTCTATTGTGGAATTCATCATTGAAGACTACAAAATGAATTTGTACCTCTGTAAGCTTCCCGGTTACATATTTTTATTATGCTGGTACTTCTAGACTATGCTTTGACAAATTAGAAGTATTGGAAACTACTACTTAGGTTTTGTTTAAAGTTGTATCGCATCAAGGAATAAAAACCATGAAACATTGTAAACATATTCTCTGAAAGAAGATAGAATCATGAATATGACACACCCCTATATGATTAGCATAGTGTATATATTAGAATAGTTTACTTTTAGTTCTGTAAGTAGTAAGAAGGGCACCTCCCCTTTCTGAGAGGAGAAATTTCATCTCGCATAATTGTGGCTGAAATTCAAGATTTTTAATCTATAAAGGGATTACAAAATTTTCAGCCAATAGTTTTTTGGTGACTCTATTGGGGATCGAAGCATGCAATTGAAGCCTCACACTTTTGATTGAAGTGAAAAAAATACTCCAATTTCTTATTGTGGGCTTGTGCATTTTTTTTGGTAATATTTATCTCTTTTAAGTCTTCATTCTGGCAGATAGAAGTTACACATGGGGTCTAAGGGCAGGAGGTGCGGTTGATCCTTTTTTCTAGTTGTTGCAATGTCATAACATTCTTCCTTTTCCTCCATGAGCAAGTTCATTATTACAACGAATTGCAAGTTACCATCCAAGAATATTAAAATCATTGCTTTCGAGTGAATCTTTGGTCTTTCATTGAGTTCCAATTCAAGTACCTATCATTCAAATCCATATGGCTCAACCTCCACCTCCTATGCCTTGGAGAAATGCTTTTGGTCCTCTTAGTTTGGCAAGAATTTTACATGAACTTCCACATGTTTCACAAAAGAACATTTTAAAATTCTACAATGATGGCAAGCAACACCTTGATGAACACATTGCTGCCTTCTACATTGTTTGTGGTGTTCTTGGTGTTGAACACGAGGATGTTGCTATAAGATTATTCATTGAAACTTTGAAAGGAGCAGTTGTAGAATGGTTCTACACTCTTTCTCCTACTGTAGTTACTAATTGGAATACTATTTTCTCTAAGTTTGAGGAAAGGTTCAAACTTGCTGAAGATGCAAACGCCTTGTTGGTGCAACTTACAACCATGAGAAAAGAGGGTTATGAACCCATGTGTGAGTTTGTGGCCAAGTTTAACAAGTTGGTGACAAGGATTCCCATAGAGGCTAAACCAACAACCCATAATGTAAAGTGCTTCTTCATTAATACACAACTTTCAGAAGTAAGCTTCTTGTTGTGTAGGGAAGTCATCCCTGATCTTGATGCTTCTCAAGCACTAGCAACAAGTGTTGACGATGATTTGATACTTGCTATTAAAATAAGAACAATACAAAGAGAAAAGGTAAAGCATCTAATTATTTAGTTTCCAATACCAACTCCAATTTTGTTGATCCCATGGTTTAAAGGTTGGTAGATGAGATTTTGGCTTTGAAGAAGAAAGTTTCTAATAACTCCTACAAGGATGTTCCAAGGAATTTCCCCAATTACTCAAGAAATAAAAATTAGAATCATCTTCCTCCACCACAAGGGAGGCTTTCTCTAGAAGCTCCACCTACCAATGCAGCAGTGGGGTATTATGAAGACAAGCAAGATGAGTATGCACAATTGGATTATACCATGGAGGAAAATATTGATCTATTTCAAAATGAAGAAATGGACCCATCTAGCAACTCAAATATTGGCTATTTGCATGTAGCAAACCAATCTAATGATGAGGACTTAGTGATTGATATATATGTTATTTTCATGTAGTCACAACAAAATCAACTTGATCAATCTCAAGTTGTTTCTCCACAAGCAAAGGACAAGCCGTTGGTAACCATTACAAAAAGAGGATCTCATTTGCATTGGCAACCAAAAGAAACAACAAATAAACAAGTAAGTGCTCCTCATCCTACTCTTGTAGTCCTATTGTACCAAAATCCAATGTCCAAGTTCCTAAGACTAGTGTTCCTTTTGTTAAACCCATAAATAAAGTTACCACATCTTCTTTGCAAAGTTATTTCCAAGATTTTGACATTATTAACCATACAAAGAGGACAAAAATCCAAATGCCCAAAGTGAGATACCTCAAGACAAATCTTGACCAATTTGATAGAATTTTTAAGTTTGTTAAAGATAATGGAATTACCCCTAATAGGGGATCCACCTTAGACTTTCATGTTACCCTAGAACCAAAGCCTCCTTAGAATAACCTAGTTACTGTGCCACCAACTACTTTTGGATGTATTGACCTATTCTATATTTCCTTACTTGTTAATGGATTTAACTTAAGTAATTATGTCATAGATTATGGTGCATCCGATAATATGATGCCAACCAAGGTAGCTAGTGCCTTAGGTTTGAATCTTACAAAAACTTTTGGTTATTGTTTCTCTATGGAGAACAAGCAAGTACCTCTAATAAGGAAAATCAAAGATGTGCAGTTTGCATTTTTTGTGTATCTAGAAAAGAAGATCAAGATGATAGTCTTGGTGGTAGATGCCCCAACATCTTATGGTATTCTACTTGGTCATAATTTTTGTAAAGACATTGGAGGAGAACTTCACATGGACATGTCAGAGGATAGAATACCCATAAAGGGTGTGATGCAAAAGTTGGTTCCTAAAAGGGAGTCAAAATTATTACTAACTAAGTCTAATGACCCAAGACCTTAAATTTTATTTGAGTCTTTGGGTTTTGGTACTTATTATCTAAAAACTGGTGAGGATGTTGAATCTTCATCATTACAAGGTATGAGTCACAAAGTGTGGGCTCATCTTCACCAAAAAATGAGTCATCTTCGGATGATTTTTCCATCAAAAATTATGAAGCTTCATCGAATGATGAGGTTACAAATTTTGAAACTACCAACATTGGTGATCCAAACAATGTTTGGATAATCGAGTTCAAGGGAAATTGTTCTTCCACTAGTTTAGGAGCTAGAATTGTCGTTGTCTCTCCAAAAAGGAAAATATTTCCTTTTTCTTTCAAATTGTAGTTTGATAATACTAACAACACAATGGAATATGAAGCTTTGTTGTTAGGTATGCACATTGCAAGAAAGAAAGGAATTAAGAACCTTCACACTCAAGATGATGTTGAATTGGTAGTATGCCAAATAAAGAATTTGTAACAAACTAAGAATGATAGACTTAGGCATTACCAAAATCTTATTCATGATTACATTGAGGAGTTTGACACTTTTGACATTTTTTTAGTTCCAAGGGAGTATAATGATAGAGCTGATTCCTTAGGAGTTTCAACCATGCTCTCGATACTGCACAAGGATTTTCATAGAGATACTTATACCATTGAGTTAGATTTTCACCCAAGTGTTCCTAAAAACTTAGAAAATTGGTATATTTTCAATGATGATCATCAGATTGCTGCCTTTTTGGAAAAGGCAGAAAATTTTGATGAGTTATACTTTGAAGGAAGTGATTCTCCAGCCAAAGAATTTGTCTTTGAAGTTGATCTGGTTATAGGTGAGAGGTTTCTACAACTCAAAGGAAATAATTCCCAAGGGGTTGGTATCCCTTGAAAGAATTTTTGAAAAACATGATCATTATGATCATTATGTCAAAAAGTAATAGTCTAACTCCGATTCAACCAATGAAGTTGAGCAAATCAACTTGGGAATTGAAGTATATCCTAAGATGGTGAATATTGAGAAGTGTTGCACTGCCAAAGAAAAAGAACAATTTGTTGACTTGCTACAGAAATACAAGGACATTCTTGCCTATTATTTTGAAGATTTGAAGTCCTTTCATCCAAAGGAGGTGTAACATGAAATTCCACTCAAAGCTCGAGCATTGCCTTATAAGTAGAAGCAAAGGAAATACAATCCCAAGATTTCTAGAACTATTATTTTAGTAATTCAGAAGATGCTAAATGCATGAATCATATTTCCTATTCACCATTCAACATGGATAGCTAATATTGTTCATGTTCGTAAGAAGGATGGTGAAATTCACATGTGTGGATTTCTGAAACCTAAATCAGCTATCACTGAAGGACAATTATCCTCTTCTAGTGATGGACCAAGTTCTTCAAATGATAACTGGTTCTGAGATGTTATCTATGTTAGATGGTTTCTCTAGTTACAACCAAATAGAGGTCAGTCTAGATGATCAACGTAAGATGACCTTTACAACTCCATGGGGTACTTTCACATATCACATAATGCCTTTTGGTCTCATTAATGTTGGTGCTACTTTCCAACATGCAATGGATTTGGAATTTCGAAATGTAATTGATAAGTTCATTATGGTGTACCTTAATGATCTTACAATCTTTTCCAAGAAGCACCAAGAACATTTCTACCATTTAAGGAAAATCTTGGAAAGATGTTATCAACATAGAATTTCATTGAATCCTAAAAAATCAATTTTTGGGGTTACAAAGGGTAAACTCCTTGGTCACATTGTGTCCAAGGAGGGTATTAAAATTGATCCTAATAGGGTCAAAAGTATTCAATCTCTTACTTTTCCATCAAGTAAGAAAGTCATTCCTTCTTTAGGAAGGTGAAATTTTTGTGAAGATTTGTACCAGATTTTGTAGAGAAAACTCATCATATTGTCAATATGATGAAAGGAACTACCAATTTTCATTGGAATGTAGAAGGAAAAGTTGTGTTTGGTGATATCAAAGAGGCTATTCCTCATGCACCAATGTTAGTCTACCCAGACTACAAGAAAGATTTTATCTTGTAAAGTTATGCTTCTGAGCATACACTTTTAGCAATCTTGGTGCAATAGAATAGTGATGGATTTGAATCCCCTATTGCGCTTATGAGTTATCCATTAAAGGATCATGAAATAAAATATTCCCAAATGGAAAAACATGATTTTTTTGTGGTTAAGGTAGTGAAGAATTTCAAGTTTTACATCCTTAATAGCCATGTCAAAGCCTTGGTTCCAGATTCATCTATCAAGTCCATCTTGACACTGTAAGAGTTTGGTACGAAAAGGGGAAATTGGATTTCCAAAATATAGGAATATGAAATGGACATCAAGCCCATCAAGCTGGTGCATGGGCAAGGATTATGTTAGTTTATTGCTGATAATAATCTTGATGAATAAATTTTAGAGTCAGAAGAGGTGAGTCCTAATGATTTTCCAATGGTGTTATTCGTTAGTACTACTGATGATTGGTACTCAAATATTGCTCATTTTCTTACATACGGAGAATATTTGGATTATCTTACACCCAAGGAAAAAAGAATTATCAAGATCAAATCAAAAAAAATTGCCTTATGGGACAATGGTTTGTATAAGCATAGCTTGGATGACACTTTCTTGTGTTGTGTTGATAAGGCACAACAAAGCAAGTTGTTGAAATATTTTCATGACTTAGCATGTGGAGGACACTTCTCAACGCTAGTCACTGGTCACAAGATCCCAAGGGTGAAGTGTTATTGACCTACTCTTTTTTAGGATGCATACTCATGGGTGCGTAAATGTGAACTATGTTAGTAGTTCGTAGGTAAACTAAATTTGGAAGATCTACCTTAGAAACCAATCATCATTGAAGTTCCCTTTTAGTAGTGGACATGGATTTCATTGGTGCAGTGAATCCACCTTCAAGTGCAGGACACGTCTATGTCCTCACTGCGACTGATTACTTCACCAAATGGGTGCAGGAAATACTAGTAAAGCATGCTACTTCAGAGGTAGTATGTAATTTCTTGAAGGAAAATATTATATCTAGGTTCGATGTGTCAACAAAAATTGTTGTAGACAATGCTTCCACATTCTCATCAAGTGAGATGACAGAGTTTTTCTTTGAGCACAGTATTACATTGTTGCACTCATCTGACTATTACCCTTAGGGTAATGCTCAAGATGAATCCAGTAACAAAAAAATGGTGACTATCATTCAAAAACTTGTTGATGAGAATCAACAGTTGTGGCACAAAGCATTGCATGATGCTTTATGGGTAGACAAGATTACTCCAAAGCAAGTGATAGGCATGCCCTCATTTCAACTCCTTTATGCGTTGAATGCTGAAATTCACATCACTTTGAAACTACCTACCCTCAAGTTGGCTAAGGCAATTGAGGATGAGACTTTCAAAAGTTTAGTTGATAAGTGTATCATGTTTCTCTCTAAATTGGATGAGAAATGAGTTCAAGTGGTGAACCATATTACGGAGCATTAGGAATAGGTGAAAAAGTTTTTTGACAATAAGGCAAAGCCTCATGGTTTTCAGGTTGGAAATCTTGTTCTCTTGTGGGACGAGAGAAGAGAGCCAAAATGTATGAATGGAAATTTTGATTCACTATGGGTGAGTCTATTCAAGATTCGTTAGCTTCATGGTGAAAATAGCTTTCTTCTTGCATACAAAGATGGAATACCATATACTCTACCACATAGTGGGAAACATTTGAAACACTTTACATGTATCATGTAAATATTTGTATAGTCTTTGCATCTTTTTTTTCAAGCCTCTTTGAGTCTTTCTTTTTATCACCTGACTCTACACCCAATGGATGGACAAAGGAACTTAGAGTCTAGAGTTATTCTCCCTTTGATCATTTCAAAGAATGACCAAAGGAAGCTCCCCAGCCAGAGCCAACTATTATCCTTAAATCCAGCTGCACTTGATTCATGGGATAACCCCCTATAAAAATTGTTTAATTTGTAGGACTGTGCACTCTAAGCACATAAAATGAGGTGAATTCTAATTTTATTTTATGCATGGTCTGGAGCATCAAATCATCCCCTCGAGTGCTCATCTTTCATTGTTTTCCAAAAAGCTTCAAAATGTGTATTTTGTTGATTTTCACTTTTTGGGTGTTAGAAAATTTTTGGCCCATGTAAGGGAACTAATTTATAGCACCCCTACATGAGGTTATTTTTTCAGATATGTAGCAATGTTGAATTTTAGCACTGGACACTTTAACTTTTTTTCTATCATGTTGTAGTGGGATTTTTTAGTGCCCCTTCATTTGTTCAAGTTTTTGAATTTGCACGAGTAGTGAAATTCACTGCCTTTACATTTCTCACCCTTTGCATGCGTAAAATTTAATGAACTAAAAGTTCATTAATGACCCTTCATTAATGAATTTTTAAAAATGCTTTTTAAATCATTTTGTCTTCATTCTTTGTTGTCTTGTTTTTTTGAATCCCTTTTTTCCTCCTGTGATTACATTAGAATTCCTAGATTTCATTAAAAGCATGATTTTGAAGGATTCATGCTTATTGAGTTGCTCCATCAATCAAGTGTTTTCTCATCTTATTGTTCTTAGGTACAGTTTGTTGTCTTCTCTAGTTGTTTGTCTACAACTTGTGAATACAATTTTTTTTTTCTTGTAATCATTTAGTACCTATTTACTAGTTCATATTTTGCTTCATGTTTTTGTTTAATCTTAAGGGTTTGTAGCTATTTTAGTTTTCTCATGTTTTATATTTTCTTTCCTTTTTAGATGTCACCATTTTTAATGTTTTTTCCCTAGTTTCCACAAGATTTTGAAACTTCAATTGTTAGATTGAATTTTTCTCATCCCTATTGTTACACTAATGTTTTTCATTGAAATATCAGTCACTTTACTTCTAACACCAAGAAGTAAAAGCGGGTAAAATCACCTCTTTGGCATGAAAGAATTTGATCTAAGTGTAGAGGCATCAAAATTTGATGCCATTACACTTGTATTTCCCCGAACTACCATGAGGTAGGAATGATGGGTTTTACCTCTATTGCATATGGTAAACCCATGTAGAAGCATCAATATATCCTGCCTTTGCATAACCAAGTTTTTCCCTACCCAAGTCTAGATGCACAGGTGATGATTTTTACCGCCAATTCATTTAACACAAACATCCCAAGAGATTTGCATAGGTGCAAAAAAACCCACTTTGACATGTTTATTCTCCAAGATAGAATGTATGCAGGAGCATTAAATTTCATCATCAAAGCATAAAATCATCAAGTCTTTCAAATGCACAAGTGCTAAAAATCCCTGCCTGTGCATAAGGTACCTTGAGTATAATTCAAGCAATGTAATGGTCTAACCTTTTTCAATTCCAATGCAATAATGTGAATTTCCCAAGGTATAAGGGCACTGATTTTTAGCACCCATGCACAAAAATATGAAATTTTCACTAACACTCAGAATCCTTCAAAAATCCATTCTAAGCTCCATTTCTTTTGCATTTTCTCAAATTTTCACGCTTCATTGCTCATATCTACTCACCCTAAAGTGCTCACTTGGATTTATGCATTCCCATGCTTTCATAAATGCATATTCTCCTAATGTTGGAAAAATATTTGTTTCCTTGTAGTTATCCTCAATATCCTATCAAGTGTTCCTCAAAGGCATTCTTTGTGAGATATCAATGATTTCTTGATGTACTTAATGAAAAAAGAGGAGTCTCCTTCTTCAAGCAAGAAATACAAGATGAAGTATAACTATCAAGGCATCTACTCGCCTATAGTTGACACATCTAAGATCAACCAGATCAAGGATGCTAAGATCAAACATCTTGGCATGCAAGACTTTGTTGATGGAACAAAAAAGAAACCACTAGAAAAGGATTTAGAGGAAATTGTACATAGCAATCTTCATTGGGTAGCCTCTTTTCCAATAGCGGCACATTGTCTAGAATTTGTTCTACAAGTTGCCTCACATTATGTCAGAGATGACAAAAGTGTTAGAGACTCTTCAAGGAAAATTATGATGAGGTTGGATGCAAATTTCTTTGATGTAGTTTTCAAGGTCCCAACCATGGAGAGGTATACAAATATGTCAATTCATCATGCTCAAGAGGCTTATGACAGGAATCAAAATGAAGCCAATCAATTGATCAACATGAAATAGTTGAAAACCCAAAGACCTACCATTTCAAGATGGATTAAAAGTCTTCCACACATTGATTTAAAAGACGATGCTTGTGATATGATCACTCTTCTAAATAGAGTGAAAGGATTGCCAAATTCATCAAATTTTCAAGAATGGATGTATGAGTACATCAAAATTGTTAGGATAAAGATGACTCACATTGATTAGGGTACACATATCAGTAACAAAATTCATAAAAAACTTATCAATGCACATTCTACCCTAAGGTTCTATATGACCTCATATCTAGTATATATTGTAGTTATGATGAGACAATATCCAGGTTTATCAATGGAAGGGGATAGGAGGGTTGTGCCAGTGTATAATTTCTATTCTCAGATTATTTTGACTGGTAGCATCAAACATTTCAAAAGAGTGAACGATGCTTTCTTCACTCCTTTGTTATTTATGTTTTCTCCATCCTTAGAAAAGAGAAGGGTATCTGATGAGACATGCAAAGTTGTAAATAGGTTTGCATGTATTTTCTTGCAATTTCCCACCTTTACATACCTAAGGGTACGGTGCTACATTGGATGCCCCTACATGTTTCCAAAATATCCTTTCATCAAGTGGGTTTTAATGGAGTTATGTAGACAACTTATCATAGTGCATACAAAATTCCAAGACATTTATAAACCATGCATTAAGTTTCCAATTACCATTGGAAGATATTCAAACTATACCCAAGGCAAAAGCGATAGCCTCATAAATGCAAATTGTGACTATAAGTACTTACATATATAAACATAATTTTGATTATAGAAGCATAAAGAAAAAAATAAAAAAGAGTCATAGTCATGTTTACTTCTTTGAAGATATATGGGTAGAATGTAGGGATAAGGAAGATATCAAGAGAATGGATTTTTGTAAACTCATTGTTGAATAGATCATTGATCTAGGCTTAGCGAATCTTTTGAAAGACTTTGAAGATCCTAGTGACATCTTAGATTTTGGTTATGATGAAAAGATTTTGAAACTTCAATTGTTAGACCGAATTTTTCTCATCCCTATTGTTACGTTGATGTTTTTCATCAAAATAGTAATCATTTTACTTCTAACACCAAGAAGTAAAAGTGGGTAAAATCACTACTTTAGCATGAAATAATTTGATGTAAGTGTAGATGCATAAAAATTTGACGTCATTACACTTGTCTCTCCTGGGACTACCATGATGTAGGAACAATGATTTTTACTGTTGTTGCATATGGTAAACTCATGTAGAAGAGTTGATATATCTTTCCTTTGCATAATTTTTTTTTTCCCTACCCAAGTCTAGATGGACAAATGGTGATTTTTACCATCAGTGCATTGAACATAAAATTCCCAAGAGATGTGCATAGGTGCAGAAAAACCTGCTTTGACATGTTTATTATCCAAGATAGAATGTATGTAGGAGCATTAATTTTCATCATCAAAGCATAAAACCATCAAGTCTTTCAAATTCACAAGCACTAAAAATCCCCACCCATGCATAAGGTACCTCAAACATAATTCAAGTAGTGTAATGGTAGCCTTTTTCAATGCCAATGCAAGAATGTGAATTTCCCAAGGTGTATGGGAATTGATTTTCAACACCCTTGCACAAAAATTTGAAAGTTTCACTAACACTAAGAATCCTTCAAAAATGCATTATGAGCTTCGTTTCTTTCACATTTTCTCAAATTCTAACACTCCATTGCTCATATCTACTCGCCCCAAATTTCTCATTTAGATTTCCACATTCCTGAGCTTTCATAAATACATATTCTCCTAATGTTGGAAAAATATTTGTTTCCTTGCAGTTATCCTCATTCTCCTATTAGGTATTCCTTAAAAGGAATTCTTTGTGAGATATCAATGATTTCTTGGTGCACTTAATGACAACAAAGGTGTCTCCTTCTTCAAGCAAGAAATACAAGATGAATTATAACTATCAAGGAATCTACCCACCTATAGTTGTCACATCCAAGATCTGAGAGATCAAGGATACTAAGATTGGACATCTTGACATGCAAGACTTTGTTGACAGAACAAAACAACAACCACTAGAAAAGAACTTGGAGGAAATTATCCATAGCAATCTTCATCAAGTAGCCTCTTTTCCAGTAACAACACATTTTCTAGAATTTGTTCTACAAGTTGCCTCACATTATGTCAGAAATGATAGAAGTGTTAGAGACTCTTCAATGCAGATTATGATGAGGTTGGATGCATATTTATTTGATGTATCTTTTAAGGTCCCAACCATGGAGAGGTGTACAAACATATCCAGAGGTGTACAAACATGTCAATTGAACATGCTCAAGATGCTTATGTCAGGAATCAAAATGAATCCAAGCACTTGATCAACATGAAATGGTTGAAATCCCAAAGGCCTACCATTTCAAGATGGCCTAAAATTCTTCCACATAGTGATTTAAAAGAGGATGTATGTGATATGATTACTCTTCTAAGCAGAGTGAAAGGATTTCCAACTTCATAAAATTTTTAGGAATGGATGTACGAGTACATCAAGATCATTAGGAGAAAGAAGACTCACATCAATTAGGGTACACATATAAGTGATGAAATTCATAAACAATTTATCAATGTGCATACTACCCTGAAGTTCTATATGACCTCATATCTAGTGTATGTTGAAGCTATGATAAGAAAATATCTAGGTCTATCAACATAAGGAGATAGGAGGGTTGTGCCAGTGTATAAGTTTTATTCTCATATTACTTTAACTGGTAGCATCAAACATTTCAAAAGAGTGAACAATTATTTCTTTGTTCCTTTGCTATTTATGTTTGATCCATCCTTAGAAAAGAAAAGGGTATCTGATGAGGCATGGAAAGTTGTAAACATATTTAATTTGGATGTATTTTCTTGCAATTTCCCAACTTTACATACCTAAGGGTAGGGTGCTACATAGGATGCCCCTATATGTTTCCAATATATCCTTCCAACAAGTGGGTTTTAATGGAGTTATGTAGAAAAATTATTATAGTGCATAAATAATTCCAAGACATTCATAAACCATGCATTAATTTTCCAATTAACATTGGAAGATATTCAATTCAAAATGTACCCAAGGCCAAAGCAATAGCATCAAAAATGCAAATTATGAATATAAGGACATACATATATAGACACGATTTTCATTATATAGGCATAAAGAGAAAAATAAAAAAATTCACAATCATGTTTAGTACTTTGAAGACATATGGGAAGAATGCAGTGATGAGGAAGATATTAGGAAAATAGATTTTTGTAGACTCACTATTGAACAAAACATTGATCTAGGCTTAGCAGATCTTCTGAAAGACTTTGAAGATCTTAGTGACATATTAGATGTCGCTTATGATGAAAAAGAGATAGCAAGTAATCCCTTTCCTCTTATCCAATGGTCTATAAAATAGAATACCTCCATTCAATAGAGGCTCACTCCCATTTTGAACAACACAAGTGAATGGTTGCAAAGGTGAGGATTTCAGTTGAAGCTTTTTAGGATAGAGTCTAAGTGTGAAGATAACAAACAACAAGAGCTCCAAGCCAATCATAAATTAGGTGTTTCTCCCTCTTCCTCATGTAGAGGGCCAAAAATTACATTTACCTATTGGAAGAGTTTAGCACAAGTTGCTAAAGAAGAGAAAACTACCAAAGAAGGGAAACCATCCAAAGAAGAACAAGATCTTGAGTCAAAGGAGCAAACTAAAGAAGAAGAAGAAGAAGGTGTAATTGAAGAATCTAGAGAAGATGAACAATCAAGGGAAGATCAAGAACAAGAGGAAGGTGATGAGGAAGAGGAAAGGTGTGATGAAGAAATGTGGTTGTCTCCACAAGAGAACATAATTTAGGATCCCCCTCATACATCATTGCCTATCATTGCCAAAATACCTCACACACATCCTATTCCCACTTATCCTCCACCTCCTCTTCCCACTTCACCCCTACCTACAATAGGTTTGCATGCACTTAAAGTAAAAATACCCCCATTTGTGCATTTGATTCATTCTACTCCTTTTGTAGGGTCAATTTTGTAGAGTATTGATGTTACCTTCGGTTCTCCATCTTCTATTCCATGTTTGTCTTCACCATCATTTAAAATTTACTCACAATATAAATTTGATAGGTTCATGAATAGTCATTTCCAAATAAATAAAATTTGTAGACTCCAACAACATTGATGACTGAGACAACGCCAATTGTGATTGCAATAGTTGTTTCTACAAATGCAACTACTATACAAGATATGGCAGTAGGTCAAGAAGGTAATGCTTCATTCCTTCCTCCATGGTTAGCTTCACAAGTATCTAAATAGAAAAATTAGATGGGTTCTCCTGATGAATTGGATCTTCAGGAGATAGCTCTTCCAAAACCTAAGGGGAAGAAAAATCCAAAAATTCACTCTAGGTTGCATATAGATAAATTGAGATATAAGTATGTGGATATTGCAGCACCATTGCAAGGTAGGAGTGAAGTCATCATGGAGGATTATACCATCAAAAGATTGAACTTGGGAAGATTACACATGAAAGTGCTAAAGAAGATGCTCAAACATCCCTAAATGTGTTGATGGAGAAGTTTGATAAATTTGAGAAAACAAAGAACATGTACAAGGAAAGGGTTGAACACTATGCTTTAGTGTTGAGAAAAATCACAGGGACTTCAAAGAATGTGCAACTAGTGGAAATGATGAGTATTCAAGAACCAGTGGTCCAAAAGGTGGAAAAATATTAATTTAAAGGAAAAAAAATTATGAATTTTTTGATAGAATAATTGAACAAGGTTCAAATTACATGACTATTACAATGGAGAAGATTTCTCAGATTTCTAAGCTTAATCTATAGCTAGATAGAACAAAAAGTACAGTGTGTATTGAGCAAAATAAAATGGAGTAAAATATTGAACCATTGTTGCAGTTAAAGGAGGTGAAACTGAGTAAGTTAGTGCAGGTTGGGATCATTCCCAACAATGAAAAGTATGTGGAGATTAAAGAGTCTATCAAAAACTTCATACTTGTCATCAATAATATAAAATGGATGCTCAACAAGTACAAGAATATGTTGAAGAACATCATGTTATCTTGGTGAACAAAATTGTAGAGATACCTAGGAGGCTTCTTGATGAAGATCACACATTTCTCCTAAAAAGTGAAATTATCCAAGTTTTCAAGGAAGCTATTCAAAGACAAGTAGAAGATGAAGCATTTTCATTAGCTTAAATGGATACTTTTTGTGACATACAACTAACCTTGGACAATCTCAAAACGCATCTGGATAGATGTAAAATGGTTTGTTCTACTATAAGGAATTCCATCACAAAGGTCCACATTATTATTGATTATACTTCTGGACCAAACAAGACAATGATGTAGGAGATCATGAAGAGATATAAACATTTCCAAGCCAAGAGAAAGGAACCATAAAATCTTTGTGTTTCTAGAGATAGTTTTTATGCTTTCTCTATGCTTTATGTAAATAGTTCTTGACATTTTTACATTTCATTTTGTGAAATGTAATTATATGTAAAAATAGAGATGTACTCCTACAATCATGGAAATCACATTTGAATAAGTCAATAATTTCTCCTATAATTGCTCATTTCTCTCACCTATAAATAAGAGAGAGATCTATTGTATTATTTACCTTTTGTCTTATGCAATGAAGTGATGCTCATTTGTAACTCAATTTTGAAAAATTGAGTTCTTATTGTGAAACTATTTTTAAATCGATAAAGAAGGCTAAATTGCAAACCAAACTTTGTGTTGAATCAATTTCAATGAATGTGAATGTTCTCATGTCATTTACATTAGTTTATATTATTATTGGATTGGATTGGTAGTTTCTTATTAATTGAGATCAAAGGGCTTTCATGTTGATTTGTGTAGACTTTGTGCTACGCCTTTTGCTTCAAATTATGTAATTGCTGATAATATTAGTGAGTGATATTCAATACTTTGTTCATGAAGTTGTTCATGTTGCTCATGGATCTATTAGTAAAGTATATTGAAGACTTTGCGCTTCATTTACATTGCTAGTTACTCTATTGTGGAATTCATCATTGAAGAAAAAAAATGACTTTATACCTCTGTAAGCTTCTTGGTTACATATTTTTATTATGCTGGTACTTCTAGACTATGCTTTAACAAGTTAGAAGTATTGGAAATTACTGCGTAGGTTTTATTTTAAAGTTGTATCACATCAAGGAATAAAAACCATGGAACATTGTAAACATATTATATGAAAGAAGATAAAATCATGAATGTGACACACCCCAATATGATTAGTGTATTGTATATATTAGAATAGTTTACTTTTATTTTCATAAGAAGTAAGAAGGGCATCACCCCTTTCTGAGAGGAGAGATTTCATCTCGCATAATTGTGGCTGAAATTCAAGTTTTGTAATTTGTAATGGGATTACAAAATTTTCACCCAACAAGACATCACATTCCTTTATGTTCAACACACACCATCCCAAGGGGAGGGCTATCATATTTCTTTAATTTTCAAAAGGTGTATTTGGTGGCCAATGAATCCCTCCTTGAAAATATTTTATTTTTGAAAAAATTGTATTCTTCAACAAGGACCCCTAGTGGAATTTTTCTTTTTAAATGGATTCATAGAGAAAGAATTTGAAAATTTTCCCTTGAGAAGGGAGTCCTATTTCTAATGAAGAAGTCTAAAAACTACCCTTGCGAGGGAGTATTCTTCCTTTAGAATTCCTTGATGAAAGATATCTTTCGGAAGGATTCCTTGATTCTAGAATCATTTTTGAAAAATATCATCACCTTTTAAATAGAGCATCCCTTGAGTAGACCCCTTTTCTTTTAAAGGGTTACCGAGAGACCCCTTTGAAAGCTTCTCCTTCAATTTTTGAATGTTTGCATGATTTTCTATCTACCTACATGTCTTTTTTTCAATCTAACATGTTTTATCTATGAATTAACATGTTGCTTTGTAGGAAAGAGCACCTATGAAGCTACTTTTTCAATCAATCTTGGAGGACTGAACACCTCGAGCTTGTCTTGTAGGACCAAAAACTTGTAAGGGCCTATTAGACTCTGTGAATCCTCTCACATCTAGCTTCCCTTAGGACCAAGCACTTGTGGCACCTTTAATGTAAGACTGAGTACTTGCAAAGCCTTTTTGTTCACTTTTCATAGGTTTGAGGACCTATAGTACATCCTTAGGACTAAGTATTTGTGGAGCCATCTCTCTCTTTCCTACACCCAAGTTTTCCAAATCATGGTTTTCTTCCTCGATGGTTTAGTTATACATCTCTCAACATTCACTCTACTTTATCATGCATTCGCTAACACTTATGCTCAGTAAAGTGGGGGGAAATGTAATGGCGTGAATTTCCACCCCTTGAAAATTCCACATGCGCATACCTTCTACCTTAGATAAATTAAACCAAATGATGCTATTTGACATCCTTCATTCACTTCCCATCCACTTGGAAGTTGTTTTTTGTGTCAATGGAGGATATTATGTCAAGGATGCTAGCGCAATGTATAGACATATATAGGGCATGCTACTATCCTAACAAGATTCCTACGTATGGAATTCATAGAGGCATTACAAATCTCCATTGGTGATAAAGTGTAATGTTTATGCACCCTTGATTGACCTTGAACGACTCCTTTTCCTCCAATTTCATCTTCAAATTACGATCTCATTCATTCTCTTCAACTCTTGATCATGCAGGCATTGGAAAAATTTATCTTCACTCCCTTCATAACATTCTCACAACACTTTCACCACCATTGAAGCTACAAGTTGATACTTTGTTGGTTTTACTCTCCTCATTTTTACGACAACGTTGACATCTACAAGCTTTCGAGCTCACTCCTCATATTTTCCTTGAGTGCACATGGTTGAAGGTAATATCACTCCATTTCATTTTTACTTTAAAGTATCATCATATTATTTTCATAGCATATTGTTGTTTATCATAGTGCATAGTAATTTCATTTCAATATCCTTCTTTATTGCATTTCTCCTATCATTGCAATATTGGTTGTCCGTGGAGGTGAGAACACCAAAATGGGGGTTTGACTGTGGCAAACCCCAAAACATTTTGGAAATATGGGAGCCTTGCAACATGAGCATGAAGTGTATATAGGTTGATTTGGCTATTCTTGTGATGTCATTGATGTTAACATGGTGACAATAGTATGGGAAGATTATTTGGTATACTAGAAGCTAATCTCTACCAAAAATGTTATTTACTAATGATCCAATACATTGGTTTTTGAGTCTATAATTCACCACATGAAAAGATATGACACATCTCTCTTAATATAATTATTATGTCTCATTTAGATAGCTATATCCAAGTCTTGAAGTTTTTTGTGTTGCATACAAAAAGTTATCATTGATAGAGTTCAAATATGTACACTATAGTTGTTTCTTTGTTCTATATACCAGTGTGAGAGACTCCAAATTTTCTTAAGAAGAAAATTATGATGTTGCAGTTCTAATGGTAGTCTCTCTAATGTTAATGTGATGAGAAACTAAAGTAATATCAGAGCTAGAATTTGTTTACTTTGAGAAGTGTGTGTTGGTTTGGAGTTTTTTTATTAGATTCTAGTCTTGGCCAACCTAATATATGACATGCATTAAGAAGATTAAATATACTTTATGGATTTTTTTAAAAATCTACGCCGACTTGATATGATGCACTACATGGATAAAAATGTTTTAAATCTTATACAGTGCTAGCAAGAGTTATTTTTTATTGGTTTTCTTTCATCTAATTAGGCCGACCTAATTAATGAATGAGATATACTTGCATATGTATATGAGACTCTTTGAAGTAGAAGTGAGCATGTGAGGAGAATGGAAAAGAAGAAATTTGTGGTGAAGTGAAAAGAGGATTGAGGAATATGTGAATATACGAGCCTAAATGATTTATCAATTGAGAATCAAAACAAGATTGTTGAGTGACTATTGTGCAAAGCAATACTTCTCATTTAGAACTTCATTGAAACTGAACCCTACACACAGAAGTTGTATTCCATTAGTTCAAAAATTTGGTAGTGAGCCATAACTTTTGTATCTTGGTGGTTAGCCATCTCTTTTGTATTTAGGCTGCAAGCCTTTCAAAGAGAGTGAGTCCTAGAAGTGAGCCATGTAATATTCTATATCTAGATATATTATATTGTGAGCTAATCCTCACCATGATTTTCCCCATTTTTGGGTTTTCTACTTAAAAATTTGGTGTTTATGTGTTTTGTGTTGTGATTTTCATTTCAATGTCTTCATTTTGGTGTGCAATGACATGTTCTTTAATAATTGGATGGTTTAATAGAATACTAATCCACCCCCTCTTAGTATTTCAAACAATCAACAAAATAGCCCCAACATTTTTCCTCATCTGTCTTATGTGAAAATTGTTCATGGAGTGAAGAATTTGAAGATATCAACTCATGGGTAGGAAGGTGCACTTTTCTCACCCTCTTTTTGTCAATTCATAGATTAGATTATTTTAAAGTATTCCTCTTAATATTCAGTCATTTAGTTACTTTCTATTTTATTTTATTACATGTGAATCACATATCTTAGGTTTTTAGTAGGTTCCCATAGTTTTCAGGTTGTACTTTACACTTTATGTTCATATGGACACTAGCACCCCACTGAGATGCTAGTGTGTCACATTGTTGTCCATGCCTCACATTGGAGTCCTCTAGTAGTGAGTTGCCTAAGTTGTAGTCCAGACTATAGAAACCTAATCACCTGACTTCTTGAACCTTTTGGGTTGATAGAAGGCAAGAGACAGATCAGTTTTCCTTCCCTTTCACCCCCTTAAACATTGAACCTATATTATACGATTCCTTAGCATGAGGTAGAACAAGGTAGTTGATTGTTCTAGACCCTCACATGACCTAGGGTCTTGAGTAGTTGGTCCCCCTCCTCTACAACTCTTATCAAATATGTGCTTCAAATTTTATTTCCTCACCAAAATTCTCTCATGGGAAGCCCTCCTTGTCTCCTCCAATTCAATCAATTCATGTATTCTTTTGGAAATAACAATGAATTTCCCTCCCATTTATAGCTTATAGTTATAAGATTGGTAGTTCAACTACACCATATCATCATAATTTTTATAGTGATTATTTTATGGCTCTAAATAGTGTGTACCATTGCATGTTGGAGATAAGGTTCCTCAATATGTTAGTTGTTAGCATTTTATATATTTACATTTTTGGTTTATCAATATGCTTCATTCAGTGATGTGCATTATATATGTTGTGATTAAATGTGAGCCTAATTAATGATATTTAAAATAAATAATTTATATTATAGATGTATGGATATTAATTTATGCTTTGTTCTATTGAACCCCATTGAGTGATTATGTTGTGCTTCAGTTATATATATATATATATATATATATTAAGTACGCACCCTTGACGTTTGTTGAATGGTTACAAGTAAAGGGTTGTTTCTCCACCTATCTACACAGGTCTATTTTTTCCCCAATGGTCGTTAGTTCAGAGATGTCATATTGGGCCTCCTTATCCATTCCTTGATCATACTTGAATCAAGTATAATATTGTCAAGTTTGACCCTATTTGAACTTGGATCAAAGTTAGGAATTATTTTGGAATCCCTATATGATGTGAAATTCTAGTATGTTCTTGATTTAAATGATTTTCTAATTTCATGGTTTTCTGTAAAATATTTAATAAGTTGCATATTGAATGCTCTAATTGTATTTTAATCATGGAATGAGTTTAATTTAAATATTTATTTAAATGATAATTTAAATTACCTTTTTTTTTTGTGAATGAAATGTTAGGAATTTAAATGACTTCTATAGTGAGTATCAATTTTTTAGTGTTTTTGGAAAAAATGGAGAAAAACAAAATTAAAACTATAAGTTAGTATAAGTTTAACTGTCGATATTTTTTGGGGGTTGGGGTATGTTTATGCTCAATTTAATTGTATGGGATTAAATGACTTCAAAATGTTGAATGTGATTGTTTTACTTATATTTTGCAATTTTAGAAAATAAAGAAAATAGAAAAATAGAAAATATGAAACAGGAAATTGGAATAAACAAAAAAATAGACTTATCTTTTTAATTCATTCTTGTTTTGGTAAAAAATGTGCTCTCAAATCCTCTTTCTTGCATGAATTCAAAAATGGAATTGGGGGAGAAATTGTGAATATACTTTGATGAGATTGGAAGCATTAGAATAGGAATTGGAAGGAAAACATGCATGTGATTGGATTTGTGCATTCATGGTGTGTGTTGGGTGAGTTCTTCATTTTGAATTTTGGGAAAAATTGAGGTAATCTTCTAAATTCTTCTCATTTACTCATTTTTTTCCATTTTGAAAGGATGAAATAGAATTAGGGGAGTGATCAAACCTCCCAATGCTCTCCATTTGGTGAATTTTCATGTGTAGTTTCAAAAAAAGTAACCCTTTTTCATGCTTTGTTTGGAAATGAATAATTAATTATAAAATGGACTTAATTATTCATTATTTAGGGTGTTGTTAAGTGTTTTCTTACACTTTCACACTAATCTAGGGATTTATTAATTAATTGAGGTTAATTAGAGCTTAATTGGCCCCTTAAATTCAAATCCAGGCCTTATTTATTTCATCTTCCGAAGGATATATCCTGACACTCATTAATAATATTACATAACATTTAATTTGGCAAGGTTTGAGTCCTAGGATAGTGACCTATCACCCATTCACCCTTAGCACCCATTCACAACCTTGGGTGAATGGGTCCTCCTTACCTAGGACACCCCTTTTTAAACATATTTGTGGTGGGATTTTAGTAATTTTCACCTCCTCAAAACTTGGTCCTAGAAAGCTATGCTAGGACCCATTTGCCCAAGTGGAAAATGGGTCCTCCTTACCTAGGAAACCCCTTTTTAAACTTATTTGTGGTGGGATTTTAATGATTTTGAATCCTAGATCTGATGTTGGCTTGGATTATTTTAATTTTAGGTTTAATCCTTAAGATAAGTATAAATACAAGGCTAATTGACATAGTTTCACCTCGATGTAGAGTAGGAAGGCAACCAATATTATAATCACAATTAAATTTTCCCCAAACAACTCTTCTATCAACAAAACCCTAACTTGGGTGTTTTCACACACATTCACTCAACTTTCCTTATAGGTCTGCAATAGTGATTTATTGATCTTATCTACCAAAATACTCACCAAACCCATAAAAAAAATGGAATTCTAGATATCCATTAGGGATTTCTTCAACATATCTAACTTCCACATATGATTTTTTTGGAACATCAACCTCTAAAATGGACTAGTACACTGAACAGGGGTTCAAATAGCCCTCTTTTACAAAGCAACACCACGCTAAATAATTTCATAACCCTAGATATCCATGGAAAGTCCTTCACCAAGCCTAAAAACCTTAGAATCCAACACTCACTCTTTTCTAGAGAAACGCCTTCCAAGACAACAAACTATGAAACCCTCATTTAAGCCACTTTCTAAGAGGGTTTATTAGAAATAACCACTCTAGACCTTTTCTCACTTTTTCAATTCTTCTAACACACCAAAATATTCCTACACATGCTTAAAATTCCATTACCCAACCTCTGTCAACTTTGTTTCATCAGACTCCTATCTAAAACCACCATCTTCAAGCCAAAATACAAGAAACCACTAGGGAAGCACTCCAAATCCATTAAATCGCCTCCCCTGCTCTCAAAAACCATAAAATACATCATCCTAATTCTACTCATTCCATTCCACCAATATATTACACATTTTATCTGGTGGAATAGCTTAAATCACCATTTTGCATTCTCAAAACTTAAAAATCTGAACTTACTGGCCGCCTACAAAAAAAAATCAATAAATTACTTGTTTCTTTATGAAATCAGATCATTAAAAATCCAAATACTTCTTAAGTAATTCCTCCATATATTTCAACAACCTTTTAACCAATAATCTCCTATAAAACTACATACTATAGATTGTAACAATAAGGTTTTAATGAAATACACAGAAAATTCAAAAATAAACAGGAGATTCTTATTGATTTTCCTTCACAAAAAAATCCAACCTCTTGCCTCAACTTGTATGAGGATTTTAAATTTTTTTTACCCCAAAACGAAATTTATTCAACCAACTTTTAAACCCCATGACCATTGCTTTCCCATAATTTGCATTTTTTCACATTTTTACAATCTTGCATATGACAACATTTTACAAAATTGCAAAATATGACCATATAAACTCTAAACTAACCAAAATGACTCAAATTAAATTTATCATGGTCTATTATGACCTTATTGATTACCTTTAGAATTAATCACACCAAAAATTGACCAAAAAACCATATTTACAAAACCTAACATCATGGTGCCCCTGCACCATACACTCGACCTAAAAGAAGACCGCAAGTCCATTGAGGAACATCAAAAACATGTTGCCTCTTATCCTTTAATTCTCTCCAACCTGCATCTTCATCTAGTGACCCTTTCCAATGATTCAATATCTTTAAACTTGCACTATCTCTATCTTTTAACTGGTTCCATCATTGGTTATGTTGTCCTCCATTTGATATGTCTAACTTTCCCTTCATGTGAAACTGATGTTACACTTGCTTTTATATCTACACATATACCTATAGCATCCATGTTTTAAACTATATTCTCCATCACTCTTGAAGTATACTTGAACTCATTCCCATGTCTTTGCCAAACACCTTCAATCACTACACCTTTTTCTCTTATTTTTTCCTTCAAACCCTTTACCCTTAGGATCTTTGTATTATCAGACTTACTCACCACTGTCTTGATAGTATTTAATTGTCCACTAACCTCTTTTGGAATCATATAACATAGTATTTTTCCTATCCTTATCATCTCAATCTTCTCTAACCCATCTTTATTTCTCTCCAACAATTCATCCTTGACCTTCTCTATTTCTGACTTTGTCACTAAATCACCATCTTTTCTCTCCAATCTTGGATCATTCTCCAAACTCACTATCCTAGTATCTTCTTCCTTTGCAATGGCTACACACTATTTTTTTTGTCTCCCTCAAGTTTTATGAACTCATTATTTCCCATCATGATCACTTTTTTTTTCCTTTGTTCCTTAACATCCTCAACCAATGGAGCCAATGTAAAATCATTCCCATACTTCTCAATCTAATATTTATTATTTCTCCCATCATAAATGGCATGTCTATCAAACTTCCATGGCCTTCCAAGCAATAAATGAAAACAACTCATTGAAAAAAAATCACAAAGAACTTTATCCTTATAGCCATCAATATTAAACTCAACCAAGGATTGTTCATTAACCAAAATGGACTGATCATCATTCAACCAAGACACTCTATAAGGTGTTTCATGAGGAATTTTCTCCAATTTCAATTTATCTACCATTGCATTAGACACCATGTTATTAGTAGAACCTGAATCTACCACTACTTTTCATACCTTGTCCTTCCATTTGTAGGTGGTCCTAAATAATGTCCTCCTTTGAGTCATCTCCTTCTCCTTGGATGCTTTGAGGAGTTGTCTTCTCACCATCAAAGATTCTCCCACTTCTGGAGTAGCAAGTTGACTAGGAGAATGAATGTTCTGACAATCATACGCTTATACTAATTGGATCCTTTTATCACCTCCATTTGATGAAGATGATTATTTTTTATGACACCTGTATGTTGTATGACCAAAATGATTACAATGGTAGCACCTACTTGAAATTGAACTTGCACCTCTACCTCCACCAAGTCTTCCTCTAGAGCCTCTGAATCCACCTCTTTGATCAACAACTTGTTCTTGACCTTTGTGTGCATCTCCTTGGCTTTCACTTGATTGTCTTGAAGTATAAAATGAACCTCTTCCTCTAGAAGTGTTGCCTCTACCTCTATTTTACTTTTCTTTCCTTCTCTTCACCTTTTCTTCAGCCCTTACTACTAGTTGATAACACTCCTCAACAATTCTTGGATTTTCTAAGGTTAGTTCATCTTGAATGTTAAATCTCAATCCACCCAAATACCTAGCAATATTTTCCACTTCATATTCATTATGACCATACCTAATACTCAACTTGTAAAATTCTTCATCATATACTTTAACATCCATTTATTTTTGTCTCAAACCTTGAAGTCTCCTAAACATTTGAATAGCATAATCAGAAGGAAAAAAATTACCTTTCATTTTGGCTACCATTTTGTCCCATAAAATAATCTTTGATTTACCTTTCGTTCTTCTCTCAAATTGCTCATAATCCCACCACAATAGTCCATGGCCCTTCAAATTTGTCTTTGCAATCGTACTCTATAGAAATAGCATTAGAGAAACCAAGCATTTGAGCAATAGCAATAGAAAATCATTTTAGAATAGCAATCATAATCATGCCTTTTCATTTAGCTGCATCTTAGTTTATGGTAGTTCATTTTATTAGCTTCATGTCAATTTCACCTACAAAATCCTCAACATATCATTTAGAAATTATCATATAGGATTAGATTCCTTCATTTTACATCATCTCATTCTATAGATTAGCATTTTAACAATCACAATGCTTACATAATCTGAGAGACACATTGATTTAATAAATCTTTGGAGTTAGAGAGAAATGGGATGACTTTGAGAGATTTATTGTTTTAATTAGATTAATTGTTGTTTGAATCTCTTAATATAATGTCTTATTGATTTTTTTGTTATTCATTACGCATATTTTACTCACACATAATCTCCATAATCTTCTCAGGCTTCTTCATCTTTCACCATTGAATCTTTCAAATCAAATCCAGACCTTTGTTTTGCTGCCACATCACAAATGTGTTGTCAAGAATCTATAAATACAACTTCTTTCCACAAGAAATGGATCCCAACTTTGTGCAATATTAATTTGTAGAAATCACATTAGAGCAATCATGAATTTGAGTCAATCTATGCATGAGTAAAATATGTGTAATGAATAACAAACACAATCAATAAGACATTATATTAAGATATTCAAACAACAATTAATCTAATTAAAACAAGAAATCTCTCAAACCCGTCCCATTTCTCTCTAACTCCAAAGATTTATTAAATCACTGTGGCTCTTAGATTATGTAGCACTGTGACTTTTTAAAATGCAAATCTAGAGAATGAGATGATGTAAAATGCAGAAATCTAATCCTATATGATAATTTCTAAATGATATGTTGAGGATTTTGTAGATGAAATTGAAATGAAGCTGATAAAATGAACTACCATAAACTAAGATGAAGCTAAATGAAAAGCCATGATTATGATTGCTATTCTAAAATAATTTTCTATTGCTATTTCTCAAATGCTATTTTTGCAGAGTAAGATTGGAAAGAAAAAGTTGAAGGGCCATGCACTATTGTGGTGGGATTATGAGCAATCTGAGAGAAGAAAGAGAGATAAATCAAAGATTGTTTCTTGGGAAAAAATGGTAGCCAAAATTAAAGGTAAGATTGTTTGTTGATTATTTCTATTTATGTGTGAGTAAAATATGCATAATGAATAAAAAACACAATCAATAAGACATTATATTAAGAGATTCAAACAACAATTAATCTAATTAAAACAAGAAATCTCTCAAATTCATCCCATTTCTCTCTAACTCCAAATATTTATTAAATCACTGTGGCTCTCAGATTATGTAAGCATTGTGATTGTTAAAATGCTAATCTAGAGAATGAGATAATGTAAAATGTAGGAATCTAATCCTATATGATAATTGCTAAATGACATGCTGAGGATTTTGTAGATGAAATTGACATGAAGATGATAAAATGAACTACCATAAACTAAGATATAGCTAAATGAAAATCCATGATTATGATTACTATTCTAAAATGATTTTCTATTGTATTGATCAAATGCTATTTCTGCGGAGTAATATTGCACAAAGTTGGGATCCATTTCTTGTGGAAAGAGGTTGTATTTATACATTCTCGACAACATATTTGTGATGTGGTAGCAAGTAAGGGTCGAGATTTGATTTGAAGGATTGAATGGTGAAGGATGAAGAAGCCTAGGAAGATTATGGAGATTGTTCCTCCCCACAAAAACATTCAACTAGAGGATAAGAATGATCAATGGAAGAAGATGAAGAAGTTTTCATATAATTTGTCTAAAATTTGTCTCCAAATTTGTTTGTGAAGGATGAGTTGAATTAATTAGATATAAAATATCTAATTTTGTTGGTGGATATGATGAGTGAAAAGAGGAAATAGATGTAGTAATATGCTTTTATTTGAATATTTGGATTTATTCAATTTAGGAAGAAGAGGATATTTAATTTAATAAAATAAACTATAGAAATCTGTTTATTAAATAAACATGGAAGAAATATGGTAATTAAATAAAACAAAGTATGTGAACTTGTTTATTTAATTAAAATAGAATGATGTAATTAAGACAGAATAAATATATAATTATAGAATAATTTGATAATTAAATAATTAACTAAAATAAAGTATGTGATTTGCTTATTTAATTAAGATGAAATAATATGATAAAGATAGAAGAATTAGAAGTGAACTATATAAATAAATATCTATATTTATTTAATAGTAGATAAATTGAAGAAGTCAATTAATCAAATAAATGGTATTTAATTAATTAGATTATCCAAACCATTTTTAGGTGTATACATTTTTCCCCTCTTTGAAGTGATGTGTTTATGCATTGCTTCAATGAAAATTTTGCTGCTATTGCTAGTATTGACCAAAAAAATTCCAGTATACCTCAGATGTTGATTTTTAGGTGATGATGGATATATGCCCCCTCAGGAGATAAATTGATGATTTTTTTTTAATTTTTAGGATTTTTTTTTGGATTTTTTCAAAAAAAATCAAATTTTTATGATGATTCAATGATTTATCTCCCGATAAAGAATACAAATTCCACAAGTTGATTAAATGTTGCCCTGTTTTTCATCCTTATGTTTGATGATTTTTTATTGTGTTAGCCTTTAATTTGATATTGATTGATGATCATGATAGATTAGAAGATTATTGATCTCATAATAGGTGATATTCAATGATTGATTGATTGATTGATCTCATGATAGGTGAGGATCAATGATAGATTATTGATTGACCTCATGATAAATGAGGTTCATTGATAGATTGATTGATTGAACTCATGATAGGTGAGGTTAATTGGTAGATTGATTGATTAACCTCATGATAGACAAGGTTCAATAATAGATTGATGTTTTACCTCATGATAGGCGAGGATCAATGATAGATTGACTGATTAACCTCATGATAGGTGAGTATCAATAATAGATTGATGTTTTACCTCATGATAGGTAAGGATAAATGATAAATAGATTGATTGACCTCATGATAGGATATGATCAATGATAGGTTGATGTTTGACCTCATGATAGGTGAGGTTCAATGATAGTCGCTCACAAGATTTGATCAAAGTCTCATCAAAGCTGATTAGATTGATAGGCTGATTGATTTTTGATTGATTGATAATATTGCTAATTTGTGATATGTTATGATCATAGGAGGATTTTAAAATTCTTCCCAAAGACATGGGACATGATTATGCATCAGGTGTAGGCCGATATAGATATCATTAGTCTATGTGGTTTATCAATTTTGATTGATATGCCCTAGTATAGGATTGATTAATGTACTAAAACTTGATGATGTACACTTATTCAGTCAAATATTTTATGATTGCTCTATCATGTTATTGATTCACCAACCTTGGAAAATCTATAATGTAGATGCAAAACTAATATGAATACAATCTAATTTAACCATGCAAATCTACATATGCAAACGTTGTCATCTTGATAGTCCATTTATCATGCTTTTATCATCATTGAGCCTTTAAAATGTTGAAAGTGAGTACAAGCATCGATGGTATGAGTTAGACCATGATGACTTGAGTACTACTTTCATGATTTTTGATATTGCAAGTGAACAAAAGCATCTAGGTATAATTAAACCAAGATGACCTAAGCATTTCTTGCGTAAATAGACAAGAATCAATCACTTTCCTATGCAAATTTTGAATGTCAACAGTGATACTTGGTAGAGCACGTCTCATGAAAATTCACATGGCAATAATAATTAACTCCCATATAGCAAATAGAAAAATCATACTCCTTCCTTGCTTCTCTAGTTCAAATGCATCATCGAGTTGCTCCAAAAATATGATAACAAAAAAAAGAGTAAAAAGTACAACATTTGAGCATTCAAGCTAAAGCGATAAAATCATGATTCAAAAGAATATCATCCATTTAGATTTGATTTGATAGGTTGATCTAAGCTATTTGATCTTATGTCAATTGATGATTGTTCAATGTTGTATTTTCCTACGATCATTTTGTTTGTTATGTTTGACATATTGTTGTTTGTCAGTTTGTTTAAGCCCAAAGTTTATTTCCCCCAGTGAGTTTAGGATTTTTCCCCCAAGCTAGGGTGAGTCATGACCACATTGCCAGGATCTTTACATGAGATTTTATTGCACTTTTTTAGATTTTATGATTTTTTTGTATATTTTTTTTACTGACTTTTTTTTTGTATTTTTCTCTTTTTTTTGTGTTCTGATTTTTTTTTTTTTTGGATTTAACAAATTTTTATTTTTTTAGGATTTTTTAGGATATTTAAGATGAAATGAGATGATATGATTGATTGAAGGAACAAGATGCCCCACAATAGGGGTAATGCAACCATGGATAAATGATAGATCAAAATAAAAGATTCATTGCAAAACATGTCACACAAGCAACATATCTCTTGTCAAAAGATGCTAATGGTTGATTTATTAAGATGATAGGAATGATGATGATAAGTACTTAGGATCACTAATTTCCTCTAAGTACGATAAGATTGATATTTTTGATGATTGATTGACAAAAAATATGAGGATTGGATAATGTTTTACAGCTAGGCTCAAATATGATTTGCATGATAAGATTCAAGGTTGCAAAGGGACATGGTGACATGGATTTTGATAAGCTAGGAGATATGGAATGGAAGAAAGAAAGGATAAAAAATAATGAATGGGATGATCAAGATCAACCAGATAAGATACAGACACAAGGCCCAAGTATTTTTCCCCTATTCCTCATCAAGACCAAGGAAAGGAAGAAAGGATGTATTTAGTAAGAGTGATGGAATATGGATAAGATGAAAGATATGGTATGGAAGATATGGATAAAGCATATAGGATAATATACATGATGTTCAAGAAGATCCTTAACCTTTTCAAGATCAAAGGTGAAAATGTAAGGAATGAGAATAGAAAGGATAATGACCATGAATAATAAGATGGATGAAACTTGTCCCTAAGTGTAGAGTGCAAGAGGGATATGGAAGATAGGATACGGATGATAGGGAGATGGAGGAAGTACTTAAGCATCAAGTTTCACAACCAAATATCCCTCTAATAAACCATGGAAATGTGAATTAGACTCCTAAATGTTGGCAGATTAATGATATGATGGAAGAATCTAAGGACTTATGCAAAGTCTTGGATTAAAGGGGAATGATGGGGGATGAATTTTGGATAATGGATAGGAGGTTGGAAGGCCTGTTGGTGGATATATGGAAAGGATGGCAAGATCAAATTTGGCACACCTTGAAGGGTGGTGGAGTGATGGAGGAAAAATGGATTTGGAAGGTGATAGGTTATTAGATGGAAAATGGAGGAAGCTTTTGGATTAGAAAAATTGGATGCCAATTTAGATTTTATTGCTTCTATGATACTTTTAGGAATCCACATTACTTTTGAATTTGATTTTTTCTTTTTGGGCCTTTGTGGCCTTTGACATTTTTCTTTTTGATTTATGGACCTTTGTGGTCTTTGAAATTTTCCTTTTGCTTTGATGGGCCTTTGTGACCTTTTGAAATTTTCTTTTGATTTTTTGGACCTTTGTGGTCTTTGAGATTTTTGATTTGATGGGCCTTTGTGGCCTTTTAGATTTGTCTTTTGATTTTGGATCAAAATTTCCTTTATTTTTGCATGTCTCTTCGAGGAGACATGATCCTTTGATACATGTGGATTTTGATATAGAAGCTTTTGATATTTGGCACCCAAATTGATTCCAAGAGAAATGGGAGGGGTGGATTGAGATGAATGATATGGAGGTATTATGGATGAGTTAATGTGGATAGAATTTCGAAAGGGCATCAAGGATGTGTTCCTTTTTTGTTCTTGAGAAATAGGATAGAGGGAAGGTTTGATGGACTAGGATGAGGACCTAGGATAGATGAAATGTTTGATGAACTAGAATGAGGACCTAGGATAGATGGAAGGTTTGATGAACTAGGACACTTAGGAATATAATCAAGGCTATGGTGATATGAGTTTCTTTGAATAGAAATGGGTTCTAGGATATCTTGTTCATGAAGGCCTAATCCTTTTCCTTTGTAATTCATACTTTGACACATTCGTTTACCAATGGGATATGTATTGTTTGTGAAACAATATGCGAGCCCATTTTGGGGAGGATATGATATGGATGAGAGGAGGGGTGTTGGAAGTAAACCAGAATGGATAAAGGTGGAGGATCTCAATCTATAGGTGTGGGGTTCATGTATAGCTTGAATAGTTGTGATAGGTTCTTGACATGGGGATGATGAGGTGTTTTGATATTGACTTGGAAAAGGATCATGAGGTGTAGGAGAGGAAGTAGCTTTCCCTTTATTAAGTATGGAATCATTATGAAGTGGTATGAAAGGAATATCTTGATCATGAGAAGGATAAAAATCTTCATGGGATGAAAGGGTATCCTTGAATGGAAGCATATCTTGATCTTGTAGAAATCATGTCTTAATCATCAATTGGTAAGACATCATTAGATAGGATGGAATAACTATAATTCTCTTGTGATGCAATAGAATCATGAGATGATATGGATTGATTAGATGATGTGAAATAACTTGGAAGGATACTTGTCTCTTGAGATGGAAGGGAATTATTTTGGATGAAAAGTGAAAGGAAGGGATCGTCATAAGATTACTGAGAAATGGGATCTTGATCAATGATTGGAAGAATTTTTGGAATTTTGATACCATTGGATGGAGTGGAAATAATATTTTGATCTTGATTTGTAGGGAAGTCTATGCTAGCATGCTTTGGATTGAGAGATTGACATGAGTCATTGGATGTTGAAGATATGATAGAAGAGGATGATTGGATGGAATTGTTAACTTGAGTGAAAGAATCTTGAGGTTTATTTTGGCTTATGGTGGATGGAGATAAATGTATGACATGATAGGATTGCTCAATATCATTTGTATTGGAGGACTTAGATTTGGGCTTATTGAAATTTTGCAAAAATTCAAAGACATTGAACTTGGATGATGTAATTTTTGGTGAAGAAGGTCTCATGTTCATTCTTTGGTTTCTTTTTATGGTTTTTATTTGTATATCTTGGAGTCATTTTTGAAGATTTTGCATCTATTGAGTGAATACATTCAATTGATCCTCATCTATTTCAGCCATGGTGGTTTGATTTTTAATTTCCTTTTATTGGAAACTTAGTCTTCGTGACCTTGTTAAAATGGACATACAAACACTATTATTTTCAATAAAATTTTGATCTTAGTTTGGTATAGTGTCAAGGATATTAACTTAAGTCAAATAGAATGATAGATTTTATTGATTAGACTAAGTTGATAAGTTTGATTATACAACTTCGTTTCTTTGATTTAGGATGATTGATCCTAAAAATTAACTTGCTAATCAAATGTGTTTGATTGAGACACTTTTGGATGGTAGATCTTGGTTTGATTGGAAAAAATTCAATTGTAAAATCTAGTTTATGTAGGTTTAAGACTCTGTTTTGATTTAGGAAAGTTTCTATTTTGAGAAAAATCTAAATTTTGATGATAAAAGTTTGACAAACACTAAAAATAAATCTCTGGATTTTGATTTTCTGGATGCACTATAATGGTCTTCTGATGCACCAAAAGACTTGACAGATGTGCTAAAATTTTGTTTTTGATGCACTAAAATATTGGTTGAATTTGTTGTACTATTTCGTCTATGCACTAGAAAATTGGTTGAATGTGCTAGATTGTTGCTTCTATGTGCCAAACTATTACTCTAATGCACTAAAGTTTGGGTTCAATGTGCTAAAACAAACCTCTAGTGTGCTAAAAGATTTCCTAGATGTGTTGTTAAACAAATTGTAAGTGTCGAAACAGACAGTGAATGCACTTTTCTGGAAAATGTTTTCTGATTTTGACAGTTTGCTTGGTTTTTCTAGTTTTATTCAGTGAATTTGTTATCTCTAGTGTATAAACTTATGATTACTGATATGGTAACTAATTTTGTTTGTCTGGAAATTGTAGGAATTAATTACTTTTGATTTGGATGATTTCTTTTTGAAAAATAACTCCACACACAAAAGCTAGATTGGAAACAGTTGTTCAAATTCTATGCATTAAACATGTAGTGAGTGTTCTAGAATTAGGTCTGATTCTTTCAATTTCCACTGGTTTGACACAAATAAAGATAGTTCAAGCACTTTTTCTAATTATTAATTGGGTCACTTAGAATATCACAACCCACAACTTGCAACTATGTCAGCTCACTTAGCCTTGTCACCCCTTAGAGGATGCCCATGTTTTTTCCTTTCCCGAGTCTTAACCAAAGTCAAATCCTCCACTTTTGGCCAAGGTCTCTGATAGTTATATGGTGAGTGTCTTGGGGGTAGATTCTACCATCCCCTTGCACCATGATATAATAAGTGTTTAGAAACTAACATAGTTGGATTCTACAATAAAGTTCTTAGAAAGGGTACCCGTTAAGCGCGACAAATGATAAAATCCCTCAGGAGACCTCCCAATCTCTAGAAAAAATATTTTGGGGATGGTTATCTTGCACACATCCATTGAATTATGGGTTTCCCCAAATTCACTTTTGATTAGAGTAGGTTGGAAAACCTAGCTTTGGTTGTTCCCACTTAGGTCATTCCTGTAGGGTGAGTACTTTTTCCCACTATGGTGAGCCTTCTAAAGGTGTTAATAAAACATGATAGCAAGTTGAGCATTCTGATCACCCAGTTAAGGGGAGAGAATAAGCCTATTGATTTTGAAACACAATGGACCTGGGGTTCAAACTATTTCTTTAATTAAGCTAGATGCACTATCTTAGCCAAAGGAAAAGCAATAATAAAATTAAATCCCTACAAAAACCATTGGTAATTTGTAAATTTTTGTCTTTGACTAGCGTAAGTGTTTCCAACAATTGTCTTTGACCAACATATTTTGTACCTACAGGATAGAAAACAAGGATTAATTCTCATAAATATAAAATTCTGCAAAAATAGTCAAATGCACCATAATAGCCATTAGATGCACTAAAACAAGATTTATATGCACCAAAATAGTATTTAAATTCCCTAAAATAATAGATCAATGCACTATAGAATTTAATGTATACGCTAAAACAGAGGTTAGATGTGTTGCAGAAAAACCCCCTAATTGTAGTGAAACTGGTACTAGATGTGCTAGACAAGTCTTCGTATGCATTGGAATATTCTATGGATGCACTAGAACAATGATTGGATACGTTGTTCTGGAGGTCGTATGAGTTGTAAAAACTCTCGATTGCACCAAAATAAAACATGTCAAAAACCCGCGGACAAACTTTTCTAGAAAAAATGTTTAAAATGGGGTTTTTGGCCCCACGGTGGGCACTAATTTATGTGTGAGTAAAACATACATAATGAATAACAAACACAATCAATAATACATTATATTAAGAGATTCAAACAATAATTAATCTAATTAAAACAAGAAATTTCTCAAAGTCATCCCATTTCTCTCTAACTCCAAAGATTTATTAAATCACTATGGCTCTCAGATTATGTAAGCATTGTGACTATTAAAATGACAATCTAGAGAATGAGATGATGTAAAATGCAGGAATCTAATCCTATATGATAATTTCTAAATGATATGATGAGGATTTTGTAGATGAAATTGACATGAAGCTGATAAAAGGAACTACCATAAAATAAGATGCAACTAAATGAAAAGCCATGATTATGATTGCTATTCTAAGATGATTTTCTATTGCTATTGCTCAAATGCTTAATTTCTCTAATGTTATTTGTACAAAGTATGATTGCACAAAGTTGAGATCCATTTCCTATGGAAAGAGGTTGTATTTATAGATTCTCAACAACATATTTGTGATGTGGCAACAAGTAAGGGTCTAGATTTGATTTGAAGGATTGAATGATGAAGGATGAAGAAGCCTAAGAAGATTATGGAGATTGTTCCTCCCCACAAAAATATTCAGCTAGAGGATAGGAATGATCAATGGAAGAAGATGAAGAAGTTTGCATGTAATTTGTCTCAAATTTTTCTGTGAAGGCTAGGTTGAATTAATTAGATATAAAATATCTAATTTTATTGGTGGATATGATGAGTGAAAAGAGGAAATAGCTGTAGAAATATGCTTTTATTTGAATATTTGGATTTATTCAATTTAGGAAGAAGAGGATATTTAATTTAATAAAACAAACTATAGAATTTTTTTTATTAAATAAATATGGTAATTAAATAAAACAAAGTATGTGAACTTGTTTATTTAATTAAAATAGAATGATGTGATTAAGATAGAATAATTATATATTTATAGAAGAATTTGATAATTAAATAATTAAATAAAACAAAGTATGTGATTTTCTTATTTAATTAGGATGAAATAATATGATGAAGATAGAAGAATTAGAAGTGAACTATATAAATAAATATTTCTATTTATTTAATAGTAGATGAATTGAAGAAGTCAATTAATGAAATAAATGGTATTTAATTAATTAGATTACCTAGAACATTTTTAGGTGTATACACATTCTTCTCTTAGATTTGCTCATAATCCCACCACAATAGTGCATGACCCTTAAACTTTGTCTTTGCAATCTTCATCCTTTACTCTTCAGGAACATCTTCACACTCAAAGTAATTGTCTAATGCTGCAATCCAATCCAAAAATTCTTCATCATTCAGATTACCTCCATATTTAGGAACATCAATCTTCACCTTGTGTCTATCATCCTTGATTTCTCTCAACAACTTAGCCATCCTCTGATCCTTAGGATCCAATTCTTTTTCCTCTTCACTGCCAGTTTCCTCTTCTTCATCAGAGTCATTGTCATCTTCTACCACCATACCTCTTCTTTGATTTTGTTCCAGATTAGCCAACCTTTCTTTCAACTCTCTCATCTCCCTAGCATGCTTGTCTTTCAATTCACTCATTTCTCTAGCCATATTTTTCCCTTTTGGAGGCATCTTGCCTCTTTAACTTCCTACTTTTTTTCTTCTTCAATTTGTAACTTCTCACCTTCAAGAGATCTACTACCTATGCTTTGATACCAACTAAGGTAGAGTACAAAGGCAACCACTCTTACAATCACAATTCAATCTTCCCCAAACAACTCTTCTATCAACAAAACCTTAACTAGGGTGTTTTCACACACAATCACTCAACTTTCCTTGTAGGTCTACAATAGTGATTTCTTGATCTTATCTGCCAAAATACTCACCAAACCCACAAAAAAAAGACATTCTAGATACCCATTAGGAGTTCTTCAACATATCTAACTTCCACATGACTGTTTTGGAACATCAGCCTCTAAAATGGACTAGTACACTAAACAAGGGTTCAAATAGCCCTATTTTACAAAGCAACACCACACTAAACACTTTCTTAACCAAATATCTCCATGGAAAGACCTTCACTAGGCCTCAAAACCTCAAAATCCAACAATCTTTACTAAAGAAATGCCTTCCAAGACAACAAACAATGAAACCCTCATTTAAGCCACTTTCTAAGAGGGTTTATTGGAAATCACCACTCCAAACCTTTTATCACTTTTCCAATGATTCTAACACACTAAAATATGCTTGCACATGCTTGAAAGTCTATTACCCAACCTTTTTCAACACTATTTCATCAGACTCCTATCTAAAACCACCATCTTCAAGCCAAAATACAAGAAACCACAACTAGGGAAGCACTCCAAATCCATTAAATCTCCCCCCTGCTCTCAAAAACCATAAAATACATCATCCTATTTATACTCAAGCCATTCTACCAAGTTATTACACATTTTACTTGGTGGAATGGCTTAAATCACCATTTTGCACTCTCAAAACTTAAAAATTTGAACTTGTTGGCTGCTTACAGAAAAAACTCAATAAATTCTTTGTTTCTTTATGAAATTAGATCATTCAAAATAAAAATAATTCTTAAGTCATGCCTCCATATATTTCAACAACCTTTTAACCAATAATCTCCTGTATGGCTATGTACTATAGACTGCAACAACAAGGTTTTAATGAAATACATAGAAAATTCAAAAATAAACAGGAGATTCTTATTGATTTTGCTTAAAAAAAACTCCAACCTCTTGCCTTGACTTGTATGAGGATTTCAAACATTTTGACCCCAAAAAAAAATTGACTCAACCAACTTTTAAACTCCATGACCGTTGATTTCCCATAATTTGCATTTTTGCACTTTTTTACAATCTTGCATATGACAATAGTTTACAAAATTGCAAAATATGACCATATAAACTCTAAACTAACCAAAATAACTAAAATTACATTTAGCATGGTCTATTATGACTTATTGATGAAATTTAGACTTAATCACACCAAAACTAGACCAAAAAACCATATTTATAAAACCTAACATCATGGTGCCCCTACACCACACCTAAGAATTATTATGCAAGCATCTTAAGAGAAATTTTATGATTTCAAGAGCATTATAGAGAATTTAAAAGGCATTCAAAGGTAGATTATTGAAGTTTTATTGCAGCAATTGAAGATCATATCATCATGTCAAAGGCATAGTGCATCAAGCATGTTGTTGAGCTAGTGTGTTGTGATGTATCATTCAAGATACATGTTAAGCATTGTTTCACATCTAATTCAAGATCAATATCTACATTCTCCATGGCCACTTCATGTTATATTACAGATATACATTCCAAGACAACATTCAAGGTATCATTTTTCATGTTTCATTGTTTCATCACAAGGTTTAATTACCTAAACAAGGTTTTACCAAGGAAAACCCATATTCCCTAACAATCAACAAGCTTTTCTTCTCTCTTGATGTGTTCTTTTAGGTTTTAGGTTGAAGATCAAGTGGACAACAAGATTCCAGAAAAGTTGTCAATGTTGCAAAGTTGCAAAGTTGTCATATATCTTTCAAGATCATGAAAAGCAAGCTACAAAATTTATTTTTGACTTTCAGGAGCTGGTCACCTGGGAGCTGGAAGTGCAAACATTGAAGAACATAACCCATAAATTAGTTTTCAAAAACCCTAATGGGGACCCATTTACCACCTTGGGTGAATGAGTCCCTAATGACCCCAAAACATTACTTTTTTAGTAAAGTACACATTGTTTCAACATCTTAAAACCTTGTTTATTGTTGTTATAATAGTTAGGATTGATTCTTAAATGTTATTTCTACATTTTATCCCTCATAATTGTATTTTTCATAGCAAAAAATAGTGGTTCATCATCTTGATAAATTTATTTTGATAAACCCTACTATTTTTCTATGAAACATAATGGTGAACCCAATGTCTAAAATATTGTAGTTTATTTATTTATTTTGGATCCTTTATTTACATCCTAGGTTAGATCTTGCATTCATTTTCATTGAATTAGATCTAATTTAGGGTGTCTTCCTTTGCATTCAAATTTGCATCTCATCTAGGGTTTTAGGATTGCATTGCTTTGCATTCTTTAAATCTGAAAAATTCAAAACAAATCAATCATTGTTCATATAATTTAGATCATATAAATTTGCATTTGAAAAAAAAAATTGCATATCAAACTAGGTTTTGTAATTACCATTTTCATCACATTTTCAACTTGCATTTAATAATACATTTACATAAATTTGAAATTGAAAGTTACTATTACAGACCTAAATCTAAAACACATTGAAAAAAGCTTAAAAATCAATAAAAAACATTTCAAAAACCCTAATCTAGGGCCCATTCACCCAAGGTGAAGAATGAGTCCTTGATCAAGTGATAATCTAATCTTTTTGGAATTTCAAACCTTTGCTTTATGATTTTGTTTACTGTTGTTACATCTTTGTTTTAGTTTTTGGATTTTCTATTGCATTAATTTCAATGAATCAAGCTTAATTTTCTTTATTTAGTGCATTTTCAAAATTCAAAATTGCATTAAAACATTTCATTTTCATTCTATTGCATAGTGTAATCAATAAATTTCCTTATTTAGAATCTAAAAATGCATTTCATTGTAAGTAATTGCATTGCATGTCAAGACCCTTTCAAATCTAGTTTTGTGAACTATGTTTGTATAGATTAATTTTCACAATTGTTAATATCTTTATTTTCTAATTTTGTAAAGAAAAAGTTCTGCAATAAGCATGATAGTCATTCATTTAATACATTTCCTGGTTACGAGAGTCTCTTAGTGCAAGAGAGTTAAAATGTTGACACAATACCTCATATCTATCCTATTTGTGGGAATGATGTGATAGAAGAAGATGAAAGTGTTGAACATCTAAAATACTAAGAGGGGGGTGAATCAATATTCTATTAAACCATTCACATAAAATCCATTCAAATAATACTAAATTAACAATAGAAAGCATGGAAACAAGATAATGCACCATCACACATGAACACCAATATTTTTAAGTGGAAAACCCAAAATGGGAAAAAACACAGTGAGGATTAGCTCACAATATAATATATCTAGATATAGAATATTACAATGGCTCACTACCATGACTCATTATCCTTAAAGGGCTCAAAGCCTGAGTACAAAATGATATGACTCACTGCCAAGATACAAAATGATATGGCTTAATGCCAAAAGTGTGAACTAATAAAGAATGCACCTTCCTTGTGCTAGAGTTCAATTCCGGTGAATCATACTACACAAATAACACACCTATCTTATCATCACATCATTTTTTCACAAATACATTCCTCTCTATCTTCATGTGTCTCTTTCTTCACAATAAAAAGTTTCTTACATATATATATATCCATATTCACTAATTAGATTGGCCTAATTAGAGAACCCTTATTTCAAATTAAAAACTAACTCTGTTGGAATTTTCCTCAAAACATATTTATCTTCACACATATATAGTTGGTGTGGACCTAAGATACATCCCTTTATCATTCGTAGGACATCTTAATAGTAGTATATAATTAGGTCGGCTAGAGTTAGACCAAAAACCCCAAATGTATATGCAATCCATCAAACATGTAACACAAAATCTTGTTAACAAATTGAATTCTCCCTTAGACAACATCGAACTACTTATCTTCAACACCGCACGATATGATATTCATATATGAGAAAATATGGAATCTCCCACATCTATGTACTATATGAGAACTCATTGTAGACTACAAATTAGAATTCTATCATTCATATCTTCCAAATTCCTTCACTTATCATTATGAAAATCCAATGTAGAATGCATCTTGTAGGCTCAAACCTATGTACAAATTCTTGTAATGATATATTTTTCTGAGGTAGAATTCAAACCAAAAACCTAACGTACAAAACTAGTATATAAGTATGACACTATTTCCCAATCTATTGGTAATTGTACTTTCCAACCATACAACCTAGTTAGCTGAAACTTTGTTAGTGGATGCAAAAATGTCAAGATAAATCATATTATCAACTTTTAAGCATAACAAAAAAAAGGGATAATATGGACCAAAATATTGGATCAACATACTTCCATTACTGGAGTAGTTGAATACTAATAAACATCAAAATTCTATTATGGAAATTATCTAAATTCCATTGTCTATTGACATCAATGATAAACTTTCAATTTCAAACAATCTCCCCCTTTGTCATTGATGGCAACACATGATGTGAAAACTATCAAAATGCCTCTTCCCAATTTTTAATTATTCACATGACACCTCTCTCTCTCTCCCCCCCCATTGACATCAATGGAAAGGAAAAAAATGATTCTTTAACAGATCCTTTGCATACCTGAATACTCCCCCTAAGGAGTATATTCCAAATAGAGATGATAACTGAAGGTAGAGGTTTCTTGAAGCTTGCTAAGGATCCCCATCCATGAGGATCTCTCTTCATCCCAAAGCCTTTTTGCCTCTGTCAATGCACTGCATAGATAATTGAGATCACTTAGGATGTCCTTTCCTTCAACCATAGTTCTAGGGGTAACATTAGATTTCAGAATCTTGTCAGCTACTAAAAGAACATAATAGATAGGTGTACACTTAATCTTGATTAAATCTTTGAGCTTCTCATACAACAAAATATTTTCTCCTTTCTCTTTATATGATGCAAGGTATTCCTCATGAATTTTTGTCAATATATACCAATTTTGATCATCCAAATCAAGAGCAGGATCAAATATGCTAGATGCAAACTTGATCTAAGTTTCAATTGTACTCTCAACATTCTTGAATTTCTAAATTGCATTAGGCCAAGTCCAACAAAGTGTGAATAAAATCTTGACCTCTTTCTCACACTCTTGAATATCTCTGAGTCTTTCAAGTGCCATGTCGTGAGTGAACTTGCACTTTTCAACAATTTCCAACAATTCTTTATCATTGTGGATTGTGATGAACTAGTGACGACACTAGGAACTATATGAAACTATGCCCTTATTTTGGCTAACTACTTAAGTCTTCTTGGAGTAGGTTCAACCTGAGATACTAGTGCATGAACTTCTATAACTCATCTCTTCTCCCCAAAGGTAGATATTGACTTTTCGAAGGTTAATTCAATCTTCTCAAGAACTTTAGCTACTTCAGTGTAGGTTCCAAACCAAGGTCTGCTAGGGTCTCAATAGCTATTAATTAATAATTCAATACAACCAACAAGATAGTCCTTCTCAAACTCATATCCAAACTTAGGTATCCATGAATTCCTTGGTTCAACTACCTTGATAATGCAACTGTTAGTGGTTACCAAAAAGGTTATATCATTCTTGTATTTTGTAACCAATTCTCTAGGAGCTCTCCTTCTTTTGTTAAGTTTCCTTTGAAAATTTCCAAAGAATGGAGCAAGGGAATCTCATTGTGCATCCAAATCCCCAATAATTCTCATAATTTCCTTAATCTGATAAGTGACCGGTGTGGTATTCTCCCAACTAGCTTCACCTATTCTAGGAATCTCCTTCATAAAATGGAAAATTAGACATAGAATCAATGTACCATGTTTGAATGTACCTTTCATCTTCTTAATATCTCTCATATTTTCCAAAAAATATTGTTAGAGTAGCTCTCAAAGGTCATATTATATTTTTTTCAACCATATCCAATGTAAGATCGATTGCAATAGTGGAGACATCATTGTCACCAAGAATTAACTGTGAAATAACTAGACTTGCATACTAAATTCTTGGGTTAGTGATGCCAACACGTGTGTTCCTAATTAAACCTTTTCCTCTATCACAATTGTATTTAGGATTTGGTCTAAAGGATAATAATCTAGTTACTTCCTTGATTACATCTCTGGTTATATCATATGATTCATCAAGCCACCATATTCACCATGAAATCTGCTAAGAGCCATTTTGATACATAGTTCTTCATTACTTAAGTTTGAAAAGTTGTTCCATACATCCAATTTCATTTCCATAAGTATATTGTATTTTGGTTTTAGGGTAAAATCATTTTTAGTTAATTCTTCAATCCACAACATGCGAGATTTTCTGTAGCAGGATTCTTCCAATTTTCAGTGAATGTATATTCCAATGTCTTTAATTAGTAGAACACCAAGAGGAATTTTTGGAAAATCACCCAAAGGATCAAGTTCTAAGGTTTTAATAGGGTACATTTTGAGCTCTGGTGTTGGTCTCACTAAATTGTCTATGATTCAAGGTATATCCATCACTTTCAATAAAATTCAACAAGTATTTGAGATGTATAGCAACTTACCTCTTTACTTTCCACCAAATCCTATTTTTTTGTTGCATGAAATTTCTTTGGTTTCATCAAGCTTCTTTTGTATGCAACTCTCCTTTCACAAATTCTATTCATCGAATGAATTTTCATTAACTTATTCAAATTTATTTATTTCATCCCAAATGCTTCTATAATAAATGCTTCAAATTGTAAGTAGATCACCTCAAAATTCATGTACACTTCCATCCTTTCAAGTTCTACAGGCTTCATTCTTCACATGTGTATCTGCAACTTCCTTTGACATGAAATCTTGAATTCGTAACTTTAATAAATGTACTTTTGTCATGATATAACATCATAAATCAAAAGAGGGATTAATAATTTTTTTAATCATTGCTCCCCCTCAACCAATACCTAAATTAATTTTTGATGGGAGTATTTGCACCGGAGGATGGCACAAAATTCAATGCTTCTAATTTTCCTTGTTTTCTATATTCTCCTTCCTTTCTCCAAATCCTTTCCATTTGTAGTGTAGGAAAATACATACCCTTGCATTTTCACATTTTTTTGGGCCTACCTTGCTTTATTTAAATCCTTATTTATGTCTTAATTAGTCCTATTTTGCATCCACAAGCCTAATAAATTATCTTTTTATGGCTAATCCTGACAAACATCAATGGATAAATAATAATTTAATGATTCTAGCTATGTGTCCTTGATTTTTAGGTTGAGACTAAGATTCCACCTAGGGAATCCTTGTCCCCCAAAGGTCTTGGGGCCCTAATTTCAAGTGTGCCTTAAATGGGCCCCTTTTTGGAGTTTGTGCCCCGATTTTCATGCCTCAAGACTAAGACACCACCTAGTGCATCTTAGTATCCCTTAGGTTATTTTTGGGATTTAATTTCAAATCTTGGTGGGATTTAGCCTCCTTTAATTAATGAATTCATATGTCATCTTGTTGTGGTGTAATTTTAGGATATTAAGAAAAGATAATTATAAATACAAGGTTCTTTCAATCATTTTATCCTAACAAGCATTCAAGCATTCATTCCTAAGGAAATTTTATGGGATCAAGAGAAATTCATCAAGAATTTGGAGCCATCATCAAGATTCAAGCATCATGTCAGAGATATTCTTGCATCATGTGTTTTTTTGAGCTAACATTTGTGATGTAGGGTTTTGATTCAAGCAAGCAATTCAAGTCAAGATCTATCAAGAATTACTTTGATTCAAGATCTACATTCAAGCTAGCCACCTCACACAAGTTTTCAAACTTCATAACAAAGGTTTGGCGAGTTGCAACATAGCACTTTGTTCACTTATCATTTCCCTCCTTTATTCCATTTCATTTCAAGGTTTAATTACCAACAAGGGGTTTGGCCAAGGAAAACACCCATTTACTAACAATCAACAAGTTTTTCCTCTTGCATGTTTGCGTTTGCAGATTTAGGTTGAAGATCATTTGAAGTGAAAAGTTGCATTGAAATTTTTTCATCTTCATGGAAACTCACTTATAGGCTAGATTTGGAGGTTTCAGGACCTGGGATTTGAGAAGAAGGAAGTGCAAACATTGAGTTTTAGGATAACATTCAAAGATTTCAGAAATTCAAGATGAGATGAACTTGATAGTAGGGGTGTATTAGTGCTCCCTAGAGTATTTTAAAGAGATTCTTTCAGAACCTGTTTTGACATCTGAAGATTCCACATCTACCCCAAAAAATAGTAGTAGGACTAAGGCAATAGTAAGGGTGTCTTATTCCTCCTTGGCATATTTTGACAACATTTTTGCATTTTTTAGAATCCTCACAACATTTCTAGACTTCCCAAGTACACATACCCTAACTTTCTATTGCTTAATTTCATCATTTGTATTCATTATTTGACTTGCATTACTAGGTTTTATGAGTTGAATGTTAAGTTATCTTTACCAAGATTTTGCTTGGTGGTGAACCCTTCAAAGCCTAAAGAGCACCCCTAGGTCTTCCTTGTTGAGAATTGACTCACCCTTTGGGGTTGATAGTAAATCCAATTTGGGATCCTAGGATATTATTGAGTGACTGAAGGAGAATAGTGGTACATCCCAACCCCTTATTGCTTTTCTAGTTCATTTTGGTGAACCTAACATTTTAGAGCATTCATTTTATGATTTGGAGTTCATTAAGGTCCTAGATCTAGCTTGCATCATCCTATCTCATTGAAAAACTAAAAAGTGTAGTGTTAATCATCCTAATTGCATTTAGAAACATTGTTATTGCATTCAAAATTGAAAAAATTGCATTCAACTTTGCATTCAATTTCTTATCATTAGCTACTTTTTCTTGCATTCATTTGCACACTTTTCTATTTCTAAACATCAAGTCCCTAGGTAGGCAACTTGGGAAAACAACTCATATTTCCCTATTTTTCTAGGAAAATCCTTTACTGGGACTAAAATTCCCTTATTGGCGTCTTAGTCAAAATCCTGTTTGGTTGCTTACTTCTATTTTGGTTTTTGGAACCTCCAAATTTCATCAGTAGGACCAAGATACCCTTCTCGACATCTTAGTCCCTATGGAGTTTAAGGTTGCAGTTTTCAGGGTTAAACAATGAACTTATGTGCTTCTGTTTGTTTTAGTTACTTTGGTGTTTCTGTCTATCAAATTATTGTTTCATGCATATCATAGTTCATGTTTAAAATTGATTGATAAAGATAGATTATTTCAGTTTAATTTTTTTATACGTAGACTTCATTTTATATTCATTAGAGAATGAAAACTAAAAACTAAAAACATCAAAAGAAACAAAAAAAATGTTCAACCTTAGGATATCATTTAAACCCTTTAGTAGAGATTACTTTGACATGTTATATGAAGCCCATGATGACTTCATCTCACCTATATCATCCACTAAAGCTTTAACACAAAAGGATGTAGCATCGACAATCATGATAATCATAATTTTTTTTCTCCTGATATCTCTCCCATTGGTGATGAAGGTATCTTGGTGAAATAAGATACAATCATTGAAGATAATGAAAGTTTTGTTTCTCTTCCTCCCCCTTGGGAAGATATTATGACACACGAAGCTAAGATCATGGCCACTACTTTACCTAGTCTCCATTCATCTCCCAACACCTCCCCTATTTGTGAAAATTCTTTATTGAATAAGGATACAATCGTGAATGATCATGACAAACACATTTGTGTGGAGGATATGTTGATATTAAGAGATCTAATAATTGAGAGCTATGAAAATCCTACCTCTCCTACATGGGAAGAAATTATAGGACATGGGGATGTAACTATAGATAATCATGACAATCAATCCTTTCGTTCTCCTAATATCTTTTCTAGACATGAAAAAGATAGTTTTGTGTTAGAGAATATTCTTATTGAGACTCATGATAATATTTTCCTTCCCTTTCTTAATTCCCCTACCATTTGGGAAGACCTATTTGAAAAAAATAAATCCAATCATTGTCAACCATGAAACTCATAGTTATCTCTCTCGATGCCTCTCCTATGTGTGATGAAGCTACTTTACAAAATCTAACCATGAAATGTGATGAACCAATTATTTGTCACTTTCCTAAAATCTCTCCTACTAGGGTAGATATTATGACACAAGAGAATGAGACCTTAGATAAAAAGGATGAAATTATGGAAAAAAAAAATCTTCCCCTCTCCTAATATCTCTCCTATTGGTAAATAAGATATTATGGTGTTACAAGATCCAATCAATGAGAATCATGAGGAAAACATTATTAAAATCATTATCATGCAAAAAAATCTAGCCATTGATAATCCCATTACTTGTGATGAAGTTATTTTATAAGAACCCACCTTTGAATCTCACAAAAATCTAGTTTTTTTCTCTCCTAAAAACTCTCCTACTAGGGAAGGTACCATGGTGTAAGAAAAATAACATTGACACACTTCTTTCAAACAATAGTAATATAGCTTCCTTAGATTAATATGATGAAGTGAAATTAGACTCCTCTTTACTAAGAGATCATGAAGCTAAGCATAATTCCTTTTACATTGTAAACATTAGACATCCCTTGACACCAACCACACATGTGGAACCCGCACAAGAGACAAAAAAACAAAAGCAAATTGAAGAAGCCACAAAGTTATTGGAAGATGCTTCAAAAACCTTTGATTTCATACCTATATTCAGGGGACAATACAAGATCATAACAAAAGAGTCTAAAAGGGGAAAAGAGAAACCAAAAATGAACATAAAAAATTAAAAAACATTCACTTCAACCACTTTAGAAGAAACGAAAACATACACGATAAACTTTGATGAGATTGAAAAACCACCGAATTTGAAAGAAGTGAAAAAACTTCATGGAAGAGGTTTTGAACTTATAAATCAACTTGGGCAAGGATTTGGTAATATAGAATAAGTTATCCATGTCCCTGTAGAGCCTAAAACACAAGAAGTGACTAATGATCTTGGTTATTGTCCCTTGAAACAAAAACCTTCATTCAATGTCATCATCATTACAAAAGATTCTTCTGAGGAAAATTTAACCTTGGTACATCCTTAATTGATAGATATCTCATTAAATATGTATCAATTTGAAACTTTGTTTATTCATCATAATAAATAACATTAGTTGCTGATTCTTTCCATGTAATAGTTGTAGGATCATAGTATACTCACTATTGCATGTTTTACAATCATTGTAAATAAACTCCCTTTTGCAAGGAGCAACATATCATCATCCATTCTCGCCTCACCCTTGTCCTTCACTAAGTGGGGGAAATGGGTTAGGAATCCTTATCCTTGTATTTCTCTTGTTGTTGTGTCTTTTGGCTAGTTGACCACCTTTTATGTACATATAAGAGCAAGCTTGGGATTTGGATGGCATGCCTTAAGTTGAATCACATTTGACATACTTATACATGACGTAGCTTTACTTGGAAACATATGACTTGAAATTGGGCTTTCCAAGTTAGATCTCATGTATTATTTATTGTTATAATTTATCATTTGCTACTTTAAAGTAATTTCTCACAACATGGTGTTTAGCAATTTCTTTAAAGTGGGGGCATACATTGGCATTATTTTGGCATGATTTCGTTTGCATTTTTTTTCATGTTCCTTGTGTGATTTCCTTTCTTCTTGTGATGTGTCCTTTTCTTGGTGGTTTCATTGGGTTTTACTTCCTCTAAGAGCATGATATTTCCTTGTACTCTCTTGGAAACATTAAGTACAATGATCCCTAAGATGAGACCTTGCACTTGTCCTCTCTTGGAAACATTAAGTACAATGTTCCCTAGGATGAGACCTTGCATTTATCCTCTTTCAGAGACATTAAGCACAATGTACCCTAAGATTAAGACCTTGCAAAAACTAAGAAAAATCCCTTCAAACATCCCTCTTTCTTGTATTTTTATTTTGTACCTTATTAGAGTCATAGAGGTATGGCTTTGATATGGTCATCTGGGGCTCACCTAGTGAACAAATAGCTTCACTAGCCCTCATGAGCATGCATTTTTTTTGTACCTTATTAAATTCATGGAGGTATGGATTTGATATAGTTCCTTGGGGCTCACCTAGTGAACAAATAGCTTCACTAGCCCTTGTGAGCATGCATTTTTTTTGTACCTTATTAAATTCATGGAGGTATGGCTTTGATATGGTCCCCTAGGGCTAACCTAGTGAACAACTAGTTTCACTAGCCCTTGTGAGAGTGCATTTTTGTCCTTATCATAGTCATTGGGTATGGCATTGATATGGACCTCTTGGGGATCACTTAGTGGACAACTAGCTTCATTATCCCTTGTGAGCATGTTTTTTGTTTGCATAGTGGACAACATGTTCCACTTGTAAACCTTTTTGGACAAACAACCTAGACTTGGTCCAAAACACTTTGGATGGCTAGTTGAAGCTTTATCTATTGCATTTTTCTTTTTTATTTTCCTTATTTATCTTTCATGGTGTATGTTGGTGATCTGGTTATGGCTTCATATATCATTCGTAAGTGTGTTCCTTTGTGCCTATGTTGGTTTCCATAGGATATCGATTATGGGTGATTGGCCACCATCTTAGTTATTATCATCCTATCTTACTAGAATTTGTACATTTGAACCCCTCTTGATTGTGTGGTTGGCTAATTTAGTGTGAGTTTGAAGAAATTTCATCCTCTCACTAAAGTGGGGGCTAAATTTAGTGTAGGAAAATTCATACCCTTGTATTTTCACACATTTTTGGGCCCACCTTGCTTTATTTATCCTTATTTATGTCTTAATTGGTCCTATTTTGCATCCACAAGCCGAATAAATTATATTTTTTTATGGCTAATCCCAACAAACATCAATGGATAAATAATAATTTAATGATTCTGGCTATTTGTCCCTAATTTTTGGGTCGAGACTAAGATGCTACCTACGGCATATTTTTCCCCCAAAGGTCTTGGGACCTTGATTTCAAGTGTGCCTTAAATGGGCCCCTTTTTGGAGACTGTGCCTTGAGTTTCATGCCTTGAGACTAAGATGCCACCTAGGGAATCTTAGTCCCCCTTAGGTTATTTTTGGGATTTAATTTCAAATCTTGGTGGAATTTAGCTTGCTTTAATTAATGAATTCATATGTCAGCTTGTGTAATTTTGAGATATTAAGCAAAGATAAGTATAAATACAAGGTTTTTTCAATCATTTTATCCTAACAAGCATTCAAGCATTCATTCCTAAGGAAAGTTTATGAGATCAAGAGAAATTCATCAAGCATTTGGAGCCATCATCAAGATTTAGGCATCATGTCAAAGATATTCTTGCATCATGTGTGTTCTTGAGCTAACATTTGTAATGTAGGGTTTTGATTCAAGCAAGATATTCAAGTCAAGATCTATCAAGCATTCCTTTGATTCAAGATCTACATTCAAGCTAGCCACCTTAGACAAGTTTGTAGTCCATAACAAGGGTTTGGTGAGTTGCAACATAGCACTTTGTTCACTTATCATTTTCCTCCTTTCTTCCATTTCATTTCAAGGTTTAATTGCCAAAAAGGGGTTTGACCAAGGAAAACCCCCATTTACTAACAATCAACAAGTTTTTCCTCTCTTGCATGTTTGTGTTTGTAGATTTAGTTTAAAAATCATTTGAAGTGAAAACTTGGAACATTGCAAAGTTGCATTGCAAAGTTTTCATCTTCACAGAAACTCACTTACAAGCTAGATCTAGAGGTTTCAAAACCTGAGATATGAGAAGAAGTGTAGACATTAAGCCTCAAGATCACATTTAGAAATTTTAGAGATTCAAGATGGGACTAAGTTGGCAGTAAGGATGTCTTAGTCCTCCTAGGGAATTTTTTAGAGATTCTTTTGGATTCTATTCCATCCGAAGATTCTACATCTACCCTAAAAAATAGTAGCAGGACTAAGACAATAGTAAGGGTTTCTTAGTCCTCCTTGGCATATTTTGACAACATTTTTGTATTTCTGAAATCCTCATGACATTTCTATACTTCCTAGGTACACATACCCTAACTTGTTGTTGCTTAATTTCATCATTTGTATTCATTATTTGACTTGCATTATTAGGTTTTGTGAGTTGAACGTTGAGTTATCTTTTCCAAGCTTTTGCTTCATGGTGAACCCTTCAAAGACTAAAGAAGCCCCCTAGGTCTCCCTTGTTGAGAATTGACTCGCCTTTTGGGGTTGATAGTCAATCCAATTTGGGATCCTAGGACATTATTGAGTGATTGAAGGAGAATAGTGGTATATCCCAACCCCTTATTTTCTTTTTGGTTCACCATTTTCTTCTTTACTCCTATCAAATAAAACTTAATGACTATTTCATATCTCTTTACTATATTTCCAAATGAATTGCAACAATAACAATACCTATTAAATGAATAAATCGTCTCAATTAACTTTTTATTTTTTTATTCTTCAATTTTTTGTTTAGTTCTCTTGCATTCAAAACATTGACTAGAGAATGATAAAGTATTTTTATTCATTCCATCATTCTGCTTCATCTTATTTTCACAATATTTTTCCCTATGTCCAAACTTATTACAAAGATAACAGACACCTATAAAAGATAAATACCTTTGAGCATTAGGTTGTCTGATAGGAATCCTTAGATTCTTGAATTGTTCTCATTTCTTTGAATCTTCATATCAAGAGATTGGTTTCCCTTTGAGCACTGACCTTCTTCAAATCCCAGACCACTTTTATCCATAAAGAACTTATGTCCTATAATCAATTTGTCCAGTATTGTAGAACTTTTCAAAAATTTATCCTCATTTTTTTTTCCTTTTCTAGATCTGATTTCAGAATTACCACTTCTTGCTCAAGATTTGTACATTCATCCATCTTCCTTTGAATTTCAATTTTTTGATAGTATTCAATCTTTCTCTTTTCTTCCAATTGTTCCTGCAGTCTAGTGATGTCCTTATTTGCTTTTTTTAATTTATTACTGACTTCTCCATATCTTTCCCTTAAATTATTAATACACTCATTTTCTTTCTTCAACTTACTCATTAGATCTTCATTTTCTTCTGAATTTCTAGCAGAGATCACTTTTGTAGGAATAAGAAATTTTTTATCTTTCATATATTTGAATTTTAGGACCTTCCCCAAGGTGTTAGGCTTCTTCAGAGGAACCAAGCTTTGATACCAATTGTTGAACATCCAAAATACTAAGAGGGGGGTGAATTAGCATTCTATTAAACCATTCACATAAAATACAATCAAACAATACTATAGTAACAATAGAAAGCATGGAAACAAAAACACCAATATTTTAAAGTGGAAAACCCAAAATGGGAAAAACCATGGTGAGGATTAGCTCATAATATAATATATCCAGATATAGAATATTACAATGGCTCACTACCAGGACTCATTGTCCTTAAAGGGATCATAGCCTAAGTACAAAATGATATGCCTCATTTCCAAAAGTGTGAACTAATAAATAATACACCTTCCTTGTGTTGGAGTTCAGTTCTAGTGAAGCACAATACATAAATAACACACCAATTTTTCACATATACATTCTTCTCTGCCTTCATTTGTCTCTTTCTTCACCATAAAAAGTGTCTTACATATATATCTATATTCACTAATTAGGTCATCCTAATTAGAGAAACCTTATTTTAAATTAAAAACTATGTTGGAATTGTCCTCAAAACACATTTATCTTCACACATAAATAGTCGGTGTGGACCTAAGATAGATCCCTTTATCATTTGTAGCACATCTCAATATTAGTATATAATTAGGTCAACTAGAGTTAGACCAAAAACCACAAATGTATATGCAATCCATCAAACTTGTAACACAAAAACTTTTTAACACATTGAATTCTCCCTTAGACGACATCAAACTACTTATCTTCAACACCACACAATATGATAGTCAAATATGATAAAATGTGGAATCACCCACATCTATGTATTGTATGAATTTTTTTTGTAGAGTACAGGTCAGAATTTTGTCATTCATATCTTCCAAATGTCTTTACATATCATAATGAAACTTCAATTTAGAATGCATCTTTTAGGCCCAAACCTATGTACAAATTTCTAGAATGATATTTTTTTTGAGGTAGAATCTAGACCAAACAATCAAGGTAAAAAACCAGTATACAAGTATGACAATGTTTCCCAATCTACTGGTAATTGTACCTTTCCAACCATACAACCTAGTCAGGTGAAACCTTGTTAGTGGATGCGATAGATGTCAAGATAAATCATATTATTAACTTCTGAGTAGATCAAACAAAAAGGGATAATCTAGACCAAAATACCAGATCAACAGATTTCCATTATTGGAGTAGCTGAATACTGATAAACATCAAAATTCTATTGTGGAAATTATCCAAATTCCACTGTTTGTTGACATCAATGACAACCTCTCAATTTCCAATATAAATCATAGACAATCATGATAATCGTATGTTCTCTTCTCCTAATACCTCTCTACATGTGACAAAGGTATTTTGGTGTTAGAAGAGACAATCATTGAGAATCATGAAAGTCTTGTTTGTCCTTCTCCTCCTCCCCCTTGGGAAGATATTATGACACAAGATGATGAGATCATTGCCACTACTTTACTTAGTCTATGTTCATATCCCAACACTTCCCCTACTTGTGAGAATGCTTTAGTGAAAAGGGATGCAATCGTGAACGATCATGAAAAACACATTTTTGAAGAGGATACGTTGGTGTTAAGAGACCCAATGATTGAGAGTTATAGAATTATCTCCCTCTTTCCTAATGTCCCTAACATTTGGAAAGGCCTATTTGAACAAAAGGATCCAATCATTGGTAAGCATGAAAATCATAGTTATCCTTCCCTTGATGCCTCCCCTATTTGTGATGAAGCTACTTTACAAAATATAACCATGGAATGTGATGAACCTCTTATTTTCTCCTCTCCTAAAATCTCGCCTACTAGGGTAGATATTATGGCACAAGAGAATGAGACCTTAGAGAAAAAGGATGAAATCATGGACAATCATAACAATCAAATTTTTCCCTCTCCTAATATTTATCCTACTTGTGATGAAGATATTTTTTTGTTAGAAGAACCAATTGATGAGAGTTGTGAGATTCCTATGTGCCACTAATACATTTGACTGCAAATTCTGACAAAATTGTTTGACGAAATTTGTAAAATTCGATGTTTGTCGGGTGCTTGTAAAATTTGATGTGTAATTTTCAATTTTTGAAAGTTTATCCCCGACGTTCATCAAAATTTTGATGAACCTGGGGCTTGTCAAAATGTTGGCTATCATTTTTGTCAAATTTTTGACAAACATGAAAAATAGAAAAAAAAAAAATTGTGGCTAACATAAAGAAAAGTGAGTTCACACCTGATTTATTGTGACAATGTTTTTCTCTACTTGAGACAGTTTGTGGAGAAATAAGGACGATTTTCTTGGGAAAAATAAAAAAAAATTCAAGAAGATATCGCTAGGTTGAGGGTAGTCATTGTCTTTTTGCAGAATTCAGTTGTGAAGTCAGATTTGTAGTTCCAGGTTTGAAAATCATATTTTAAAGCAACATCTCATCAGATTTCATTTTTAGAGGTTAAGAGTTTTGAGAATTTCATGTCTAGATTTTGTTGTGTGGAATCACCATAAGATCACAACTAAGGAACATATTCTTGTGACTGTAATTATGTGATCCATAACTCTATAGGTCATGTGGCACAATTGTGCTATAAATAATACATGATGCATTCATGTGTGACCCAAGTTTAATGTGGCTATGTTGTGATATAAATGGAGGCACTCATATATTGTAGTTAATTCAGGTTGTATAATGTAGGCGTCAATCATCATTGGGTGCATTCAGGTTGTCTCATGTTTAATAGGTTAGGATGTAATTATAGCATGGTCAAAGAGTGATTACCTCTTGCTGCAATAAAGAGCCTATAACTCTGGTTGATATGCAAAGTGGTTGTGCTGTATCAATTATGTATATAGTGCATTCAAGCACAACCCATGTTTAATGAGCTATTCTAGAGAGTGATCAAGATTTTCTAAACCTTATGAATGTTAATTGACATATATTTGCATAATCTCAAATTCCTTTAGAGGCTTTTGAAGTATCAATGTATCCTATATAGGGTTTAGAATGATTTATTTTAATTAAAAAAATAAATAAATAATGTATTTCCCTATAATTAGATAATGTGGAGATCTCCTAAATATGCCACAACACACTATCCTCTTTGGAACTGTATTCATTACTCCAGCTACTAGGGTTTTGCATGTGACATCTTTAATATCTTCATGACCATGGCTTTTAAATAGATCTTAGTCTTTGCTTTAATCCTTTTCATGATAACCCTTGAGTTCCATAATCCACCTTCAATCTCTTCTAAGAACATTGTCTTAAGCTAGACTACATAGTATGCATATAAAGCAAGTCCTTCATACCTGCCATTGTTCCAAACCACCACTCACTGCCTTGCTTAAAATGTTGCCTCCATAAGAACAATAGCATGTTTTAAAATCATGGTTGCCAGTGATTGACCATTAAGGTCGCCACTTTCATCATCAAGATACAATGAGATTTTTTTTTTCAAACTCAAGGCATTATGGAAGATAACATTGTGAATTGTTTGTTGTGTACTATTCAATTTTCTTGCACATTTACTACTTTGCTAACTTCCTTTAAGACTAGGTATTGCACCCTTAGTTGCAATCTTAAACAACTCACTCACTATCACTTGAAGATTCCTTTCATGAGCATCCTTCTATAAAATCAAACTATGCCCTATAGACTACCTACTTACTACAGGGGAGTCATTGTATCATAGTATTGTAGTTCTTAAGATCCTTCAACCTTATTGACACTACTTTACATTCCACAAGGTATTATTCACTATTCTCCCATCTTTGATGAGTCTCAAAACACTGCTCAAACATGCAATCCACTACCTCCATTATACATTAATGGCTAAGAAGAAACATTGAACCTATGATTACCACTGTTACTTCATTTGGACAGTCATTCTCTGATTGCATTTGCCTTGTCTAACACTACCAAAAGTATTTGAAAAACCCTTAAGGTCAACAAGGGGGTAATGAAACTCACTGTTAAAATCTCCACTTTACTATGCAAGGTTTGAGCTTTATTATGTTTTCACCACTCAGCCTCTTTTTGACTGTCACATCTCAAGTGACTGTCATTCTTCTTACCGTAGATTGCATTTACAAATGTCACTAAGCTACATAGTGTGCTTGTTATTAGCTACAATCTTTAGATTGCAAGATTTTGTTATTACCTACAATGTCTCAATATTTTTGGTATTGCAACCTCACTAATCCACTATAGTTATTGTTTCTATTTCTACGGAGGCCTAGGGTTTGTACCCTAATCATGCTCTTACCAATGCTTTTGTTGTTTTTTATTAGGGCTCTCTGAATGTTGAGGGCCCTAGGAATAAGCTCATCATAAGAAGTGACACATTGCATCTTTAAATAAAAGGATAAATATGTATTGAAATTAGCAATGATGATTCTAACTTGTTGCTCCTTAGGAATGGGTCACTTGCTCTTACTAGCTCGCTACCTCCATTGTTGTAGGAAGTTTGTGATCAAGTTCAATATTCTGATTTTAGGAGTCTTAATAGTTGGAAATCATATTAAAATCAGAATTTAATAAGTTTTGGAATTAGCATTTTAAAGTGTTTTTTGGGGTCATTAACTTCAGACTATCTTCTCTTTTGCAGGGGTGGTTGCATGCCAATTTTTTTTGGTGTAAAATATTAGAATTATTAAATTATGATACCAGTCTATGAATAAAAATTATTGGAGTGTGAGTTTGATATTTTTTGAAGATTTAAATAGTCAAGCTTGGTAAAGAAAAATCATGTCAGATAATATTAGTCCAAAAAAAATGAAGAGACACTTGATAGATTGTGGGCTAGATTGAAAACAAAGGGTGATGGGAAATGTTATTTTCCTTGCAATAATTGCAAGGGCTTAAAGACGAGACAACTTTTAATCACAACAGCTGATAAACATTATAGGCAACATGGCCACATTGAAGGGGGCATGATTATCGACCATTGGTAAGTTATTCATTATATGTTTTTATATTGTTTTGTAAATGTTTATATCATTTTAACATTATATATATATATATATATATAATCATTTGATCATGATCATAGTTTATTTGTGTCAATAATTATTATAAAGGTCGAGTTCCCTAGGGTAGATGATATGGATTATCATGGCCCAGAGAATGTGGTTTTGCAAACGGACGAACATGGAGCTGTGAATATCGAAGATGAAGTTAATGATCCTATGGAAGAAGATCATCATGTGCCAGAAAACACAGTTGAAGATGATGGTAAGAATACATTGATCCATGAAACATTTAGTGGAAGAGCTGATCATGATGATCAAGATGACTTTGATGATGTTCATGATTTACCTGTACTTGAGAAGGCATATGAGCCGCTTTATGAAGGCTCTGAAACAAATCTTCTCTCTGTTGTATTGTTGTTGTTGAACTTGAAGGTTATGAATGGTTTATCAAACATAGAAATCTCACGGATGTTAAGGTATGTTATATATGTCATCTTTTTTCATCTATTTTAATTGTTGTTAGTTCATCACTAGTAAATAAAGGATGAAATATGTATCATTAATATTCTTTATATGAACAAATTATTTTTTGTTGTAGATTGATTGGTGAATTTTTGTTACCACCATCAAATATTTTACCTCGCTCATACCGAGATTTATGTGCCATTATGAAAGATATCATAATGGAGTATCAAGCAATAGATGCATGTCCCAATGATCACATTATATATCATAAACAACAAGAATTTGCAACAGAATGCTCAGAATGTCATATCAATAGTTATCGAACAGATCAACTAACAAAAAAGGTGTCTCACAAGGTTCTTCATTATATTCCTATTATTCCACGTATGTAACGATTATTTAGGTGTGAAAGATTAGCGCAATTTATGGATTACCATGCATAGAATAGAAGTGGAGATGACATTCTTTGAATGCTTGCTGATGGTTCTGCATTTAGGGACATGGAGGAAAAATGGCCACACTTTAAAGAAGAACCTCGTAATCTCAGGCTTTCATTGGGAGTGGACGATGTCAATCCATTTGGAGAGTTGTGATTGTAGACACCCAAAATTGTCCTCTTGCAACACCTGTCTCGGCATTACATCATTTGGGCATCTTGTAGCACGCTCTTCCCTAGGTACCCATGTCATCATCTATTTAATTAAATAAATTTTATTTATTTAATTAAATTCATATTCATAATCCATCCATTTCGCTAATGTTAATTAAATAATTTATATTATTTAATTAATTAAATCATTTCTATTCATTCTTCTAATGTTAATTAAATAATTTATATTATTTAATTAATGAAATCATAAATTCAATGTTAATTAAATAAATCCAAAATTTATTTAATTAATAAAATCCTAAAAAGATCTTCTCGCTTTCTTTCCAAAACTGAACTTGTGTACATCTAATTAATTTATTTAATTAGATAACTCATCAATTATCTTCTCGTCTTTTTTGAGATTTATTTCCTTTAAAACAGGAAATGAAATCTTTCTATCTTTTTTGACATCTTATCTCATCTCGTTGTATTTCCTCTTTTGTCAAAAATCAAATCCTTGTCGAATCTTGTCAAATCTTATCTTCATCAACGTCACGGCTCTATAAATATGGCCTCTCACAATCCATTTAGGGGGTTGATTCTTCTAGCATCCAGACTCTGTCAAAATCAGTCTTCTGTCTCTATCTATCATTTTCTCTATTTGTCATTGTCATTGTCAAGTCGTTATGCTGCAGGAATGAGCACTCAACATTCCTCCATTGTCAACCCTTCAAAATATTGCATTCTCATGTAGGTGGAGAAGAGCAATGGAGACAAATCGAATTAGCGCGGAGATCAATTTGCATTTCTGTTGTTTATTGTGATTTTCGTATTATTTCGTACTCTATTGTGCTTGATAAGATCTAATTAGTTTATTGTTTTTATTAAACAATAAATCTATTTTTTCCCTTATTTACATTGGTGAACCCGACGTGAATCCTTTGATATAGCTTGTCTTTTGCAGGTTTTATTGACATTTTATTGCAAATCTGCCAGTTTTTGGACAAAACTGCAGGTTTTACAAAGTTCTTCATATCTTCTACACAGCTGCAAATTTTTTTACAAGATTTTTACAAAATCTTGTACATCATTTCAAGAGGCTACAGTAAAAAATCAAGGGTTTATGATTATTTTTGTGGAAGTTATTTTGATTTTAATTATTTTCATAAAATTAATTTTTTGGACGCAAATCGAAAATTTTTTTAGAAATTTTTACATTTTTGGAAAAATCTTGAAATTCTAATGGGGGTCTATGTTTTATAGATTTAGTTTGGAGGTCAAATACAATGTGAAAAAATTCAATCTTCGTTTTCTATATGGTTTTCACAAATCCACGTTTTTGAGAGCAAAACAAGGAATTTTTCTTACTTCTTTACATTTCTGGAAAGCTCTCAGAAAATTAGTAGGGGTCTCTTCTTTGATTTTTCATTTTTTAGATCAAGAAAATCATCAAATACTAAAATCTAATTCGGCTATGTCAAAAGTATCTGAAATTGAAATTTTCTGATGAACTTGTCTTTTTCTTTTCTTTTTCTTTTCTTTGGCTGCATTATAATATTGTTTTTTGATCTTGTAGGTGATCATAAGAAGCTATAGTAGTAGCAATATTAGTCATAGACAGAAGATTGGAAAGAAAAAACTTTCAGGTGCACTCGTTTAATCTCACCTCTTAATCATTGTTTGTCACACATTTGGATTTGGGCTCTTAAAATGAATCTTGTTTTCAATCACATATCAAAAATTGAGGCTAAAATTAACTATTGTCTTCAATCACACATCTTGATTTGGGGTTAAAAAGAACAAGTGTTTGAATTGCTTTACACACATTTCAATTTTCTAAAAGGAAATTAATCACTGTGAGTGTGAATCAAGTGTGTGTGTGATCACAAACACCTCATTTGGTTTGCTTTTGTCAAACCCTTCCTAGGAGGCCTGCTAGGGGATTTCATCACCCTTGGGGACGACCTCAATTGAAGTGTGAATTGAAAGACACGCTTGTTTGGGAGTTAAAATCTCGTCACTCTTGGCTAAGCCCCAAAGAACTTTATACCTTTGGGAAGTGAAGGTGAAGGGTGGGTTACCCCTTTCTCCCGACTGTGTGGTAGGATTTTTCTTACAAATCATCCTTAGTCAACCTTGTGCAATCTAGCTTGAGACCTAATTGTCCATACCCCACTTGACTAGTCATAGGACTTGTTGTGTATTCAACTGTTTGATTAATCATAGCATTTAATCTTGAAAGAAAAATTTATCATTGTGTTTGGTGTGGGTGTTTATGCATTTACATGTAAAATCTTGTGTTTGATATTGCCCAAGTCAAACTTCCAATAAAATTTTTCCACATCGTCCAAGTAATCTAATCTTGTCATTCCACATCATATCCTAATTATCATCATCTCTTTAATCCAATCAACATCATTTTACACCATACAACATTTGAAGACATAGCACTAGAGCTTATTCACATGCTTCATGAAGCTCAAACAAGCCAATCACCTTTAAAACAACAAATCATTCAAAGAATCCATGACATGATCCAACAACTTCAAAAAAACCAATCACCTCAAATGCAACAATTCATAGCACAAATCCAATACCTCATGGCCAATGGTCAAGTCCAACAAGCAAATTATCAAGTCCAATCACTACATCAACAAATTTCACATCAATTCTATGTGTCACCTATATCATCATATCAACCTCATCCATCCACATATCAAGTTTCCCCTTCATCAACCTATCACAACTCTTCTAATGTCAACCCTTATCCACATCAATCAACCTTTCAACAGTCGTTATCCTATTCAACCCCTCCATCATCATCACAACAAAAAATCATAACACAACAAGTCGAAACACCATTCTAACCTCAAGACATTCCACCACAATCCTATGTGTCACCTTCATCATCATGCCAAAAAAACCCATTTACCTACCATTTCAATTCCACATCAACATATCCACCCATACCACAACAAGAATATAGGATCCCAAGTCCACCTTGGCAACAACATCAAGATCTTTTAAGTCTTAATGCCACCTTTGACAAGGGGAACACCAATCTAGTCCATACACCCTTACCACCATCCAATCAAATGTCTATCCCTAATCCACCATGTCCTAGTCCTAATCCATTGGCCTATACACCTTCTAACCCATCAAACTCTTCATGACCCCCACCATCATCTAATCTTCCATCAAATCAATGCCCTATATTTAGAAATTTCAAAAGTAAGCCTATGGCATTATCTACATCCACCCCTACACCTACAAAGGATGTGACCCAAGGGCTACAAGCAAGGAATCAATTGTCGCCATGTCATTCAACACACATACTTGAACATACAAAAGAGTCCTCAAATATCCTGCCAAGTCCTTCAAGCCAACCATGTCATCCACAAACCCTTGAGCCAATTCAAGAGTCTCCCCCATTAAGTCCAAGTCATTCTCCATCATGTCTCCATGTTGTTGACCATCTTGAACATATCGACCCCTTTCAAGATTCATCTCCTTCCATTTCCATTCAAGCAACCCAAGAGGCATGTCAAGAGTCTACTCCTAAGCATGTGGAAACACCAAGCCCTAGTCCTAATCAAGATCAAATCACTTTCATCCAACCTATTCATAACATTTATCTTTTCCATGATCAAGATGATATCTATAATGATGAAGAGCCTATCCATGAGCAACTTGATCCTACACCTGTCCATGAGCAAGATATTCAAATTGCTCCTATACATCCTCCATCTAGCACCATCCATGACCTTCAAATATCCACTTTCCTTGATGAGACACTTGCCTCCCAAGCTAGTATAGAAGATCAAACCAATAATGTGGATCTAAATGAACATACTCAAGATCCTTTAAATCCTCCATCATCCACTATCGACCCCATTGCAAGTCCTCCATCATATCCACTTGGTCTTTCCAATAAGGAACTCGTGTCTAGTGTTCCACCTACACCTAGTCCCATTGTCCATTGCATACCCCAAGGACACCAATCTCAAGATGTCGGTACTTCCCCCATGTCTCCTAAGTCCACCCTCTTCCATTATAAGCCCTATCATACCCCCAAAACATACATGGCCATCCCCTCTCCATCATCCTACAAGTGTCAAAAGCATGTGACCATACACCTTCCTCCATCCAATTTACCACCATTACTTCCAACTCCTAATACCCCTCCATCCGCTTTACCAAGATTGCTTCCAACACCTAATATTCCAATCATTCATAAATACCCTAATTATCCTAGTCATGACCAACAAATTCACACATTGTGTAAACATAAAGCTTCCACTCATTCCATCCACCCCATGGGATTCAAAAATAAAAATTTGGATGCCTCTATTTATAAAGTCAAAAATTCTAAAGGTCTTACTGCCTTAGAATACAATTTCAAAAAGTCAAAGCCAAGTACATCTAAAAAGATATATATGCCCATACCTACAAAAGAAAAGTCTAAAAATAAAATGGTTTGGGTACCTAAGCAAAAAGAAATCAAGTCAAATGAGGCATCCACATCACAAAAATCCCAACCATCCACTTCCATCCAAAATACACATTCCATTCAAAAATTACAAAAATCCCACAAGACAAATAAAAGTCATAAAAATACTAAGTCTATGTGGGTGCCTAAAGCCTTTCATCCACCATCTCCTAAGAAAACATCTCCATTGCTTCCTACACCCGGTCCACATCAAAAGCTTCAATGTTTATCACAATGTGTGCAACCATTGGTCATGATTCCATTCCACATACCTCCATCTCCTCACCCTTCACCCATTATCCTACATATCTCCCCCACATTCATATTGTCCATGCTTTTGGCTAAGCCTCCTCATTCATCTTTTCCATAAGTCCCATATAATCCCTATCATCTTCCCAACATAATCTGCATCATAATCCATTATTTTCCTCCATAATACACATCATAATCCATCATCTACCTACTCCATCTCCATTTCATGTCATCTCTTACCAACATCTATGAGCATAATGACATTTGACATGGTCCATCCAATGACATCTATTTCTAGTGGGACTATCACCTTTCATGAAACTAGACACTTGAGTCCCTCCTATCCATATTCCCCTTCAATCTAAAAAAGGTCAAAAAGTCAAAAAGTCAAAATAAAATAAATGAAAGAATAAAAAAAAAGAGTAAAGAGAAATCCCTTTGTCCAACGGTGAAAACCTGGTAAACAGGCACCTTGGATAAGTACCATGATGAAAACCTGGCAAACAGGCATCATGTGTAGGTTGATTTTCTATGTCTCTTACACTTGGGGGCACAATGTCTTAACTATCCAACCTATCATTTTCATGTCATATCATTTCCATCCTACCTACCATCTTGAGCCATCATACATACCTATCATATTGAGTCCACTCATCCACCCTTCTTCTTTTGATCTTGATGAAGATATAGGGGCAAAGGTTGAAATATGCTTTGAGTATCTCTTGACATACCTCATCTATCTAAACCAATCATGTCATTATCCTATTGTCATAAATTTTGTCTAGAAATATTCTAAGTCTTGTACCTAAAATAGGGCATGTTATTCCTATGCGACATCATCTTTGGAGATCACATCCTTGCTTTCTTATGATGCATACATCAATACCATCCATCCATCTATCATGAGCCTTTTATCCCTTATCCCATCACCCACCCTTGCACCTAGACTTGGTTTTCCCCTTGTCATTGGTATCTAGCACAAAGGCTACTCAATTTTTCATCCTTCGACACCTCAAAACCTTTGACAAGTCCAAAAAGGTCAAAACATTCCAAAAGTCCAAAACAGTCAAAACATGTCAAAAGTCCAAAAAAAATCAAAACATTCCAACAGTCCAAAACAGTCAAAACATGTCAAAGGTCCAAAAAAATCAAAACATTCCAAAAGTCCAAAAATAGGTCAAAACATTCCAAAATTCCAAAAAAAAAGTCAAAACATTTCAAAAATCCAAAAAAATCAAAATAGCCAACAAAAATTCAATCAATAATTCAAATGCAAGTCAATCCTTAATCCATATCAATCAAGACAATCAATCTTGTCAAGTTATCCAATCACATTCTTTGGTCTTGATCCTTATCTTGTTGTAAACCCAATCAATCAAAGTCAATCAGTCAATTATTAATCATCCTTGTGTTGATCTAGGGATATGTCACTCCCTGCAATGACAACACTATCATCATCAATCAAAATCAGTCAATCAATCAATAGTTTACAACTTGACAGGGGCAATACCTTGTTTGTTTTTGTATCATTTGTGCATGCTTGCTTGTTTGTTGGTGTGTGTTATCATTTTATCATGCATTTGTATCAAATCCATATCATTCCAGCTAATATTCATATCTTGTGTGTGTTGGAATATCTTTTTGCATTATCCTTTGCATCTAAGGTCACATAATACCTTTTGTGCATTAGGATTTTAATGCTCTAAGTCTACTTCCTCATACGTCTAGACAAGGTTGTATTACGCTGGGGCATGAGACACATCGTCACCTTGGTCCTTATATCTTGGTGCATAACATCTAGTGCTATATCAAACATCATGGTTGCTCATTTTTCATTGCAGCATAATGTATCATCCATTCCTTCATCTTTAGTTCTTGACCCATCTCTTTCATTTCGAGAGCCTACCTGTGTTTGTTCAACCGCCTATCCTCTCGAGGGGGAATCATCATCCTATCTATCATTATCCATTTTTCTCTATCCATACCTTAGTTTCTTTGAAATGATGTTACTCGACACAAATCACATCATCTCGAACATCATCTCAAAGAGGGGAAAAATGTAGACACCCAAAATTGTCCTCTTGCAACACCTGTCTCGGCATTACATCATTTGGGCATCTTGTAGCATGCTCTTCCCTAGGTACCCATGTCATCATCTATTTAATTAAATAAATTTTATTTATTTAATTAAATTCATATTCATAATCCATCCATTTCGCTAATGTTAATTAAATAATTTATATTATTTAATTAATTAAATAATTTCTATTCATTCTTCTAATGTTAATTAAATAATTTATATTATTTAATTAATTAAATCATAAATTCAATGTTAATTAAATAAATCCAAAATTTATTTAATTAATAAAATCCTAAAAAGATCTTCTCGCTTTCTTTCCAAAACTGAACTCGTGTACATCTAATTAATTTATTTAATTAGATAATTCATCAATTATCTTCTCGTCTTTTTCGATATTTATTTCCTTTAAAATAGGAAATGAAATCTTTCTATCTTTTTTGACATCTTATCTCATCTTGTTGTATTTCCTCTTTTGTCAAAAATCAAATCCTTGTCGAATCTTGTCAAATCTTATCTTCGTCAACGTCATGGCTCTATAAATATGGCCTCTCACAATCCATTTAGGGGGTTGATTCTTCTAGCATCTAGACTCTATCAAATTAGTCTTCTATCTCTATCTATCATTTTCTCTATTTCTCATTGTCATTGTCAAGTCGTTATGCTGCAGGAATGAGCACTCAACATTCCTCCATTGTCAACCCTTCAAAATCTCGCATTCTCATGCAGATGGAGAAGAGCAATGGAGATAAATCGAATTAGCGCGGAGATTGGTTTGCATTTGTGTTGTTTATTGTGATTTTCGTATTATTTCGTACTCTATTGTGCTTGATAAGATCTAATTAGTTTATTGTTTTCATTAAACACTAAATCTGATTTTTCCCTTATCTACAGTGATCTATTTACTTAGTGTGGCCTATTTTTTTTATCAACAATAACATTCCTCCATGGATGTCAATAAAGAGGGAGCACATAATGTTGTCAATGATTGTTCCAGGTATTTGTTTACATCAATTTTCTTTAACGTAGTAGCATCTCATTTATCTTATTTGTTTCATAATGACATATTTTTTTCATTCAATAGTCAATTAATTTATATATATTGTAGTAAAATGGTTATAATAATTATGTAATGTTTATGTTGATTCAACTAGGTAAGTACCAAGTTAAAGATATGAATGTATATATCAAGCCTCTTATTAATGAGTTACTAAATTAATGGAATGGCATCACTATGTATGACGTCTCCAGACCAATAGGACAAAGACAATTTCAATTCCATGCAATGCTTGTATGGACAATTCATGATGCCCCAGGGCTAACACATTTTTGTGGTATGTTATAATGTTCGACTGCACTTTAACAATATTTAATTTGATGAAGTAGATATCATGCATGCTTTTAAAATAATCTATTCATTATATATAATGAAAAAAATTGACATATTTAATCTAATTATATATCATCTTGCAGGTCTTCAAACAAAGGGAAAATTTGCATGTCCAATTTGTGGTCAAAAGATGAAATCTCATCATTCAACAAGTTTAGGAAAGTAGGTGTTTGATGAGTATAGGCACTTCCTCCATAGAAATCATAAGTATCAAACTACTAAAAAGCATCTTTTCAATGGGAAAGAGGAGACTACATCAAAACCACGAAGAATGTCACCTCGCCTATGTAAGTTGGAATATAATAGAATTAATCGTCAAGGTTATACATCGAATCAAATTGTTTATCTATCATATATGATATGTTTTGAATTTATATTTTTATATTGTGTTGTGTTTACTCATGTTGTAATTGAGAATGATTGTTGTTAATTTTTTTAAATTATATGGTTCATGAAGGTTGTCAAGGCATTAATGGTCAGTTTCCACAGGGACTGAAAAGTTATCCCAGACAATTTAGTAGGTTGCCCTACTATGAGTAGCTACAAATTGTGCATTTGTTTGATACAATGCATATCGAAAAGAATATAACAAAAACGTTATGGAAAATATTGGATGGAACGCATGACAAAGAAAAAATTGTCAAAAATTGTACTAACATTCAAGAAGCCAATCATGCAATGAAAAATGTCATTCAATTAAATAGCAATGGAGACCAAATTAATATAAGCGCCCTTCCTTGGTTATTAATAGAGCAGCAAAGCAATGCTATAAAAGAAATCATACAAAAAATTCGATTTCCCACAGGATTTGTTGTGAACATAAACAATATAATAACAAAGAAAGGTGAATTTGGGTTAGGGATGAAAACGCATGATTGATATACCTTCATTAAGGTAATTATTCTAGTATATTATATACACTTGTATAATGTATGTACTTTTCACTGTATTGTGTTTACTACTTTTGGAAAAATAATGAAAAGATCATTTTATAATTGTTGCAGTACGTTCTACCTCTATCTCTCCCAGACAAATTTAACAACAATGTTAAGCAAGTTCTATATGATCTTGGAAAATACATGAGGTAAGTAGCAAGATTTTTTCAATTCGCTGTATACATCTTATAATTGCCATTTGTTTTACTTGTTATGTAATATAATGTATATTTTTGTTATATCTCATTAATATATTTGCACCTTGAATCACTTGTAGATGGTTGTCATCTAAAGAAATCCATAAAGAAGATATAAATTATTGGAAGAGAATAATTCCTCGTCTAATGTGTGAAATGAAAAAGTGTCTACCTTTAACATTTTTCAATGCATAAGAACACTACCTTATACACCAAGTTGAGGAGATTGAATTGTGTGGACCTGTTCACACAAGGTCAATGTGGATGGTTGAGAGGCACTTGAAATTATTGAAGGCTTTGGTTAGACAAAGATCACATCCTAAGGGTTCTATGGTGGAGGGATGTATGGTATACCAGACCATGGTGTACATTAGTGAGTATCTTCCTAAGTTTACAGCAAAGATCCATGTAGATTGCATTTGGGATCCCAACTCCATTAACAAATTCAAAGGGGAGTACCTGTTGGGGAAAGGTAGATTGAGGAAAGTGAGAGTTAATTATAAGATGGTCATGGAGATTAATTAGAATACATTTTAGATATGGTTTTTATGTATATTGTACTTATTTAATTTTTAATCTTCAATATACGTCAATTATAAATTAAGGTTGTATATTGTGGTATTTAACTAATTATACGTCATTTGTGAATTTTATTTTTTTTGGTACAATTGGTCGAGAGTGGGATGGACTACATTTGTACGTCAGCAAAAATCTTGATTGGATGATGGCATGGATTGAACAATGTCAACAATTTGGTCACACATTAACATGGGAAGATGTGGCTTCATTGGTTAAAGAAGCTCATTATAATGGATATTCCAATGTTACACAAAGGGAAACTGATTTAGCATATGGTTTAAGAGATAAAAAAGTATGCATAAATATATTAATCACCCATATTATTTAATTATTTTCAAGTATATTGATGTATATGTATCTTGAGATTGTTTTCTTTGCATACATTTGGCCAAGAATAAATATGTTTATCAACTGACAATATTGCAATCATTTTTACATGTTTGACATATTGCAGGTGAAACACCACAAGGCTATGTGGTGCAACGGTTATAAATTTTGAATCAAAATGTTGGATGAAATGAAGAAAACTTGTGATTCTGGTATAACTGTAGTCTTTCAGGTGACTAATGTTTCATCTAGAAGTGACATACATCCAAAAGTCTCAGAAAATTGATACTATGGGTTTTTGGATGATATACTTGAGTGTGACTTTAAGTCCTTCAAATTAATTTTGTTCGTCGGCCTATGGTACAGGCTATGATTGAATGAAAATGATCCTAAGAGAACTGTTATTGAATATGATAATGGATTTACCATGGTTAATACAAGGTTGATCAAGTGAGTTGGAAATGGGCCCTATGTTCTTCCAAGCCAATGTGAGCAGGTATTTTACTCAAAGGTTCCAGGTAAACCTTGTTGGTCATTTGTTGTTAGACATGATCCAAGAGGAAGGCCAATAAAGTATAATGTGGTGGAAAAAGAAGACACCAGAGAACTAGAAGATGTAGATGATGATCAGGATCAATGGCTAGTTGATGATGTCCTTGATGAAGATGTCGAAGAGGAGGAACTAGATCATGATGATGTAGGAGTTAATGTTCATGAAGATGATATCTGTGTGGATGATGACATTATCAAAACTGATATTGATGATGATGATGATATGACCAATCCTTACAATGTTGAAACTGGATCAGATGATACAGACAAAGAGTTGGATGAAGAAGAAGATCAATGACATTGAAATGTATAAGTTATGCGATTATATTATCTATTTGATATTAATTTATTGATAGAATTATATTTGACTTATGTGGTTACATAATTAATTCATGATGTTTTTAATTTTTATGCCATTACATAATTAATTTAATGATGTACTTTTTAATGTTTGAAAGGTCAAAAAATTAAAACATTTCAATAGTGTTGTTAACAACCTTGAAATTAGTGTGTTTTATATTTCATGTGATCATAAAAGATTAAAAAGTTAGTTGTAGAGGCGGTTGTTCAGTGGTTGACATGTATGTTGGTTCTTTTTACAATGTAACCAGGTTTGTCTTCTAATCTACCTATGGAATTGCCAATTCCAATCGAAGGTAGCTCGAAGGACTTGGACCAACTAATGAGGACTTTAAAAGCCTCCTACACTTTGGGCTCTGCAAGACCCGGGAGGGTGATCCTTTAATGTGTTTACAACCTCTGGACCATTATTATAAATGACATTAACAATAGCAGATGATCTCACTTAATAGCTCAACACGATAAGATAATATCAACTAAAATTGGCTATTCATAGACAATATCAACTATCTGGAGCGTGAGATAACTAAACACAATCCATTGTATAAGATAGTCAATGATTTGCAATTTGTAGCAAGCTCTAGGAAAAGAAAAACAAATACTGAACTACACGAATAATTACAACTTAGATCAGTGCCATATATCCATTGCAGGAGTCAAATTCATAAGCATCTAGAGGTTTATAACAGATTTAATACATCACATATAAGATCCATGATAATATTGCATTACAATTTCATCAGTATGCATTCTAACCTAGGACTACTTATGAAATCCTTATACAACACATATCCGCCTACAATCCCATTCAAGCATTTTAATTAATTCCTTGAATTAAAGCTAAAATAGAATCATACACACCACAACAATGAGATGAATGAAACAACCCTTAGTTATTTTATTCAAAGTTCAGATATGCACATACAATGGAGAGACACGAGCTCGAATTTGTCATTTCAATTCAAATGCTAGTACTACTATGCAACATTAAATCCTCATAAACACAAAACCTATCACAGAATGACTCAGAATCCTAAATTTCATTTCTCTTTAGAAACATATGACTTTATAATCTACTCTGTGACTTCACCTAGACTCGATAAAAATTCTCTAACTTGTTAACCTTGTACTTATGGCCTTGAAATACTTCTTATAGAAAATGAAGGAGCAAACAAGTATCAAGCCAGAAAGTACACACGTCACCAGCCAATTCAGACACCTGATGATATTCCAAAAATTGTTACAACAACAATCATCTTGGAGTATATTCTCATTCATCATGTTGGCGGAGAAAGGTTGATGCAATAACAAAAAACCACGTGAAACCCACGCTAAGAAATTCATCCATACAAAACTAGAAACATTGTAACCGTAGCATCTAATTTTCCACCTGTCGGTAGCCCACTCTTTTTACTCATCATCATTCAAATACTTAGCCACCCATCTCTGGTATTCTTCATCAGTTGGCCATTCAAAAATAATCACCTCATTTACCTTTGTACTATAAGGCATATACTTTACCGCTACCTGATTAGCATCTCTTTCAAAAGATTCCAAAAATGAGCTGGTACCAATAATCTTATCCATACAATTTACCAATAAATCATAATTTGAGTCATCACAAATTATTTTAATTTGATTATTGATTACTTTACTTGCTTGATCCTACCATTATTGGAGTGTTATGATTTCCCCCTACTCATCAGTTATATCAGGTAACAGTGTGTTACCCCAATCATTGAAGTTCTTTACCAATTCCCTAATCTTCCTACTTAGATCATCTGGTAAGGTCTAAAAACCTTGCAATGATTTAACTAATATATAAGTAGGCTTCAATGATTGGGGCCTGTTATTTACATCAAACCTTGAGGCTTTATTCATATCATTTAGTTCATTTGCCCTAGGGATCCAATTTTGAATTATTGGAATCATTATCCCCTAATCCCTATTAATATTCTTTATTGCTTCAAATAGAAAATAATACAAAGAATGTATAGAGGGTAGTTTATTATCCACCTTTGCATTTAAATTCTCCAAAACAATAATAACAATTTCTTTTTCTTTTGAAAGAAAACCCTCCTCTTTTACCCTTAGTGATATCTGTAATTGATCAATTTTCTGCATGAGCTTCCTCTTTGTTGGATCAACATAGCACTTTGTTTCTTCATCAACTTGTTCTAGAGGAGGGGTAAGAGCAAGATTTTGAATGGGAGACCTTGGTGTAGAAACATTTGGAGAAGCAAGAGGCATTGACCCTACTATGGGAGGTGATGTACTAGTTCCTGGAGCATTGGATGTTTCCCCAGTATGTCTATACTTGAACCTTTCTACTTCAGTTTGCAGTTCAACATTCCTCTGTTGCAGTTTACTATATTCTTAAATTAAAATGTTATACTTCTCCATTAGGCTCTTTCTTTCAACCTCCTCCCTTTCAGCAGTCTTTTGGGCTAACTTGGCCACATTCATAGTTAAACTAGTGGCTTCGATTGTTGTAGTCTCTAAAACCCTCTTTATTATTAATCCTCCTTTGAAATTTGGATTAATATCAACAATGTCTGGATTTCTTCCTTATGGATCCAATGCCCAAATTGCCAAGGTCTCATATTCTTCACTGAAGGCAGAATTTTGTAATGTTGCCTTAACTTCTTCTTCAAAATCCTGAAAAGGATTCTTGGACTTTATAATGGCATTGAAAGCCATTGCATCTGTGATGTCCCATTCAGGCAAAATCAAAACACTAGCTTGATTCACTAGTTGTCTTCCTTCTTCAGGAGTGATATTTTTGAACTCTTCCATTAGTTCATCTTTCACTTCTTCATCATTCTCTTGATCTGACCTGTCAAGCCTTAGTTCTCTTCTCTCCTTGCATTTATTTTGATATTCCTCAAATTTCATCCTCCATGCCAATTGCAAGAATATAAGAGTCTTTACAAATGCATTGTCATCTAAGAACTCCTTGCAAGCCTCCATTCTTGCATCCTGCACACTCTTACCCTTCATATCCAAATCGGATAGAACCAATTCAGCTGACCTAGGAGGGGATGGCATACCAACTTACATGTCTTGATCAGTAACAATAATTTCATCTATGAGATCCTCAGGTAGGTGATCAGTTCTTTGCCTCTTAGGGCTTGGCTTAGGTGGTGGTGATGGGGGATTGCACTCTGGTGAAGATTTTAATTCAATGATTTTGACAGCCCTAGGTACTTTGAATTTTTGGCCTAGTCGTGAAGGCGCCTTCATTATTTTCTTCCCTTTTTTTTCTACTTCTTCCTCATCACTGCCAGTATCCCTTTTCCTCCTATAGATGGGTTGCCTTTCTGTGGGTTGAAATACTAACCTTGTTTCAATTAGCATATCACTTTGTCCTTGCATATCTAGACTTAGCCTTAAATTTATCTTTTTGGTTGTCAAGGTGTCCATTATCTCCTTGAAATTCTTCATTAAAAAATTAATTTTCTTATGGTCTGAAGTGAATTCCATCAATGGATCATACATCAGATCCATTTCATGCACAATATCCAGTAGCTTACTCTAAGCTATCCACTTTTCCTTGTTCAATTCCTCTCTATTTAAATCAAATTCATTCCTGATTAGATCTTTAGGGAAATTGAACTCATGTGAAAATTTTCCACCTTTTATTCTTTGTCTGAAAAGAGAAAAGAAACCTTTAGGATCATGTTGTTCCCTTAGACCAAATCTCAAATGGTAATCAACAAAGAATTTGTCAAAATGTGTCCAACCTCTCTTTGAAAATGTAAAGTTAGATACTACTGTATAATCAGGGAATAATTTTCCATTCCCCTTTCCAGTTAGGTTATCTTCATGAATACACCCCATCTACCACATAACTTCTACAAACCCTAGTCTTGGTGGCACATTGTATAGCAGTATGTGAGGGGTTCCTTGAAATCCATATATTCTTAGGACAATGCTGACTAGATATGGGATAATGTCACCCCAGTTATGTAAAACCCTCAATTCTAGTTTCCTCTCCTTTGTCCTAAGGAAATCATGCACTTCCTCAGGGATCCTAGGTACATTTACCATCAATCTAGCCCTCAATCTTGCAACAAAACAATTATCAAATTTTACATAACTGGTGCTTTCCTTATTACAAGACAAATCTGCAGCCCATATCTGTACTGGAAATCTTTCTCCATTTAACTGATTGTCTTAAGTTCATCTTCTCAACAAAGAAATCAACATTCCTAAACAAGAACATATGCATCAACATGGAATACCAAAAGAATTGAGAACCAGTATCACCATTCTGCAACTTCGATAGTCCTTCATCTATCCTCTCCACCAAAAAAGAAGAAAAGTCATATGTTATAGAGAAGTTAGGGTGTTGTATTTGCACCCCCATGAACATGTATGCAATCGACATTACTGCACTAGGGCTGAAACCCAAAATCTGATATAGTGAATAAAAAGTAGCCAAGAAAGGATTTGCAAAACAATTCAATCTGAAGGGTTCCTGGTCACTAGGGCTGATGTGTTGTTAACCCCCTGCCTTAACCAGATGAGGTGGAAGCAGCTTAACCCTAAAAAGAGATTTCAATTTTGTATACTCCTACTTCATTTCTTCAAGATTAATAGGAACCAAGTCATCAATTGGCTCACTCAAATCAAAAGTTTGTTGGATAACATCTCTATTAATTTCTAATGGAACCCTTCCATCATTATCTCTTATTACCTGTGTGATAGGGTCATATCTTTTAGCCACTACTCTAAGTAGGTCCACATCAGGGAACACATTTAGAATAACTAGCTTTTCCATGTCGTACATCCATCCATTTGAAAAAGTATGAAGAAAATTCCTCTTTCCATACCATAATATGAACATTTCTAAGCCTGTGAGTGGAACCCTAGCATCAACAATGTTGGAATTATTGCACACCAACCCCTCCCCTAGGATTTTTCCTCGCAGCAACACCAAACCTTTCCTTCTGTCATTTGTTGATAATAGAAATTGATCTAGGAAATCATCGTACAAGTTTCTTTTCAAATACTCAATGTGGCCAAAGTGTTGTTTGGTTGGCGCCATTTTAGACAAACTAGGGCCTCACTGCAATGTTACACTTGAAGTGGCTATGACTAATCAAAGATAGGAAATTGTAGAGTAAAAATATTGCAATTCCTCACAATTTATGATTAAACAATAGCCCTAACAAAATATTTTAATGAAATCAGTGACAAGCATAGTAGACCCCCCTTCCCAAATTTAGGTGTAGAATGATTGGGAAATAGAGAAAATTAACTCACGGCTTTTTTCGCACAAACTCTAATTTCTGGCTGCAGCTGCTCGCAATTTCACTTTTAGCTCTGAAACTATTTTCATGAAATACTTGGATGCTTTGTGATACAAATGAGATGAGTAAATTTATTTTATGTCAATCAAATCTTGACAATAGATGTCTCATCTGCCATTAAAGCTCACTTGTGGGCTTCCCGAAGGGCTCCAACCATAATTTGATACATATTTAAATTTGAGTCATTGATCCTTTAGTTTGATTAAATCATCGATGGCCATCATCAAAACAGGCTAACATAATCACCAACATGGAAATAAAGGGACCCACTATGTCATACGTCGTAAAGGAATGCCACATGGCGGTTTCGTGCGATATCGTAATCCTTGGATTTACCATCGTGGGATGGCAAGCACCGTCGATATTTTTACCATAAATCCTGCTCCTTTAAAAATGGTTGCCATCCTTTCCTTTAACTATCAAGAAACTTTTCCCTTAAAATCATAACATCTGCATTGAAATAAAACACATGCATCTTACAAGCGCATTAGTAATCTACCCTGTAATACATTTAAAATCAACGAATGCTTTCTTCACTCCTTAGGCTTCAATGGATGAGACACATGGTAGGCACCCACGACATTATGATCCCAAAATTCTTAATTGCAGGATGGTGGGCACTGTCAATCTTGAAGAGACAACTCATCAATGGTCACACAAATTTCATCCTTTAGGAAGGGCATGTGGCACCCGCTTGTGATATCGTGATCCCTGTAATCCCTGATCGTGGGATAGCAGGCGCTATTGATCTCATTCCTTTAACATAGTTTCCAGCCATGTAATTAACCTTTGAGCAGCTTTTCCAATGATATTATAATATATCTGTCGATTTAGAACATGTGTGTCTCGAGAACACTTTAGTAATCCACCCCTTAATACATTTAAAGTTGGCTAGTGTTTCCTTTACTCTTTAGGCTTCATCGGATGAGACACGTGGTGCCCACTTGTGATTTCACAATCAACCCAAGCACCATCGTGGGATGGTGGGGAACAACTCATATCAAATGGTAGTTGGTCAATGATAGCTCAAATTTGATCCCCTGGATAGGACACGTGGCGCCTACTCGTGATTTAGCAATCCTTCAATTCTTAATCACAGGATGGCGGGCACCGTTGATATCTACAAGAAATAGATCAACGACAGCACTAAATCAACCATTGCAAAATAAAACATTCATTAAAAGGAGAAGTGGGCATTACTAGGCAGATGATAAATACAAAAAATATATTTATAGAAGAAAAATAAAATAAATTTACAATTTGTTTTGTAATTTCACTTTTAACTTTAAATGTATGTTCACTCATTAAGTTGTATTTTTCTTTACAATCACATTTTTATTTTAGATGTTTGTTTATAAAATATAAAGATGTATTAAAAATATATTAGAAATATTTTTCTTTATATTATATAGCATTCATAACATTAATTTAACATAGAATAATTTCACAATATCACTTAACCAATCAAGAAAAATTTAATCATTACTATGCAACATTATTCTCACATCAAACTAACAAATAAACATTGAATTTTTTTATTTTTATTTTTATATTATAACATTCATAACTTAAACCTTTTATACACAATATCAAGTTAATTGTAAAAAACACATAAAATTATTTATAAGCAACTTAAATTTTTTAACAATTTAATAAAATATAATTTAATATGATTAAGAAAAATTAAATAAGAATTATAGATAAATTTATGAAATATTGATTTACTTATCAAGAAAAAATCAATGATAAATTTACTTATTATAAATAAATTTACTTACCAATCTATTTTAACCATAAAAAAAATAATAATCATTAGTGATTACAACATTATTGGCACATCTTTTAAACTGACAAATAAACATTGAAAACACATTTATTTTTTATATTATAACATTCATAACTTAAACCTTTTTATACACAATGTCAAGTTAACTATAAATTGTATAGAGTTTAGATTTGCTATATCTCTCATATATCAACATAGGTAAATTTGAAAATATTTTAAATTATATAATTTAAAAAAAAAATGAATGAATTTATAGAAGATTATTTTTATTAAAGTGATAGAATCTAATCCCAATACTAACATTAATTATAAGTCTAAGCATAACCCCAACCCTAAAACTAACACTAATTAACTTCAATCCTAACTCTAATTTTATATCCAACCCTCAACATAACTATGATTCTAAAACTAACATTAATGAAACCCTAATTGAGCCATAACCCTAACCCTAATACTAACCCTTGCCCCAATTGAACCCTAACACTAACCCCAAGCTCTATCATAGAACCTTAATCTTTACCCCCAACCCCATCCCTAATCCTAATTGAATCCTATACCTAATTTTAATTAAAGTGTAACCCTATTTGAACCTTAAACTTAATTGAACTCATGTTTAGGGTTAGGGTTCAATTAAGGTTAGGGTTGAATTATGGTTATGATTAGGGTCAAAATTCAAATAGGATTATGCTTGGAGTTTAATTAAGGTTGCTATTCACTTAGGGTTAAGGTTCAATTAGTATTCAATTTGGGTTAGGGATCAATTAGGGTTATAATTCAATAAGGGTTTAATTAAGGTCAGGGTTAAGGTTAGTCTTAAATTAGGGCTAGGATTGGAGTTAGGGTTCAATTAAGGTAAGGGTTATTGTCTATTTTAGGGTTAGGGTTCAATTAGAGTTCTCTAGGGTTTTGATACAATTAGGGTTAGGTTTCAACAATACCTAGGTTCGATTAATTCAATTAGTGTTAGAGTTAGGGTTATAATACGAGTTCAATCAGGTTAGGGTCAAGGTTTAATTAGTGTTAGAGTTAGGGTTGCAATAATAAAATTTTCCATAATGATATGGAAAGGCATTCAATTGGATTCATATATAAATGCACAAATAAGAATTGGTAATTAAGAATTCTCTAGAACTAAAGTTATAACAAAAAATACAATCCTTAGCTTAATCATTTGTTCTTTGTTAGGATTGGGATAATAATTTAACGAGGCTAACCGAGACTTAGGAAATAAAACCCTATGGAGGAAATAAAGTATTAAAATCAAAGTTGGGTTTTAATTTTAATCTAGTGACGTAAGCCTAAGCCATTAACTCCAGTGGTCATGTCACTGATGGCTTAGCCAAATCCTTTAATTAAATACTAACTGTGCAATGTGTAGGTTTTCCAGATTCAAAGATATGGGAGAAGATCTCGATCATACCCTGCCAACTCGTAGACCTAAGGTGTCACCTTGTTATTTGGCGCGAGGTCAGCAAAAGGCAGATGTGTGTCCTGTATGGAATGTGGGGCCCAATCTCCACTATTGAGCTCATAACCCATGGTTTTAGATCGACAACCAAGATCAGAAGCTAATGTAAATATCTGCTATTCCTTGCTAGCTTGCAGGAGGAAGAGGAAGGTTGGTGAAGCATTACTGAATTATTCCTTGCTTGTTTAGTCATGTTGATCTCAATCTGTGTGAAGATGTTGTTGTTGGAAATCATGAAGGGTGATCTTTGGATTCTCATGCAGCTCTATTTAAATGGTGATAGTACATATGTCACCAAATTGCCATGTTTGCACATGCATATTTACTAATCATTGATGAAGGTTGCCATTACCTCGCACAATAAATACAAGAGGAATTAACTGCTAATAGTGTCATTCTTGTAGCAGTTAGAGTGCTTTGTGGGCTAATTCTAATCAAGTTTGAGTGCTTGTCTGAGAAGAGAAAATGAGTAAGTCAGTAAGGAGGTCTGTTCATTTGATCTCACAAAATCTCGATCCTGCTAAATAGGAAGGTGCTTTGGTTGACAAGCCCAGGCTTGTACCCACTAGATGCAGTAGAAGGTTGCAATTCCAGGACGTTGCTGCTCAACTGGTAGATGACAAAGGCAAGCAGTCAGTGTGATGTGGATTCCAACACTCGCCCATTGACCTTACGAGCAACACTTCTGATGATGTAACCGAGACCGAATCAAACTATTATCGGTATTTAAGTCACTTCAATCACAGTCTACTCTCTGATGAGGAAATGATATATGTGGGCACATTGGCTGTTAAAACCCCAAGCGGATGGACTAGAACTGTATTGGGCAAGGACAAGAAAGAAGAGGAGGCTGAGGGTCTACCGTATTGGGCAACAACTAGAAGTGAGCGTGTATACTAGGGTTTGAGTGTTGGTAAGGGTAGGGTGGCAAGTCAATAAGAAGTTGTTGTGGTGTGCCTTCATGGAAATTTGGTTGCCTGGTTATTTTGTGTGGCCTAGCGACAAGGGGATTTTGATGAAAATTTGTGTTCCCTATTCTTTTAGATTTCATTAGTTCGTGCACCACTATGTTTTGCAGATTCAACGTGTAGGAAGTTTTGAAATGAAAGTCAAATGCAATGGAGATTTTGTTCAAATGAAAATTTGTGGTGAAATTACATTTGAGCCCAAAGCTTGTTGCTTCCTTGTCATATAAAAGGGAATTCAAGGCTCATTTGTAGGCTAAGAACTGATGAAAGCTCTAGCTAGGTTTTGAGTTGAATATATGGGTAGAAAGATATAGGTCCTCTGATGAGGAAGTGATATATGTGGTGCCATTGGCTATTAAAACCCCAAGCGGATAGAATAGAATAGATAGCCTATTTTGAGTTTTGGATGAATATATGCAAATTATCTTAAATTGTATGCAGATATGACTTATAAGCATGAATAAACGTATAATTCTAATATATTTTCTCTCCTTATGTGGATTTGAGTGAATTTTGAATGAAATGTTAATGAAGTTGTCATTCTTCTTTTGAGAATTTGTTCAATTATGTGTCTATGTTTTTGCTTTAATTCAATAAAATCAATTAAATGCTTAAATGGAGTCTAATTTTACAATTATTTACAAAGGATTTGATAAGTAGTAATATATCAGAGAATTGAGCTCCATATTGCAAGGTATTATATGAGTAGTCCATTCTATTAAATTCTTGGGTTATTTCTGCTAACGGTAAATGGGTAACTAAATATTTAACTGACGAAGAATAAAAGAATAATATGTAAATGGGTCACTCACTCACTCCCTCCCCTTAACCCTAAACCCTTAACCCTTAAACTCTAAACCCTTAATATTAGGTGTGTATTAAAACATTATAAAAGTATAAATTTTTGGAGTTCTATTAGGAATTGAATGATAAATGATGATGAATGGGAAAATCTAAGGCACTTTAATATTTTCAACTAAAAAGTTAAGAGTTCAATTAGGATGAGTGTTCACTTAGGGTTAGGTTTAGGGTTCAATTAATGTTCAATTTGGGTTAGGATTGAGGATGAGGTTGGGGTTTAATTAAGGTTATGAATTCAATAAGACTTCAAATAGGGTCAAGGTTAAGATTAGGGTTGGGGTTAAGGTTCAATTAGGATAAGAATTAGTGTTAGGGTTAGGATTAGAGTTCAAATGTAGTTCAAAGTTAGGGTTATGGTACAATTAGGACTACTATTCAATAAGTGTTCCCTTAGGGTTATGATTAGAGTTATGAATCTACAATTAGGGTTCAATTAGGGTTATGATTATATTTATGAATCTACAATTAGGGTTCAATTAATGTTCACTTAGGGTTTCTTTCTTGGGAGAAGTTTATTGAATGGTAAGTGTATTTTATAAAATTAATGTTAAGAATTAATTTTAAATAATACTACATGTATTTTTCATATGGTATTAAATTGTAGATTAAAATTGATAATAGATTTCTTTCCTTATTTTCATTGTAATCTACCATAATATATGGCCTTAAATCCTATTCATATTTTGAGCTTTTCTAAACTATACAACACGACATCCAACAAAAAAATTGTTATGCATTTTTTCCAAGCACAAATCCTTAGAATTTTAATGTGTTACTTAGGTTAATTCTTTATTGCAATAAATAAATACACACTAATATATATATATATATATATATATATATATATATATATATATATATATATATATATATATATATATATATATATATATATATATATATATATATATATTATGGATTGGAGGGAAATATTAAACTATTTATGTATATAGAAAAATTTAAATGCAAGGGATTCAAGTACATACCTTTGCTTTTGTTAATTTTGATGAAGATAAAAATGTTGATGAAGTGCCAAATTTGATGACATGATATAAAAAATTGGAATATCTTTGCTCTATGTGGCACTTGAAATTTTGTACAAAACTATAACTAACTCTACATAGAATTTGTGACTTTGGACCTATTTTGCATCAATAAATATGAGCTTTGACATATGCCTCCTAATCTAGCATACAATATGTACTTAAATTTTCAAAATAGTTGGGAGTAGTGTTTAGATTGGTGGATCTTTGGGAAGGTCCAATGCTTCACCTTTGTATATCTCCCTATAGATAGAGGTAGAGATGAATATAGAATGAGAGAGGAAAAGGGATAAAAATAGATAGAGATATAGAGAGAGATAAAGGGAGAAATAAATATATAAAGAGATAGGGAGATAGAGGGGGGATATATATATATGATATATATATATATATATATATATATATATATATATATATATATATATATATATATATATATATATATATATATATATATATATATATATATATGGAAAGATAGAGATATAAGGAGATATAGAGAGAGAGAGAGAGAGAGATAAGTAGAGAAAGACAAATAAAGAGGGAGAGGGAGATAGAAATAGGGGGAGATAGAGAGAGAGAAAAAGAGAGAGGGAGAGATAGATAAATTGGAAGAGAAAGACATAGATATAGAGATATATGGGAAGATAAAGGGACAAATATGTTGAGATATGAAGATAGATAGGGGTATAGGGAGGGAGCAAAAAATTAGGGAGAGATGGGGAGAGATTGAGAGAGGGAGGGAGAAAGGGAGAGAGATATGTAGAGGAGGAGAGATAGAAGATGGGGAAGAGGGAGATATATGTAGAGAGGGGGAGAGAGGGAGAGCAAGAGGGGAGGATAATTTTTTAGTTTAAATTCTATAAAATATTCAATAAATAATAATATAAATATTATAAGAATTATATAATTTGTATTTTAAATTGCACACTATTTTATTTTTTGAAAAATATGTTATTTTTTAACCATTTTCCTATATATTTAGTATTAGGATTTTTACATCTTTTAACAATTCAATATATAATACAAATAAAATATAGTTAATAATTTAATTAACTAGCATACCTATATTAATTAATAATATATGTAAAACACGCCGAGAGTTATCTTTATCAAGATGCCTATAGACTTGAAAAAATGCTTACATTTTTATGAATATGAATTTGGAAAGCAATCAATTTGATTTCATAATTGTTTGTGTCATTCTTTATCTCAATTCCCATATATAAGGGTACACATTGAAATTTGAAATCATACCAACTGTTCTATAACAACAATCAACCAAGAATAATAAATTTAAAAGCAAAAATGTTCATCAATCATTAGATTTAGTATTGACAGCATCAAAGAAGTATATCATGACAAAATGGCATTAACTAACTTAGATATATCTGTTGAAAAGGACCTTTTGTATAATGTGTGAAAACTTAACATCATCTTGTTTTTCATGCTTCAAAATTTTTAATTCTTTTGTTGTTACACCCATAATTTCTTCTGCCACTTCTTCAAAAGTTGTAATCCAAGTACTGAATGAAGTATGGTCTTCCACATTGAAGTATATATTTATAATCACATTTAGAAAAAAATTTATCACATCTTCCACAATACCACCGACCATTTTCATTAGTGTTTACCTTCTTTTTGTAGTTCCTATCTCCAATTTTCAAGGGGCATGTTGTATAACAAAAAAATTCTACCTTAATGAAAGATAAGGTAGCTTTTATCACTATCCAATAAGGTTTACCAGAGTTGGAAAGGTCTTGATCCTGTATTTGTGAGATACTAGGGTTAGGAAAAAATAGGGTTAGGGTTGGGGTTAAATTAGGGATAGAGTTTAATTAGGGTTAGGGTTCAATTAGGGTTAGGGTTAAGGTTAGGGTTTGGGCTAAATCAGGGTTAAGGTTGAATTAGGATAAGTGTTCACTTAGGGTTATTGTTAGGCTTAAGATTGGGCTTAAGATTTACTTATATAATATTTTGGATAATAGAAACAATTTTGATTGATTTAATATTTTCTAAATTCATTATTGAATTTAAATCTTATAATTTATTCTCTAAATTCATTATAGAAATAATGTATGAGAATTTATTCTCTTGATTTTGAGGTGAAAGTGTGGCTACATAGGGTTTCTATACATAGTATTTGTAGGAGAATGGTATCTCTATTTTGAATTATTCTAAACCTTGTTTCTATGTAGTAGTTTTTAAATTCATTTTGTTGTTATACTCTATAATTAATAGTTTATATATTGTACTCTCTCTATACATGATTTTTAGCAAGATTGGGGACACTAATAAAACCTTCATTTATTTTTTTAAAAAGACTAAGAAATGTATGAAAATTTGACAACATTAAAACCATGAAAATAAAAGTGAAAATAAAAATTTAACATAGTAAAAATGGCCAATCATGTGCCAAAAATGAAAAGAACTCATTTGTTGTTACTCTAATATTTCAACCACATACTAAATTACCAAAGTGCATTTTATAAATGTATCATGCAAAGGAGCACAATATTGGGAATCAATGTGAATGATTCTCATCAAGAAATTAGAAAAGCTTTGAGATTGAAGGACCCAAGCTCTTTGTAGGTTTTCAATGAAGATTTAATTAACCACTAATAGGAACAATAAGAAAATAGATAAATGTGAAAATAAATCCTAATCTCTAAGAGTGTTGTGCTAAGAATTACATACACATCTCATAAATTTCAATAGAGACATGAGACACATTTATAGAAATAAAGGAAAGAAATAGCTATTTAGATAGTTATTAATCTACAAAAGATTAGACCTACGTGACTGAGATTAATAAAATAAGTTTTATTTATAATTTTGAAATTTGATAATTTTGAAATTATCATAGATGTAAAGTAAAGATAAAATATTTTTCAACAAAACAAATAAAAATGACAAACAAATAATGGATTAATCAAGAATAACATGATATTGCAAAAATATAATAAATAAAAGAATATGCTTAATTGTACATAAGCCATCAAAAGTCTAAATATACCTATCTTTATAAAAAATAAAAATCTTTAAAATGACAAAAAATTATTAAAACTTATTAACCGTGAAAAACACTACCTTCCATATAAAGAGTATACAACATGATACTTATAGAAAACAAATTATGTAGGATACCAAAAAATTGTTAAAAAGATAAGATAAGATAAAATTATAAATGAAATTAATCATATTAATTTCATAGTTAGAAAGATAATTCTATGGATCTTTAAATATACATATATAATAATCTTTAAATCTTTATTTAAAAAGATATATATTATATTTTATAAATTTATACATTAATTTTTTTAATATTTAAGTTATACTACAATCTAAGATGTTCAATATTCATTATTATTTTTAAATTATAATATTGATTAAAGATATATAATTATATTTATAAGATTTAAATTCAATAATGAACTTAGAAAATATTAAATCAATCAAAATTGTTTCTATTATCCAAAATACTATATAAGTAAATTATAAACTATTATAATATAATATTTAAATTTCATATTTCAAATGTTAAATAATTCTAATGTTAAATTTTTATAATTATAAACTTACTTTTTAATGATGTTAGTAATTTTTTTAATTAAAATTAGTTTTCAAGCATATATTAACATACCTAGATATATTTACCAAAATCTATTATCTATTATTGATTATGTAATTTTGTATGTATAATATATTTAATATATATATTTAAAAAATTAAACAATATATTTTTTAAATTAGAAATATTTTGAATGTATTCAACTATCAAAATATGATTTTTTTTTAATATACCATTAAAATCACTAGTTGCCCTAATTTCTCTGCTTTTGCTCATTTTTAATGAATTTCCCCCTGGCCTTGTCAACTATTTCATTTTAAATGTTTTGCTTTGGAAGCAATGAAACATTTATAATATATCACATAAAAAATTTCTCGGGCCCCACCTTGTACAGTCCATGTGGCACCCACCCGTGATTTCACAATCAACCAAAGCACCATCGCAGGATGGCGGGAAATGGCTCAAATCAAATGACAGTTGATGAACAAGCGTGCAAATTTGATCCCTAGATGGGACACATGTCGCTCGCTCGTGATATCACCATCCTACAATTCCTAATCACGAGATGGTAGGCAACCGTTGATCTTGAAGGAATTTTGATCGATGGTGGCACAAATTTCATCCTTCTGAAAAACAAAACATTCATTAAAGGTCAAGGGGACATTACTAGGCAGATGGAAAACAACGACATAAGTTTTTTTAAAATCGTTCAGCACAGGGCCAACCATGACTTAGGAAAATAAAACCCGCGAAGGAAATAAAATATTAAGACCAAAGGGACTAGGCTTAAACGAAACGATGGGGCATAAGATGTTTTTAAAACTCTTCAAAAAAGGTAACGGAGAAATAGATCTCGACCAAGGCATTAGGTAAACACAAGGGTTTAAGATGAAGACAAAGCTAAAACCCCAGCCCTAAGAAATTTTCCAACACCATGAAAGACCAGTGACATAAGGCAGGGCATGAGTGAAACATTAGGAACAAAATTTGAAGTTCCATTAGTACAAGCATTGGATAATTTTATATTAATAGTTTGTCCTATTACAAATATAAAAGGTGAGCACAATAAATAACATGTATTTTCCCATTAAATGTGAAGAATTTTCAAAAAGTTATAGTGTTCAGCCTTGGTCCATTTTGTTCAATATAAGTTGTATTTAAATAATTATGTGTTTTTTTTATAACAAATGATTTTTGTGTTCAACTACTAGTCCATATGTGTTGTTTTTATAAAATAGAACACAAACAAAACTTTGAAGTTCCATCACTACCCATAACCCTAAACCCTAAACCATTAACCCTTAACCCTTAAACCCTCTACCCTCTCTCTCTCAAGTCTCTCCCTCCTACCCCCTCTCCCTCTCTTAGGTTTCTCTCTCAAGTCTCTCCCTCCTACCCCTTCTCCCTCTCTTAGGTCTTTCTTTCACTCACTCACTCCCTCTATCTCTATCCCCTCTACCCTTAACCTTAAACCCTTAAACCATCTACCCTCTACCCTTAACCCTCCTTCACTCTATCTCTCTCCCACTCCCTCCCTCTCTCTCTCTCTCTCTCTTGTATCTTCAATATCCTACCCCCTCTCCCTCTCTTAGGTCTCTCTCTCTCTCTCTCACTCACTCCCTCTATCTCTCTCCCCTTAACCCTAAACCCTAAACCCTAAACCCTTAACCTTAAATCCTCTACCCTCTACCCTAAACCCTCCCTTCCTTTATTCCTCTCTCTCTCCCCTTCCCCTCTCTCATAACTCATAAATAAGTGACATATTTCATGAAGAAGTGAAATAAGTATTTTTTTTGTTTTAAATAAAATATCACAACTCTCCACTATATGTATATCATTTAAAAAATAAAATGCTCATTTAATAAAATAAGACACTCATTGAAACAAGTGTTGTTATCATAGTGAAAAAATATTGTTCTTATCTATACAACAATTGGGGTAGCAATGTACAAGCATTGGATAATTTTATATTAATAGTTTGTCCTATCACAAATATAAAAGGTGAGCACAATAAATAACATGTATTTTCCCATTAAATGTGAAGGATTTTCAAAAAGTTTTAGTGTTTAACTATTGGTCCATTTTTGTTCAATATAAGTTGTATTTTAAATCATTATGTGTTGTTTTTATAACAACAAATAGATTTTTTGTGTTCAACTATTAGTCCTTATGTGTTGAATATAAAAGGTAGAGATATCAAAGATTTATGGTTATCAATAGGTATTTGGTCTCTCTCTCTCTCTCTCACTCACTCACTCACTCCCTCTATCTCTCTTCCCTCTACCCTAAACCCTAAACCCTAAACCCTTAAATTCTCTACCCTATACCCTCTACCTCCAACCCTGCCTTCATCTCTCTCCCACTCCACTCCTCTCTCTCTCTCCAGTCTCCTCCTACCTCCTCAACCATAAACCCTTAAACCTTCTATCCTCACCTCAACACTCTTCCCCTCCCCAAATTCTCTCTCTCTCTCTCTCTCTCTCTCTCTCAAGTTTCTTAAATATCTACCCCCCCTCTCCTCCCTTAGGTCTCTCACTCACTCCTCACTCCTCTCTCCCCTTAACCTAAACCCTAAAACCCTTAACCATGTAAACCTGCCCTCTACCCTTAACCCTCCTTCTTGTGTCTCTCTCCCACTCCCTCCTCTCTCTCTCACTCAGGTCTCTCCCTCCTACCTCCTCAACCATAGAAGCCCTTAAACCTTTATCCTCACCCTCAACCTCCTCTCTCTCTCTCTCTCTCTCTCTCTCCCCTTCTTCCCTCTTCCCCTCTCCCTTCCCCCTAATTCTTTCTCTGCTCATATCTCTCTCCCTTTCCCTCTCTCTCCCCTTTTCCTCTCTCCTCTCTCTCTCTCAAATTATCTTAATATCCTGCCCCCTCTCCCTCATGGGTCTCTCTCTCACTCCTCACTCCTCCTCTATCTCCCCTAAACCCTAAACTCTAAACCCTCTGCCCTCCTACCCTTAACCCTCCTTCCTACTGTCTCTCCACTCCTCCTCTCCTCCTCCAGTCTCTCCCTCCTACCTCCTCAACCATAAACCCTTAAACCTTCTATCCTCCACCCTCAACACTCTTCCCCTCCCACTTCTCTCTCTCTCTTTGTCTCTGTCTCTCTCTCCCCTTCTTCCCCTCTTCCCCTCTCCCTTCCCCCTCATAATTCTTTCTCTATATACATATCTCTCTCCATTTCCCTCTCTCTCTCTCCCCCTTTCCTTCTCTCTCCCTCTCTCTCTCTCAAATATCTTCAATATCCTACCCCCTCTCCCTCCCTTAGGTCTCTCTCTCACTCACTCACTCACTCCCTCTATCTCTCTCTCCTTAATCCTTAATAAATCATCTACCCTCTACCCTTAACCCTCCCTTAATGTATCTCTCTCTCTCACTCCCTCCCTCTCTCTCTCACTCAAGTCTCTCCCTCCTACCTCCTCAACCATAAACCCTTAAACCTTCTATGCTCTACCCTCCTTCCCCTCTTCCTCTCTCTCTCTCTCTCTCTCTCTCTCTCTCTCTCTCTCTCCTTATTCCCTCTTACCTCTCCCTCCTCCTAATTCTTTCTCTATATCTCTCTCTCTCTCATCTTCAATATCCTGTCCCCTCTCCCTCCCTTAGGTCTCTCTCTCACTCACTCACTCCCTCTATCTCTCTCCCCTTAACCCTAAACCCTAAACCCTTAACCCTTAATAAACCCTCTACCCTCTACCCTTAACCTTCCCTTAATGTATCTCTCTCCCACTCCCTCCCTCTCTCTCTCTCACTCAAGTCTCTCCCTCCTACCTCCTCAACCATAAACCCTTAAACCTTTTATCCTCTACCCTCAACACTTTTCCACTCCCCCCCCTGTCTCTCTCTCCCCTTCTTCCCCTATTCCCCTCTCCATTCCCCCTCCTAATTATTTCTCTATATATATCTCTCTCTCCCTTTCCCCCTCTATCTCTCTCTCCCTTTCCCTCTCTCTCCCTCTCTCTCTCTCTCAAGTATATTCAATATTCTATCCCCTCTCTCCCTTAGGTCTCTCTCTCACTCACTCACTCCCTCTATCTCTCTCCCCTTAACCATAAACCCTAAACCCTTAACCCTTAATAAACCCTCTACCCTCTACCCTTAACCCTCCCTTCCTATATCTCTATCTATTCATCCTTATCTCTTTATATCTCTACCCCTCTCTATCTCTTTCTCTCCCTTTCTATTTGTATGTTTGTCATTATCTCCCTCTCTCTCTATATTTTCTTCCCTATATTTATCTTTGTCTCCTTAAGTGTGCAATGGGTACATTGAAGAGGTCTTAAATGAGAACTATCATATCTTTAATCAAACGACATGCTACCTTGAGCATAACTCCTCAAGGACACATGCCATCCTTGGATTGTTGACATGAAACAACCAATAAAAATTTAGTTTCTCTCTCTCATATTAATTTTATACGTATTTAATAATTTTGTTAAAGAATATAATATCTAATTATAATAAGTTGAATAATTATATTATTTATTATGTAAAATATAGCTAATATATACTTAACTATATTGTAGAATATTAAAACCTAGCTAAATGGCAACAAAATTTTGAACTTAATTAACATACTATAAAAGCTAACGAAACCAGGTTGTAGCTTGTCAAATTGGACAAGTGAAAGGTCAATGTCAACACCGAGGAAGAGTTTGGAGTTAAAACAATGTCAATACCAGCACCAACGAAGAGTTTGGAGGAGTGAAAACAAGGTCAATATCAGTGCCGAGGAAGAGTTTGGAGGAGTGAAAACAAGGTCAATACCAGCGCCGAGGACGAGGTTGAGGGCACTCATAGAAAATAGATGACCAAGGGGCAATGAGTACTGTAAGTTTGGCATCCCCATTCTCTTTAACCTTCAATTATCATGCCTAGTTTCCAAAGATCTTCTCGTACATTGACACCCCCATTCTCATAAAATGGTATAAGATAAGACAAAAAAAAAAAAAGCTTATACAGAACATATCCACCTACAATCCCATTCAAGAATTTTAATTAATTCCTTGAATTAAACCTAAAACAAGAATCATACACACCACAACAGTGAGATGAATGAAACAACCCTTGATCATTTTATTCAAAATTCAGATATGCTTGTACAATGGAGAGACATGAGTTTGAATTAATCATATCAATTCAAATGCCAATACTGTCATAAAACATCAAATCCCCATGAATTCAAAACTTACTACAGAATGACTCAAAACCTAAATTGCATTTTCCCTAAAACCATCAGACTTTACAATTTGCTCTGCAACTTCATCTAGACTCGACCAAAAATATCTAACTTGCTAACCCGTACTTTTGGCCTTGAAATCCTTCTTATAGAAAAAGGAGAAAACAAGAATTGGGCTAGAAAGCACACGTGTCACCAACCAATTGGACCGCCTTGTACTCTTCATCAGTTGGACAATCAAAATTGATCACCTCATTCACCTTGACACTATAAGGTTTGTACTTAACTGCCACCTGATTTTCTTCTCTTTCAAAAGACTCCAAGAATGAGTTGGTGCTAATTATTTTGTCCATACAACTCACCAAAAAATCATAATCTGAGTTACCCTATTTTTTAGGGTTTTGTAATCCAAACATGATATAAAGTGCCACTTACACTTTTTATGATTACTGTAGCTTATGTAAGAGGCCCCATGGATACTGTTGTAATTGTAGGATGCATGAATAGGGCGTAGGATGATAAATAAAGAAGGTATAGCTATTTTCCTCAATAGTTTTGTGAATAAAAGCATGTGAAATGAGAGCTTCAAGCCTAGGTTTCAACAAAACATGTATGGGAGATCTAATTTTATGAATTTTTATCCATGTGCAGACCTAATGGGTTGTTTCTAAACACTGAATATAAATTATATACATACACACACACACACATATATGTATGTATGTATATGTATTTTTAAATGTAAATGTAAATAAAATTACTAGATGCTCTCCTAGAACAATAAATGCAACATATTATTAAAGAAATCTATATCTATGTATATAAATGTGCATTTCTAAATGCAAGTGTAAATAAAAATAGCATATGGTTTTGTAGTGTTATAGATACAACATATCCATAAATTAATGTAATTGAAGTTCTAAAGTCTTCAACACATATAATATGAAATCGATCAAACTATTAAACTACATGAGAAATAAATGAAAACAATAAATGCATATGTATGTGTATTTGTAAGTGTAGGTGTAAAATAAATAAAAATAATTAAAATTATAAAAGAATACAAGGAAAGGTCTCCTCCCTTCTTGGTAGTGATAACCTCCTCCACACACAACCCTTAAAAATTATGAATAGAGGAATATAATCTTTGAAGAACTCAAAGTTGATTCTCTCCTACCTAATGCAATTAGTCATTTTATCCTTACAAACATTTATAGTGATTACTAGAGGCACATAGACCAATTCTTCATAATAGAAGAATTTGATCATACTTTTCCAATGATGGAATTATGAGAAAACCTTAGGTTAAATGAATAATTCCTAGCTAAGTTCTTTAAATCATGTCCAACTGTATAAGAGAAGACCACTGCTATGTGTACTTGGCTACCATGGAGAAAGGATAGTCTTTGGGCTCTTTCATCAATCATCCTACCTTAAAACATACCAAAAATATCCTAGCAATTAGACATAGGAAGATTTAATATGACTTAAAAAAAATTATTGCTAAAGCATAAACTTATGATGACTTAACTAGGCCTAGTACACACTCCCTCCCCGTTAACCACTTAGACATATGGAAATTAAATGTAAATTTAATGCTATTTTTAGTTATGTAGGTGTCCAATAAACCACTTGGTGGTGTTTCCCTTCAAGTTTATTTACTTGAATGAAGATAAAAAGTCCTTTGATTACAATTAGATAATACATTTGAGGCCTTGGTTGTGTAACTGGTGGACCATAGCCACATTTAACACTTGTTACAAAGTTTGGGAGTTAAAATTTTAAGTAGATTTGATTTTTGATGGACACATTTGGACAGTAGTAACAATATTGCAGGGTTTATAAATAGTACACAGTACAAATTAGATAAGAGCAAAAAAATGTATTATTATGTTTTTTCATAAATTTTTTGGGTTAATTTCGATAATGTTTTTAATATTCTTGTTGTAGTCCACTGATCGGGGAAAGGCACCAACAGTAGAGGAGAGCATCCATAGTGAGGTGCAGTCAATATTTTGTGATGATGACATCACTTATTCAACAAACCCTTTTGATACGATAAAGAAGCTCCAAAAAAATGCAATGAAGAAATGGCTAAGTTGATGTTCATAGTGCCTCAAACAGATGAGATAAGAGAGAGGGTTAAATTATTGACTGAGAGATTAAAAAACTTGCAAGTAAGTTGTCATGAGGTCTTTAATTATAACATAAGTTCATTCATGGTTTTATATTTTGTACTCTTTTATGTCATGAACTAAAATATGTGTTGTTTTTACATGGTTATTTGCCTCCTCATGATGCTCTTGGGCATGATCAGGTTATTGCAAGTGCTTCTCGAGGAGTAAGGTTTGGTACAAGTTTCCATCCTAATCTTCCTGCGCACACATCACATCATCTGACTCCATCATTTGTACCTATATTTTCATCTAAAATGTTGGAAACACATACCATGAAGGCATCTGTTAATGCACCCTCTGGCAGCGAACACATACCAAAACATGCGTCAAGACATGTACCTGGGGATACAGAGGCCACTAGTATTGGTGATGTTTTAGCAACATTTCCTATATCTTCCCGTGTTACTAGTACGGGAACATTGCCGGTCACACTTGTGGTGACCAAGGATTTTGTTCCCATAAAGATAGAGAAGGTCCCAGGTACTTTAAATTTTTTTAATTATTATTCTATATAATCCAATTGAAATTTACTTATTGATCGCTCTTTTTAGACTATTGATCCTATGATCATTTTGCAGGAAATGATGTTTTTTATAAACATCTAAGTGATATTACATTGGAGCTCTTTGGGCCCACCATACGTACTCAATGGAATGCCCAAAATGAAGATTTGAAAGATGAGCTCATTAACCATTTAGTTGTGTTGTTCGGTGAAAAAACATTCAATCGATCCAAGGTCCTTAAGAAAGTTGGTACCTATCTAAAGTATGTGAGGGACCAATATAGGTCACATTTAGAGAAGAACAAAAATTATGAGCATCCCCCCATGATTCTGGAGAGGGAGTGGAAGGACTTGGTGTCCAATGGAAAGGGGAAGGATGAAAAGAAAAAAGGAAAGACACCATCGGGCTAAGGAAGGTATGTGATATAGAAGCATAAATCTGCAAAAATTCCCGATTAATCACGATTTTTAAAAAATCTGTAGGTTAGATGATTTTTTCCCCAATTTTTTGAAAAAATTGTTGACTTTTTGGTCAATGACTTTTTTCCATTTCAAACTACAAAATCGCTAAAAAAAACATGTTTAAAATCTGCAAAAAAATGTGAATAAAATTGAGTTAATTTTCACGCCAAAAAAAACCATGAGACCATGGCTTGTTGCTTACTATTATGCTTTGATAGATTTTTTCCAAGCATCCATAGCTTGTTTGAAAGCACCTCTTTTAGGCTTTTAGCCATAGCAACAAGGCAATGAACTATTTGATAAAATTCTTTGGTATACATGTATGAAAATGCAGTAGCATAGACAAGGTAGTGAACTACTTGAAAAAAATGTCTCAAAGAAATGTAGTCTCATGGTGATGGAATGCCATGACAAGAAAATTGCTAGGGATTGTCATGGCATTCCATCACCATTAGACTACATTTCTTTTAGGAATTTTTTTCAAACAATTCACTGCCTTATCTATGTTATTTCTTACTATTATGCTTTGGTAGATTTTTTCCAAGCATCCATAGCTTGTTCGAAAGCACCTGTTTTAGGTTTTTACTTTTTATCCATAGCATGAAGGCGTTGAACTGTTTGATAAAATGCTTTGGTAGACATGTATATATGAAAAATGTGGTAGCATAGAAAAAGGTAGTGAACTATTTGAAAAAATGCTTCAAAAAAATGTGGTCTCATGGTGATGGAATGCCATAATGAATGTCATGACAAGGAAATTTCTATGGATTGTCATGGCATTCCATCACCATGAGACCACATTTCTTTGAGGCATTTTTTGAAACAGTTCACTACCTTGTCTATGCTATTGATTACTATTATGCTTTGATAGATTTTTTCCAAGCATCCATAGCTTGTTTGAAAGCACCTCTTTTAGGCTTTTAGCCATAGCAGCAGGTAGTGAGCTGTTTGATAAAATGCTTTGGTAGACATGTATGAAAAATGCAGTAGCATAGACAAGGCAGTGAACTGCTTGAAAAAAATGTCTCAAAGAAATGTAGTCTCATGGTGATGGAATGCCATGACGAATGCCATGACAAGCAAATTGCTATGGATTGTCTTGGCATTCCATCACCGCGGACACGCATTTTCTTTAGGCATTTTTTCAAACAATTCATTGCCTTGTCTATGTTATTGCTTGCTATTATTCTTTGGTATATTTTTTCCAAGCATCCATAGCTTGTTTGAAAGCACATGTTTTAGGTTTTTACTTTTTACCCATAGCATGAAGGCTTGAACTGTTTGATAAAATTCTTTGGTAGACATGTATAAAAATGTGGTAGCATAGAAAAGGTAGTGAACTATTTGAAAAAAAAATGTGTGGTCTCATGGTGATGGAATGCCATAACAAATTCCATGACAAGCAAATTGCTATGGATTGTCATGGAATTCCATCACCATGAGACCACATTTCTTTGAGGCATTTTTGAAACAAGTTCACTACCTTGTCTATGCTATTGCTTACTATTATGCTTTGATAGATTTTTTCCAAGCATCCATAGCTTGTTTGAAAGCATCTCTTTTAGATTTTAGCCATAGTAGCAAGGCAATGAACTATTTGATAAAATGCTTTGGTAGACATGTATGAAAAATGCAATAGCATAGACAAGGCGTGAATTGCTTGAAAAAAATGTCTCAAAGAAATGTAGTCTCATGGTGATGGAATGCCATGACGAATGCCATGACAAGAAAATTGCTATGGATTGTCATGGCATTCCATCACTGTGAGACTACATTTCTTTTAGGCATTTTTTCAAATAATTCACTACCTTTACTATGTTATTGCTTACTATTATGCTGGTGCAGGAGCACCTAGGAAACACTAGGCAATTAGGAAGTCTAGGATGAATTTTTTTTTTGATGTGTTACCATGAAGGTCATGTTGACCATTGAGATAGAGTTAGAGGTTTAAGAGTATGTTTTGCTCAGTAGTGATCAGTAGGTTAAAGAGTGGAAGGGGTGGATGAGTTTAGAAACTTATTTTACTTAGCTTACTTGAAATTGGAAAAAGTTGCAAAATGATGCATTTTGCAACTTTTCCACTTTGTATTTGACATGTCTGACCAAGGGGAGGCATAAATACTTTTTTTTACCTATATAGGGTAGGCATCGACCTGAGAGAAAGGTTGGAAGCATTGGAAATTATTGAAGTTTTGAGTTCAAGAAGAAACAACTGTTTTTTGTGAGAATTTCCTGATTTTTGCATTGTAATATTGTTTAATGGATTGATCATAGCATTAAAATTTGTGTAGGATGTAGAGTGGTGTTTCTTCAAGCTTTGTGTGGCATCTAGATATCTTTCTCATTCGATTTGAATTATTGTTTGTAAATAGTTTATTTCCACACTGTTGCTGGTCTGAACCAGATAGTTTTCAAGAAAATGGGGTGTTAGTTCACTTTCCCACCATACAATTTGTATAGACCTTTGGGAATAGTGACTAGACTCCATGGTTGTATATATTGTAGAGTTTAGGGTTTTAGAAAAGACAAGAGCTATGGTATAAGTCTTTCCCTAGGTGAGCCAAGAAGAGTTCGGCTAGGGAAGACAGAAGGTGCAGAGCACTTGAGTTGCAGGGGTGTCTATTTCCAGACAAATCATAGGGTGGAGAGGGCAGGTGAGTGTCTTGCCTAGATACAACATGAGGAAGGAAGCTCCATCAATTTAATTGATGTGAGAAGAATTTAACAGTTTGAAAGAAGCCAAGGGATAAAAAGACCTAATTTTAACCATTTTCAAATTAGGGTGTTGTACGGAAAGTGAAGACCTAAGACCTCAAAAATATTTGAGAGATGTGAAAATGAACCAGGAATCCCAAGAAAAGATTGGGATGTTCTTTATAAATATTTGAGAACAAACCTATTTTCTCAGAGAAAGAGGCCTAATTGGGGCTCCTAGGCTAGTAGCCTTTTTAACCCTAAATGAGGGTTTGGTGGAAGCGATGAAAAGATGGAGTTAGGTGGATCTTTTTGAGCCTTAATAGGGTGGAATGAAGTTAGTAGAAGCATCTCCACACCCTTTCAAAACTAAGTTTTAGTTCTTGGGAAATTTTAGTCTTTAGGGTAGATTAAGGGCTAAGGAAGAGTTAGAAATATTGCACCAAGTTTGACTTGGTAGGTTGAATTGTGATGGTAGTGGGGTTGGTCAGGAGAACCAGGGGTACCTAAACATGAAGAAGGTCCTAAAGGTTAAGGTGGTGAAGTAAGACACCAAGGAGTTCTTGCAAGCAAGACCCAGAGTAGGAATTAGTGAGTGATTCCTCTAGCCCCTCCCTATCATATCCTTTGGTAGATTTTTTCCAAGCATCCATAGCTTGTTCGAAAGCACCTGTTTTAGGTTTTTAATTTTTAGCCATAGCATGAAGGTGTTGAACTGTTTGATAAAATGCTTTGGTAGACATGTATATATGAAAAATGTGGTAGCATAGAAAAGGTAGTGAACTATTTGAAAAAATGCTTCAAAAAAATGTGGTCTCATGGTGATGGAATGCCATAACGAATGCCATGACAAGAAAATTGCTATGGATTGTCATGGAATTCCATCACCATGAGACCACATTTCTTTGAGGCATTTTTTGAAATAGTTCACTACCTTGTATATGCTATTGCTTACTATTATGCTTTGATAGATTTTTTCCAAGCATCCATAGCTTGTTTGAAAGCACCTATTTTATGCTTTTAGCCATAGCAGCAAGGCAGTGAACTATTTTCTAAAATGCTTTGGTAGACATGTATGAAAAATGTGGTAGCATAGACAACTTCACCATCTGATATTTATGCAGTTGTAGTATGTTTTGTGCAATGTAATCAGCGATATGAATATAACCAACAAAAATCTATTTTCTATAATTCATGGATTGAACTTTGTATTTTATTTTCTCAATGTCTGTATGTTATGGAAATGCCATTAATTTTTTTAAAAAAAGTAGTATGCTATGTGCTATACTATCAACAATGTAATTATATACTGATTGCTCTTTCTTTTTACATAATCTAATGTATTTCAAACTTTTCATAGGCTGCCCAACACATCGAAGGAAACAAAGGCAAGACTAGAAAAGCACGAGCAACACAAACTTGGCTCTGGTGGTTATATGAAATTAGTTGCATGAATTGTAAGTATCAATAAATGAAATATTGCATCCAAATTATAATAAATTGAAAACAATTTTGGTTTTATCACACCATAGAAGAAAAATTCATGATCTTATGCAAAAATATAGGGCTCTGAATTCAACAGAGCTCCCACAGAAGAGGACCTGAAGATTGCCTTCCAGCAAGGCTATGGAGTCGTGGCTGAACGCCTAATAGTCTTGACTGGGAAAACACAATCTTCCATTGCATCCAACATACATGTAAATAAACTCAATAAAGTTTATTTAAAATTGAATACTTGTGCAATCTATTCAATATTAATTTCCACCATAAAGTAAGTACATTCCTATTTGTTTTAAACATTCAAACAATGATAATACTGCACATGACATTGGAATACAACCTAGTGAGGGTGGAGCAAACGTGCAGATGAAGGTCATGGTGTGCATCCCGGTACTTTAGAGCATGTAGAGCGTGATCAACATGTTGAGCATGATCAAGCTAGAGAAGATCAGGAATATGATGTGGCCCCATCAGGTAAAGAGGACCACTCTAAAGTTCTTTTAAACATATTTAATTGCAATTAGTGTATTAATTAATGTAACCTTTCATGTTTCAACTTTAGAGCATGTAGAGCGTGATCAATGTGTTGAGCATGATCAGGCTAGAGAAGATCAGGAACATGATGTGGCCCCATTAGGTAAAGAGAACCACCCTCATGTTCTCTTAAACATATTTAATTTCAATTGGTGTATTAATTAATGTAGCCTTTTGTGTTTCAACTGCAGATCAGGATTTAGAGGGTGTTCAACATGTTGAACATGAGTCTATAACAAAAGTTCAGGAACATGATGTGGACCCATCAGGTAAAGATAACCACTCTAATTTTCTTGTAATTAATGAAATACTTGTAACAATAATAATAAAACATATCAGTTTAACATTTCTTTCTTATTGCAGCAGATCCCCCCTTGCAGCGACATCCACATCATGAGCAAACGACTAGGCATACATTAAGATCATGAGCAGAGGACAAAACAACTAAAGGGGGGATAGATATTGATTTAGAAAATGATAATCCACTTCAGCTTTATGTAGCTTTCAAAAAGAAACAAAAAAAAAAGTGATTGTAATCATATCATGACAACCATATTTTTGATAATATGTAAAAATTGAAAGAATGAATATTATATGTTAATGAATGCATGTGAATATGTTAACTAATGAATGTTATATGTTAATCAATGAATGTTATATGTTATTAATGGATGAATGAATGAATGAATGATTGATGTTATATGATTGGGTATGGGGAACTGAGAGTGATGTGAGGGGAGGGGGAGGGGCCAAATGAGCTTCCACCGTCATGTGGTTGGCCCTGTTAAGTAGAGAATATTAAACTATTCTTGAAAAAAAAGAGAAGCTAAATAAGGTAATGCACTTTTCAATATAAGAAATGCATTGTTTGAAGCATCAAGCCAATATGAAGTCTATATCTATGATCAGTCGGCAGTCTCCGCAATGGTACATTTCCACAAATATTTTTTTAAAAAAAAAATTGATACTTTGTCGCAATTTCGATGAAACTCATCGACGAATCAACGAAAAGGTTTGACAAAGTTTTGTATAGTTACAATGAAGGTTTCATCATAACTCGTTGCCCATTTCATCACACTTTTGATGAACGTTGGGTTTTTTTTGATGCTACTCCTTCCTCTTTTTGTCACAATTTTGACGAACTTTTGGTGTTGTTTCGATGCTACTACTTACCTATTTCGTCGCATGTTTGATGAACATTTGGTGTTGTTTCGATGCTACTCCTTTCCGATTTCATTGCACATTTGACAAACTTTTGGTGTTGTTTTGACGCTACTCCTTGCCGATTTTGTTGAAATTGCGATGAACGTCTGTTGTTGTTTCGACGCTACTCCTTGCCCATTTCGTCGAATTGGCGAGGAACTTCTAGTGTATTTCATCGGTGGATACACAAAGTGTTTGTCGATATTCTGAAGAAAGTCTGAGCCATTTCACGACGCCAACGACCGATGATTCTTCGCCATTATTTCAACATTTTATTTGTTGTTGGGATTGCGACGAAAAAATAGCATCAAAAATATTTTCAGCATTTCATCGATTGTCTGACAAAGATTTGTTGAGAGACCGATGAACGAATGTTGGAAAATGGTGTCAAATTCAGTAGTGTGCCTCTCTTCCCTTAGGAAAAACATTAATGAAAAATAGAATTCCATAATTGATAACCAAGAAAATCCAACCATTGAATGTCATGAACATATATTTTTTTCTCCTAAAAACTCTCCTACTAGGGAGTATATCATGGTGGAAGAAAATGACAATAATAATAATGAGGCTTCCTTAGATGAAGATGATGAAGTGACATTAGACTCCCCTTTACTAAGAGATGATGAAAATAAGGACAAGAATTTTGATGTTATGCACATTAGACATCCCTTGAAGAAATATCCCAAGCCTAAACTTATCATTTATCCACCCTCACAACAACTACAAGTTCAAAATAAACCCATTCTTATCAAGAATCACATAAAATGCAACTCGATAATGATAATGTTTTGCAACAACCAAGTTACAATACCATTGATCATATATATAACAAAGTGTATACAATCAAGGCTGACCCTAAACTTGAAAGTTGTTTTCATGTCGAGAAAGAAAAAGAAAAGCATATTGAAGAAGTTAAAAAAATTATTACAAGATGCTTCGATTTCCTTTGATTTCATACCTACATTCATGGGAGAATGCAATATCATAACAAAAGGGTCTGAAAAGAGAAAAGAAAAAGTTGTAATGCCAATACAAAATTCAAAAGCATCCACTTCAACCGCTTTAGAAGAAAATACAACATACACGACAAACTTTGATGAACTTGATTATGAACAAAAAGAAAACCCAAAAGAAATGAAAAAGCTTTATGGAAATGGTTATGAACTTATGAAACAACTTGGTCATAATGGAAAAGGATGTGGTGCTAGAGAAAACGGTATTTGTGTCCCTATAGAGCCTAACATGCAAGAAACAACTAGTGGTCTTGGTTATTATCCTTCAAAAGAAACAAAAGCATCCAAAAGACCTTCACTTAACATCAACACTCCTACAAAAGATGCTTTAACTTTGGTGCATCCTAAATTTATATATACTACATGTGGGAATATCTCATTAGATATGAATCAAGTTAATACTTTTCCTACTCATTATAATCAATAACAATAGTTGTTGCTCCTTTCCATGTAATAGTTATAGAATCATAGCATACTCACTATTTCATGTTTTACATTAATTGGAAATCATTTCCTTTTCACAAGGAGTAGCATATCATCAATCATCTCAACTCATCATTGTCTTGCACTTAGTGGGGGAAAGGGATTGGATAACCTTGTCTTGATATGTCACTTTTCATTGTCTCTTTTGGCTACTTGACCACCTTCCATGGATATATGAGAGCAAGCTTGGGATGTGGATGACATGCCTTAAGTTGTCTTGCATGTGAAATACTTTTCTTTCTAGGCTTAGCATTGTATTTTTGGGGGAAACCCCTCACTCTTTTTTCATGGAATAGCTTTATTTTGGAAACATATAACTTGGCATAGGTTTTTCCATGGAAAGATCTCATGTATTAGGAGTAAACATTGGCTAATTTAAAGTAGTTTCTCATAGTAATGGTGTTAGCAACCACTTTAAAGTGGGGGCATACATCGATGACATATTTTGACATTTTACATATTTCATGGCATGATTGTTTTTTCTTGTGACATGTCATTTATTTTTGGTGTCATTGGGCTTGATGTTCTCCAAGAGCATGATATTTCTAATAATACAATTTCCCTTAGTGGCATGATGCAAATGAGGCATCCCATAAGTGGTGATCTAATATTCCTAACTTGTCCTCTCTTGGAGACATTAGGCACAATGTTCCCTAAGAAGAAGACCTTACACGAACAAAGAAAAATCCCCTTTAAAAAAAAAACTATAGACATAACATTCATAAGTACATAGCATTGTGGTGCCTTATCGATGTTTTTAGGAGGATAACTTTGGTATGGTATGGGAGGCTAATATTATTCTTTCATTTTCCACCTCATTGGGACAACTCACCTAGTGGGCGGCCTGAGGTTCCACTACCCCAGAGTGAGCACACATGTTACAGACAAACAACCTAGATGTGTTCCACATCATGTTGGAGAGTTGAAGCTTGATCCTTTTTCATCGAAAAACATACTAGATGTGTTCCACATCATGTTGGACCATCAAAGCTTGATCCTTTTCCTTGAACAAACAACCATGTTCCACATTGTGTTGGAAGGATTGAAGCTTGATCCTTTATTTTTCTCTTTTTATTGGCCTTTGATAGGGTATGACTATGCATCTTTTCTATCTCTTCATACTTAAGTGTCTTTAATTTCTACTTTAGTATGAGTTTTTCGTGGGGATAAACTCTCACTAAAGTGGGGGAAAAATGTAGCATCCAAAAAAAAACCCTTTTTCATGCTTAGTTTGAAAATGAATAATTAATGATAAAATGGACTTAATTATGCCTTATTTATGGGTTTATAAAGTTATTTCTTACACTTTCAAACTAATCTAGGGATTAATTAATTAATTGAGGTTAATTAGAGCTTAATTGGCCCCTTAAATTTAAATCCAAGCCTTATTTATTGCACTTTTCAAGGGGTATATCCCAACACTCATTAATAATATTACATAACATTTAATTTGGTAAGGTTTGAGTCCTAGGATAGTGACCTGGGACCCATTCACCACCTTCTATGAATGGGTCCTCCTTACATAGGACACCTCTTTTTAAAATTATTTGTGGTGAGATTTTAATGATTTTGAATCCTAGATCTTATGTCAGCTTGGATTATTTGAATTTTGGGGTTAAACCTTAAGATAAGTATAAATACAAGGCTAATTCAAATAGTTTCACCTAAGAATTATTATGCAAGCATCCTAAGAGAAATTTTGTGAGTTCAAGAGCATTATGGAGCATTTAAAATGCATTCAAAGGAAAATTATTGAAGTTTTATTGTAGCAATTGAAGACCATATCATCATGTCAAAGGCATAGTGTGTCAAGCATGTTGTTGAGCTCGTGTGTTGTGGACTATCATTCAAGGCCCAAGTTAAGCATTGTTTCAAATCTAATTAAAGATAAAGATCTACATTCTTCATGGCCACTTCATGTTAGCTAGTAGATTTACATTCCAAGATGTCATTCAAGGTATCATTGTTTATGTTTCATTGTTTCATTACAATATTTAATTACCTAAATAGGGTTTTACCAAAGAAAACCCCTATTCCCTCACAATCAACAAGCTTTTATTCTCTCTTGATGTGTGATTGTGGGTTTTAGGTTGAAGATCAAGTGGAGAACAAGATTGGAGAAAATTTGTCAATGTTGCAAAGTTGTCATCTATTTTGCAAGATCACAAAAATGAACCTACAAAATTTATTTTCAACTTTTAGGAGCTGGTCACCTGGGAGCTAGAAGTGCAGGCATTGAAGAAGAGAACCCAAAAATCAATTTTTAGAAATTCTAACAAGGACCCATTCACCACCTTGGGTGAATGAGTCCTTAGTGACCCCAAAACAACACTTTTCTAGCAAGGTACACATTGTTTCAACATATTAAAACCTCCCTTATTGATGTTATAATAGTTAGGTTTATTTTCTAATATTTATTTTCATCATATATTGCACATAATTGTACATTTCATAGAAAAACTAGTGGTTCGTCATCTTGTTGATTCATTTTGGTAAACACTATTTTATATGAAACATCATGTATTAGAATTAGATTTGTGATTTTTTTGGAATTTTCCAAAAAACATGGTAATAATACCCAAATTTTTGAGAAATTTAGAAAACATGATTTATTTTGTGAAAGGTGGGTTTTGGGGAACAATTAGAGAAAAATGGTATCTTTAGATTTTTAAGATTTTAAAAATAAATTTTGAAGAAGTTTTTATTGGAGTTTACATATAATTTCTAGTTTTTGTCATTTAGAAATAAACTAAAAATTTGAATTTCAAAGTGAATTGTGAATGCATTAGTTTGAGGGAAATTGAGTCTCCTTAATGGATTTTCATAAGGAACATTTTAAAATTATGTTTAACAAATTTTGAGAAAATAAATTTATGCCATGTGAATGTTACATTATTTTCTATGCCACATTCATTGGAGAATGTGATGAACTTAGGGTGTAGGTATTATAGAGAGTTATAGGAATGGCTCCCAATGTGTCACCGACCCAAAGTGGAAACTATGTTGATCAAGGGTGTCAAGTTATTTAATCAAGTGATAACTAATGAAACATAGGTAATCAATTAACCAAGAAAATAGACACCCTCGTATGCCTTGAGTGCTCGTATAGGATAAGGATGATGGAGGAAGAAATTATAATCAAGTAAAATATGTAAGATAAATACACTTATATATATGAGAGGACATTTTATTTCATGTTGAGCCCCATGTGCTCATGTTCGTGATGACATTTCCACTCCTCTCTAATATCTAACCCTAATGTAGTTTGAGTTATACCCAAAGGATGATGTATTCCCTTCAATGTGCTTGTATTGTTTTCCATTGGTAATTTTTCCTAATTATGATGTCATGTGTTATTCCCTTGGTTAGTTATCCCAAGGATGATTCTTTGTATGAAATTGGTTATTTGGCACAATGTGGATTGTGATGTGACATTGGCAAGTTTTCCCAATGAGATCTTGTATTTGATCCTATTTGTATTTGAATTTTTTTTTTTATTCTATGAATGCTTTATTTGATGTGTATGTAGACTTTTTTCATCATGTATGGTTTCTTTGTAAGCCCTCTACCCATATGTTTTGTATAAGTGTTGTGATCAAAGGTTGGGTGGCATGAAAAAAATTGTTGGGATCAAAGTTTCATGGCCTAAGGGACATCATGGTACAATGTTCTGCAAATTTTATTTCATGTATTTATATGTTTCATTTCATACAATTTGTAGTGCTGATGATAAAGGACCTCTCTTTTATACAAATGCACATTTTTTAATAGAGAAGAGCATTGTCTTATTTACATTTCTCAGTGTTGGTAATGAGAATTATTGCTTTATTATTTTCAATATTATAATGTAAAAAGGATAAAATGAACTTAGGAATACTTAAATTGGTTCTTAAAATGAATATTAGTGTCTTTCTATGGGTTTCGGCAACCTAGTATTGCATCTAAGTGGCTTGATTTTCTTAGGGGCCTCCAAACCTAGTAAAAAAAATTCTAAGTCTAATTGGGCTGCCTAGTATGTTTGGGGAGCATGGTTTCATGTTTGGATGCCTTGGTTTCCTATTTGAGTGGCTTGATTTGTAGGCTTAAAGTTCAAAATTTTGTCTAACTCTGTTTGTGTGGCCTCATCATGTGTTTGGGTGGCCTAATTCCAATTTAAAAAATAGAATGTTAACCCTCTTAACCCTAGTTAGCTAGTGTTATTCTAACCTTAATTCCACTAAGGAATGATTTTTATGCCTCATATTTTTCAAGTTCAAATCATTGTAGTCGTCAAATCCCTCCAAAAACCTAGTCAAATATCATTGTTTTAGGACTTGATCTTTCTTCTTTCCTCATGGGTCATGGGTGTTCTACATTATTATTTTTTCACTTGTGTGATGTCATATTGTGATTGGATATCTTGTAAAGCATGTGGTTGTCTAAAAGTGACAAGTCATCATTCTAGATAGTAGAGAGTTGTGGTTATTGGTTAAGAAACCTCTTGTGAAGATTCTACTATGTGTTTATATTTTTGAAGTGTGTTTAGATGTAGGTTTGAGTTTGATGATTCTCTCATCATATCTTGGTGTGTTTTTTTGATAGAACACAATCATGTTGTATTAATTGATTATCATGTAGGTGTTGTCCTCTCTCTCTCATATCTTCACTATGTTGGATTTATCCCTCAAGTGGTTAGTCTTCCATTTTTTCCACCTTTCTTATGCAATGATAAATTCATATTTTCATTCTTTTCATTGTGTCATTTCAACACTTGTTTGCACATTGTTGTGTAAGTGTGACATTTCATTGTTGTATTATCAACTTTGTTGTCATTGTTTCCAAAAAAAAGTTTTTCCATTAAGTAATTTTTTAGTGTATCATCTTGGGGAATTACATCTAGTATCAAAGTCATGTTGTAGTACTAGGATATTTTGTTCATGTTATTAAACACATGGTTGTTGGTTGATTGATCAAGTTCTTGTTTTGGTGAGTCAATTTTTTTCTTCTTGCATGGGTTCCTTGGGTGGTATTTCTGAGGGTTTAGTGTGAACCAACCCATGTATTCTTTTTGAGGAGAAAGAGTTCCTCTTAGGACCTAACTTATTTTATAGGGATGGAAGACACTGCTAGGTGAGAGTCTCTTGAGTGGGGAATGATCACTCTCTAGTGAATTTCTCTGTGTGAGAGATTTGGTTGAGTATTTGCATGTGTGAGTGTGTTTCAGATAGTAGGTGTTATTTCCATTTTTTCCTAGCATGTTATGTGTTGACAATGATTTTACTCACAGTAAATAGCTCATACAGATTCTCCACAAAAAAGACCACGGAAAGCCTACCTTTCTTAAAAGATATGAAACAAAGACAACCTAATAAATAATTCTGCATTCATAGAACAAAGATTGACTTCTGTTTAATCCCAAATCTTCGTAAATCAGGTCATGATTGCACTAACATAGCTCTCGGGTAATGATGTGAAAATTTTGTTGTTAATTTCAAAGGGGAATATGGTTATTTCTAGTTTTAACAAGGATCACTAACATTTCACATAAAACTTCAATTTTATCATCTAATGACATCATGAAATCTAAAGATTCATCATAATATTTCATGAATAAAAAAAATTCTTTGCTATCACTTAAGTAGATTTAGCATTAAGCCTTCAACAATTTCATGGAAAATAAAAGATTTTCAATGAAACTATTTCCATTCACTTTTTTTAGAACATTTTCAAAAAATATAAGCATCTAATCTAAAGAAAAACATAAAGAAAAATAAAAAATTATCCCAGTTATTCTCCATGGATGCCCCAAAGAATTAATCAAAACATAGCAAGCCACTTTATACTTCACTAGATTGCTTCACAACTACATATAAAATGATGCAAGATTTTAAAGAGGGGGCTTCGCTTATGGACACTGAATAGGTTCTATATGCACCCTTAAATGGTGCAACATATAGTCTTGTTCAACCAAACTTACAAAACTAGCTACAAAAGATACTTAGATAGGTAGCTATCCATAAATTTCTGATATGAATTAATGTCTACATGCATACAAATTTTTACTCCAGAATGGTTCAAAAAATAGGAAAAAAGAACAAAACTTAAAATATTTTTTTTGCTCCTACGACATCCACAAATTTTGAACTTAAAAAAAAAAAATCCCCTATCCTTTTATAGAACACAAGGCTCATATAGGATAAGACAACTACATGAGAGGAAATCTAAGGGACCAATCCCATCAAGGCACATGGAATATTGTGACCAATAGGAGAATAGCAATTGAAGTCAATGAAAGTCAACTCCAATTACTTGTCGAAGCTCTTTGGGTTCTACTTTTTCATCTTTGTTAGGATTCCATCTAAAATTGAACGAATCTACCCAAACAAAGATATATAGGAGTCTTCCATGATAAAAGAGTGATCAAGTAGAAGATGAACTCCTATATCTCAGGCTTATTGATTTGAACATTCTAGGAATAAGATATCCTTGGAATAGATACACTTTGTTATTTCATGCTTGTACTCCAGCATCCCGATATCCCGATAACTAGCACATCTTTGTAGAAAAACCTATTCTAGCATGAAACCCTTAAGTGCATCATCAAGCCTAGTAATAAAGTAAAAAAATTCACTGGTATAATTTTCCTGACCATCCATACCCAAGCTTTGCATCACAATCAATACCTCCTACAATCACAAAATTCCAAATATTAAACCTCTTTTTTAAACAAAAAAAAATGCTACCATATAAATAAAACCATCATTCAAATATTAACATAAGAAATCCACAAAAAAATCACTTTCAAAGACATATCACAAATCCTTGCATGTATACCGGATCACCAGGACCGTTATACAAAATAAGAAAAAATAACATTTTACTTCACATTTCAACCTGGTACCCAGTACCTGGTTTTAGCTTTACCCACTTACTTTCCCGTACTTCAGTTATACCAGAACTCCAATTTACTAGACTCCAACTTACCAGAGCCATTCATTTTAACTTTAGATTACCCTTTTTCCTTTTTTGTGTTTCTGGTACCCGGTACCCGATATATGAAACACACACTATAGGAAGTTCTTTCTTTGAACCGAATATTTTTTCTTCTTTTCACTTCCAATGATCATCCAATCTTTTAGCTCCTGCCATAGAAGTCATATTTTCACTTGGGTCCCCAAGTTTTTTTAGTCTTGGGGCGTGTTGTGAGACCACACAACAACTTGCAACCAATAAAACCAAATTTAAAATTAAACTTGAAGTTAAATCACCAGTTGTAAATTAAAAATTATTCATATTTTAAAACAATAACTTTCTACCTTTACTTAGATTTTGGCATAAAAAATAAAACTCTACCAAAAACATCCATGTGTGCTCTTGATTAATCCCAATTTTGGAATTTAATGAATATAATCAATTCATTAGCATTGAACTACATAGTATAGTAATCCTCCAAAGCCAACCAAGGATAGAGCCTTGATGCTAGTCAAGTGTCCATAGCCCTGACAAGGTTATCTCTGTAATTCCCCCAAACATAGCTCTATTGTCGGTCAGGCATCCATAGCCCCGGTAGATTTATTTGGATAGACTAAAGAGTTGATATCACTTTTTTTTTTTAATAAAAGATATAGCAATGATAGCTCATTTTCACTTTTTGATTTTTCAATAATAGCTCATCTATCAGCTTACAAGCATTGAAGCACCACTATTAGGTTGGGAATTACAGTGGTGGAAAAGGTCACTTTTTTATTTTTCATTTAATGTAAATCCCTTCATCAATTCACTACTTCCCAAAAATCATTTAATAATTCCCTATAAGTGTGTTTCCAACTAAATTTGATTAATTATGCCAAATCCTAACTAACTGTAGCCTGCTATATGTTAAAAGATATGCATAAATTAAAATTTAGCAATAGACCACTTAATCAACAAATTTAACTCTAAATTTAGAAATATTAGTTACCACCCATTTCTGATTAAATTTATGGCAGTTTCCAAAAAATTTGCTAACTATCTCAACTTGAAAGCGATGCACTATATTAATGGATCAAAATGTGATGATTACTTTGAAAAATGACCACACTACTCAACATTAAATTTGCATGCCTATTTCAGCATGTATTATCTTCCTATTTCATTAGGTGATGGCGTGTAACATTTTTCCAACCTCATTCTCATGTATAATCTGCACACTTAACACCTCAATAATCATTATGGATTTCTTACAACAATTGAAAATGACCTCCTATTAATTTGAAATCTCCAACTTGCTTGATTCGAAATCTTTGTACTTCTCAATTCTGAAGCAATTTCACCAAACATGTGCAAAGAATTTATTTGATTTGACCTTTAATTCTGAAGAGTATTAATTAGTTTCCATCTTGCACATATGATTTCTAAAAAAAATTGTAGGCAACTATGTACCGCTACACTATTCATAAATTTCTAGAAATTCGTGCATTTCTCCTCAAACTCTCTACACTTTTCTCTTTTTTTTCTATGTAATTCCATTATGCTTTGTGCTTTTACTCTTCTACTTCTTGACTATGGATACTCCCATTTTATTGTTTTTTTCTCATAGACATGATGTTTTCTTGGGAAGCATCACATCACAAAGGCTTGAACAGGTTTTCATTATTAGGACTTCCAACTTTACTATGCCAAATTTATGCTTAGTCCTTGGGGAAAGATATGTTGCATCCAACCACTACTTTTGTTTTTATTCTGACATAGCTTCTATTTTTTTTTCTTCACTCCTGGACATTGGGTTACCTATTGAAGATGTGTGCATCACTACAAACTTAATAATTGAACCAAAATTCTTGGAGAATTTGGACACCATTCTAGCTATTGCACACCCAACCATTGGGATTCCCTCCATGGATGGTATTCCTCAATTCTTAAATCATGGGGAAGTGGTTCCACTTTGGAATTTTCTTACTGATCTCCATATCCAATATTTTTAAGCTCACCAGGAACTCACCTACATAGGGTATTTAGCCTTGATAGAAGAGGTGTCCCAAATTGACTAGATATCTACTATTGCCTACAACTTCACTCAACTTTTTCTGGAATCCTCTTTCTTTTTTGGTTATCGACAAGGATTTTGATATTAGATGTATATACATGACACACACACACACATATATACATATCTCTTTTTTGTGTTTATTTCTCTTAAAAGAAAGTTTCACTGTTTATGGTTTTATTGTTTCAGTTTAGTTCAATAGATTTTTTCAATTTCACTCTCATGTTTAAGATATATTTAAGCAGAATTTGTTAATGTAGAAGCCAAGCAAGGAAAAGAAAACAAAAAAATACAAAAGGAAAGAAGAAAAAACCTTTTAAAAAAACTAAGCTAAGCTAACACTACACTAACCCTAACTACCCTAACTCTAACATCATCACAAACTAAATCTAACTAAGTAATTTATTTCAATTTCTACAGCCATTTCTCTTATAGTTTTAGTACAAAGTATATCAGGCTTATCTTTAAATTTCATTATCATCATTTTCAATATCCTACTATAATAATGAGAAATCTTAAGTATCATGTATTTAAACATCATAAATTCGAAGATGTACTTACCCAAAATCTGGCTTAAATGTATGTAAATGATCTCATTAGAGACCAGTTGCACACATATTGTCTGGTCTAGCAATATTGTACCTTCTTCCAACCCTAGTCCATTTCCATGAATGATTGCATTCATTTCTTTATTTCCTTCTCTTCTAAAAACCCTTATATATCTAGCCCTATCTCTACTTTGCATTGTGTTAGACCAAGATGTATCTATATTTATATCATTATCAAAAAGAGAAAAAGTAAAAACTTGATATTTTGCATCTTGCATAAAATCAGGAAAATGACTTTTTATATCTAATTCATTTTCAACTTGAAGCACAATACACATGTCTTCAAATTGATTTTACCACTTTATCTCACGATTTTTGTTTTCCACATATACAGGGAATGATGATTCATCCATATCTTTTCCTTGTTTATGATGAAGTATCTTTGAATCTTGATATTCTCACCTATTCACCTACAAGACATTAGGATTTTTTTTTAAATAATCAAAATCTTCTAACTTTTTTAGTTCAACGGTTGATTTTTCAATATTTCCAACTCCATTAGGGTTAAACATTTCTCTCATGGACAATCCTTTTCTTTTTTTAGTTAAAACTTCTTTCGTTAGCGAAATTACCACTTATGGCTAGACTTACCCTAGTTAAAAAAATTCACACTCAATTTCTCTGTGGTCAGCTGTATCATGAATTCTACACTCAATGACTTCCAAAAGTAATCAAACTCAAAGGATGTAGTTTTTGGTTAAAGATTTTACAAAGTTTTTCAATTTCCATCATGAAAACTAACTTGCATCAATTTTTTGTGTTTTACAAGATTTTTCAAAATTATGAATGGTATTTCAAAACAAAAATTCACTTCTGAAAGGTAAACCCTTAAGAAATTAAAAAATTTATTATACGTGTATCCACACATGACCACCAAAATTACAAATGCATCCCTCCTTCTAGCACTAGTTCCACACATGACCACCAAAATGACAAATGTGGCCCTCCTTCTAGCATCAGTTCCTGTTGACAATGATTTTACTTGCAGTAAACAACTCATATAGATTCTCCATAGACAAGACCATGAAAATCCTACCTTTCTTCAAAGATATGAAACAAAGATAACCTAATAAATAATTATGCATTCATAGAACAAAGATTGACTTTCGTTTAATCCCATGTCTCCATAAATCAAGTCATGATTGCACTAAACATAGCTCTCGGGTAATGATGTGACAATTTTGCTATTAATTTCAAAGGGGAATATGGTCATTTCCAATTTTATCAAGGATCACTAACATTTCACATAAAACTTCAATTTTATCATCCAATGACATCATGAAATCAAAAGATTCATCATAATAGTTCATAAATAAAACAAATTCTTTGTTATCACTTAAGTAGATTTAGCATTAAGCATTCAACAATTTCATGGAAAATAAAATATTTTCAATGAAACTATTTCCATTCACCTTTTTTAGAACATTTTCAAAAAATATAAGCATCTAATCTAAATCAAAACATAAAAAAAAATTCTCCTGGCTATTCTGCATGGATTCCCCAAAAAATTAATCAAAATAGAGCAAACTGCTTTATACTTCACCAAATTGCTTCACAGCTACGTATAAAATGATGCAAGCTTTTAAAGAGGGGGTTTCATTTATGGACACCAAATAGGTTTTGTATGCACCCTTAAATAGCGCAACATACAATCTTGTTCAACCGAACTTACAAAACCAGCTACAAAAGATACTTAGATAGGTAGCTATCCATAAAGTTATGATATTAATTAGTGTCTATGTGCATACAAAGTTTTGCATCGGAATGGTTGAGAAAATAGGAAAAAAGAACAAAACTTAAAAGAAGTTTTTGCTCCTCCAACATCCCCAAATTCTGAACTTAAAAAAAAATTAAACATCCCCTAGCCTTTTATAGAACATAAGGCTCAGATAGGATAAGATAGCTACATGAGAGGAAATCTAAGGGACCAATCTCATCAAGGCATGTGGAATATTGTGACCAATAGGAGAATAGAAATTAAAGTCAATGGAAGTCAACTCCAATAACTCGTTGAAGCTCTTCAGGTTCTACTTTTTCATCTTTGTCAAGATTCCTTCTAAAATTGAATAAATTTACCCAAACAAAGATATATAGGAGTCTTCCATGATAACAGAGTGATTAGGTGGAAGATGAACTCCCATATCTCAGGCTTCCCGATTTGAACATTTCTAGGAATAAGATATCCCCAGAATAGATACACTTTACTATTTCATGCTTGTACTCCAGTATCTCGATATCCTGGTAAGTAACACATCTTTGCAACAATCCCTATTCCGGAATGAACCCCTTAAGTGCATCATCAAGTGCAGTAATAAAGTACAAAAAAAATCCGGTATAATTTTCCTAACTATTCATACCCAAGATTTGCATCACAATCGATATCTCTTGCAATCCCAAAATTCCAAATATTAAACCCCTTTTTTAAACAAAAAAATGCTACCATATAAATAAAACCATCATTCAAATATTAACATAAGAAATCCACAAAAATTTCACTTTCAAAGACATATCACAAATCCTTGAGTGTATATTGGATCATAGGGACCATTATACAAAATAAGAAAAATTAACATTTTACTTCATGTTTCAACCCGATACCGGGTTTTAGCTTTACCCACTTACTTTCCCAGACTTCGGTTATACTAGAACTCCAATTTACCGGAATCCAACTTATCGAAGCCATTCATTTTAACTTTACATTACCCTTTTTCCTTTTTTGTGTTTCCAGTACCTGGTACCTAGTATATGAAACACACACTATATGAAGTTCTTTCTTTGAACTGAAGATTTCTTCTTATTATTTTCACTTCTGATGATCATCCAATTTGTTATCTTTTTCCATAAAATTCATATTTTCACTTTGTTCCCCAAGTCTTTTCAATCTTGGGGCGTGTTGTGAGACCACACAACATTATATTTGATAATTTATTTCATTTGAGATTATTTTTAGACCCTTGAGTTATGGAGAAGTGCTTACATGTGTGATTTATATCTTGATGTCTTGATCATTGCTTAGATTTAATGTTTAATGAACCTTGAGTTTTCTTTTTTATGCTTGCATTTTCTCTTTGGATGTGATTTATTTCATATGCCTGAATTATAAAAAATGTGTTCTTATGGTAATGTTTCCTATGGTGTGCATTATGAAATCTATTTCTATTTGAGTATTGTTGATGACATTTTTACTCGCAGTAAACAGGTCGAATAAAATCTCCACAAACAAGACCGTGAAGAGCCTATCCTTCTTGAAAGATATGGAACAAAGACAACCTAAAGGTAAATTCTGCATTCACGGGATAAATATTAGCTTTCATTCAATCCCAAGTCTCCGACAACTAGGTCATGGTTGCACTAGGGTCACTCTCGAGTAATGATGTGACATTTTTTGTTAATCTCAAGGGGGACTATGGTTATTCTTTGAACATTTTAGATAACATTTCAAATTGAATTGATAAATTTGAATACCATGAAATTCAAAGATTTGACATAATATTTCATGAACATCATGAATTTTTGTTATCACTTAAGTAGATTTAGCATTAAGCATTCAACAAATTCATGAAAAATAAAAGATTTTCAACAAAATTCTTTCCATTCATTTATATTTTTTGGAACATTTTCTAAAATATTAAACATCTATTCCAAAACAAAGTACTAAAAATACTGAAAAAATAAAAGTTTCTCCCGGTTATTCTCCATGGATGCCCCAAAGAATTAATCAAAATAGAGAAAATTGCTTTATATTTCACCATATTGCTTCACAACTACATATAAAATGGTGCAATCTTTTAAAGAGAGGGTTTTGTTTATGGACGCCAAGTAGGTTCTGTATGCACCCTTAAACAACACAACATATAGTCTTGTTTGACCGAACTTACAAAATCAGCTACAAAAGATACTGAGATAAGTAGTTATCCATAAAGCTTTGATATCAATTAATGTCTACATGCATACAAAGTTTTATGTCGAAATGGTTCAGAAGATGGGAAAAAATAAAAAAACTTTTAAAAAAAGTTTATGCTCCTCTTACATCCACAAATTTCGAACTTAAAATTAGAATGAAGCATCCTCTAGCCTTTATAGAACACAAGGCTTATATAGGATAAGATAGCTACATGAGAGGGAATCTAAGGGACCAATCTCATCAAGGCACATGGAATATTGTGACCAATTGGAGAATTGCAATTTAATTCAATGGAAGTCAACTCCAATTACTCATTGAAGCTCTTCGAGTTCTACTTTTTCATCTTTGTCAAGATTCCTTCCGAAATCGAACAAATCTATCCAAACAAAGATATTTAGGAGCTTCCCATTATAATGGAGTAATCAAGTGTAAGTCAAAATCCTATATCTCAGGTTCCTTGATTTGAACATTTTAGGAATAAATTACTCCTGGAATAGATACACTTTATTACTACATGCTTGAACTCCAGCATCTTAGTATTCCGGTAACTGACACATCTTTGCAATGAACCTTGTTCCAACATGAGCTCCTTAAGTTCATCATCAAACCTAGTAATAACATCAAGTTTGTTCAAAAATACAATTTGTTTGACCGTCCATACCTGAGCTTTGCATCACAATCAATATCTCCTACAATCACAAATTCCATATATTAAATCCCCTTTTTTTTAAAAAAACATAGTATAACATCTCATGTAAATAAAACCATTATTCAAATGTTAGTACAAAAAATACATAATTAGCACATCTTTCAAAAAGAATATCATGAATCCTTGTACATATACTAGATCACCAGGATCATTAGACAAATCTAAAATTTTAACATTTCATTTCACATTGCAACCCGATACCTGGTACCCGGTATTCAACTCTATCCACTTACTTTCCCAGACCTTGGTTATACCAGAACTACTTCTTATCAGACTCCTTACCAAACTCACTCTTATCGAACTAGAGCCTTTCACTTTAAACTTCACATTACCTTTCACTTTTTTTGTGTTTTTGGTATACAAAACACTTACAATACAAAGTACTCTTATCAAAGATTTCTCTTCCTTTTTTCACTTCTGGTGATCTTCCAATTAATTAGCTCTTGTCATAAGAGTTACATTTCTTTTACTTGGGTCCCCAAGTCTTTTAATCTTAGGGTATGTTGTGAGACCACACAACAACTAGCAACCAATAAAACCAAATTTAAATCAAACTTGAAATTAAATCACCAGTTGTAAATTAAAACCTATGCATATTTTAAAACAATAACTTTCTACCTTTACCTAGATTCTAGCATAAAATGTAAAACTCCATCAGAAACATCCACGTGTGCTCTGATTAATTATTTTTTTTGGAACTTAGTAAAAAGAATCTATTAATTAACATTGAACTACATAACATAGTAATCCTCCAAAGCCAACCAGGGATAGAGTCTTGTTTCCAGTCAAGCATCCATAGCCTCGACAAGGTTATCTCCGTAATTCCCCCAAAGATAGCTCTACTACCGATAAGACGTCCATAGCCCTGTTAGAATTATTTGGATAGCCTAAAGAGTTGATATCTTTTTTTTTTTGATATAGCAATGATATCTCATTTTCACTTTTGATATTGCAATAATAACTCTTTTATCAACTTGCAAGCATTGAAGCACCGCTATTAGGTTGGGAATTACTATGGTAGTGGAGGTTACTTTTTGATTTTCCATTCAATGTAAATCCCTTCATCAATTTACTACTTCCCAAAAACTTATTTAATGATTCCCTATAAGTGTGTGTTTCCAGCTAAATTTCACTAATTATGCCAAATCCTAGCTAACTGTAGCTCACTAAATGTTAGAAAATATTCATAAATTAAAATTTAGCAATAGACAACTTAATCACCAAATTTAAATCTAAATTTAGAAACATTAGTTACCACCCTTCCAATTAAATTTTATGGAAACTTCTAAAACTTTTGCTAGCTATCTTGACTTGATGGCACTACACTTCATTAATGGATCAAAATATCATGACTACCTTGAAACATGATCAAATTATTTTTGGATTAAATTTGCATGCCTTGTTCAGCATGTATTATCCTTCCAACTCACGTAGGTGATGACACATATTGCCTTGCCAAATTTATTCTCCTGTATAGTCTGCACACACAAAACCTCCATAATTAATATGAATTTTTTTATATTTGAAATGAACACTATTAATTTTGAAATCTCCAACTTGCTTGATTCACAATCTTCGTACTGCTCAAATTTGAAGCAATTTCACCAGATATATGTGTAAAGAATTAATTTGATTTAACCTTCTATTCTAAAGATTATTGTTTAGTTGCCACCTTGCATATGATTTCCAAAAAAAATTTTCTCAAGGCAACTATGTACCGAAACTCGGCTTACAGCTCTATAAATTCATGCATTTTTTCTTGAATTCTCCACACTTCTCTTTTCTTTATCTTTTTTATTTTCTGTAATTCCATTCTATTATGGGTTTTTGCATTCGCTTCTTAGCCATGGATACTCCAATTTTCTTAGGTTTTTCTTGTAGAAAAAATGTTTTCTTGGGAGCATCACACCACAAAGGCTTGAAATGGTATTTATCATCAGGACCTCTAGTTTCACTATTCCCAACTTATGCTTAGTCCTTGGGGAAAGATATGTTGCATCTAGCTGCTACTTCCATTTTTACTCTAACATAACTTCTCACTTTGTAGTGTTGCTTCTAGACATTGGGCTAACTGTTGAAGATGTTTGCACTGCTACCAACTTGATAGTGAAACCAAAATTCTTGGAGAATCTAGATACCATCTTAGCTATTGCACATTTGACCATCAGGATTCCCTCCATGGATGATATTCCTCAGTTCATGGAACATAGGGAAGTGGTTCCACTTCAGGCCTTTCTCACGGATCTCCATATCCAATACTTTGAAACTCACCAAGAACTCACCTACATAGGTTATTTAGCCCTGATAGAAGAGGCATCCTAGATCGACTGAATGGCTACTATTGTCCATAACATTGCTCACTTTTATTTTTGAATCCTTTTTTTGATTTTTTGATTGAGGATTTTGATATCTAATGTATATACATGATACAAACACGCGCACATATATATCCTTTTGGTGTCTTTTAAAAAAAAAAAGTGTTTTACTATGCATGGCTTTATTATTTCATTTCTAATTCAATTTTACAAAATGTTTGAATTTCACTCTCATGCATAAGATAAATTTAAGTGAAATTTTCTAATGCAAATGCCAAGGAACAAAATAAAACAAAGCAAGAAAAGCAAAACAAACACAAAGAAAAAACCCCAAAAAAAGAAAACTAAAAAAAGGATTAAACTAAACTAACCCTAACTACCCTAAATTTAATATCACAAAAGATTAACTCTAATGAAGCAATTTATTTCAATTTCTATGGCTATTTCCTTTACAATTTTAGTACGAATTATAATAGATTTGTCTTTAAATTCTTTTATCAAAATTTTCAATATTCTAATGTAATAATGAAATATCTTAAATTTTATGTATTTAAAAATCATAAATTCAAAGGTGTACTTACCCAAAATCTAACTCAAATGTATGAAAATGATCTCATTAGAGACTGGTTGCACACATTTCATCTGATGCAACGATATTGTACCTTCTCATAGCCTTGGTCCATTTCCATGAACACCTACATTCATTTCTTTGTTTCCTTCTCTTCTAAAATTTTTCATATCTTCGGCCCTGTCTTCACTTTGCATTTTTTTAGACCAAGATATATCATTATTTATATTGCTATCAGAAAGAGAAAAATTAAAAACTTGATATTTTGTATCTTATAAAAAATTAGGAAAATGTCTTTTTATAGCTAATGAATTCTCAGCTTGAAGCACAATACACGCATTTCTCGCTCTATTTTCCTACTCTATCTCATTATTTGCATTTTCTACATATACGAGGAATGATGATTCATCCATGTATTTTACTCATTTGTGATGAAATATCTCCAAATCTTAACATTCTCGCATATTCCTATGCAAAGCATTAAAATTTTCTTTAAAATAATCATAATTTTCTAACTTTTTTGGTTTATTGGTTAATTTTTTAATATTTCCATCTCCACTAGGGCAGAACATTTTTCTCATTAACAATCCCTGTCTTTTAGTAGTTAGAACTTCTTCCATTAACGAAATTGCTCCATTTATGGACAAACTTACCCTAGTTACAAAAAAATCGCACTCAAGTTCACCATGATCAGTTGTATCATGAATTCTACACTCAGTGACTCTTCCAAAAGTAAACAAACTCAAAGGATGTAATTTTTTATTAATGATTTTACATAGTTTTCCAACTTCCATAATGAAAACCAGCTTGCATTCAATTTCTTATTTACAAGCTTCTTGTCAAATTTAAGAATAACATTTCAAAGAATAATTCTCCAATTCCAAAGGATGAAACCTAAAATATCAAAGAAATAAAAGAGATGTGCCAGAGATTGTCCTCCTTCTAGCACCAGTTCCTGTTGATGATGGTTTTACTCACAATAAATATGCCGAATAAAATCTCCACAGAAAAGACCGCGAAGAGCCTATCCTTCTTGAAACATATAGAACAAAGACAACCTAAAGGTAAATTTTGCATTCACAAGAAAAAGATTAGCTTTCATTCAGTCCCAAGTCTCCGATCACTAAGTCATGGTTGCACTATGATCACTCTTGGGTAATGATGTGAAATTTTATGTTAATCTCAAGGGGGACTACGATTATTCTTTGAAAATTTTAGATAACATTTCGAATTGAAATGATAAATTTGAATACCATGAAATCGAAAATTTGACATAATATTTCATGAACATCACAATTTTTTTGCTATCACTCAGGTAGATTTAGCATTAAGCATTTAGCAACTTCATGAAAATAAAAAATATTTTCAACAAAATTCTTTCCATTCATTTATATTTTTTGGAAAATTTTCTAAAATGTTAAACATCTATTCTAAAAAAAAAGTATAAAAAATATTGAAAAATAAATTTTCTATTGGTTATTCTCTATGGATACCCCAAAGAATTAATCAAAATAGAGAAAACCACTTTAAAATTCACCAGATTGCTTCACAACTACGTATAAAATGGTGCAATCTTTTAAAGAGAGGGTTTCATTTATGGACACTGAGTAGGTTCTATATGCACCCTTAAATGGCACAACATACAATCTTGTTTGGCTGAACTTACAAAACCAACTACAAAAGATACTGAGATAGGTAGCTATCCATAAAGCTTTGATATCAATTAATGTCTACATGCATACAATTTTTTACACTGGAATGGTTCAGAAAATAGGAAAAAAGAGAAAAAGTTAAAAAAAAAAAAAATTATGCTCCTCCAACATCCACAAATTCTAAACTTAAAATCAGAATGAAGCATCCTTTGGCCTTTTATAGAACACAAGGCTCAGATAGGATAAAAAAACTACATGAGAAGAAATCTAAGGGACCAATTTCATCAAGGCACATGGAAAATTGTGACCATTAGGAAAATTGCAATTGAAGTCAATGGAATTCAAATCCAATTACTCATTGAAGCTCTTTGGGTTCTACTTGTTCATCTTTGTCAGGATTCCTTCTAAAATCAAACAAATCTATCCAAACAAAGATATATAGGAGCTTCCCATTATAATGGAGTGATCAGGTGGAATTTGAACATCTATATCTCAAGTTCCTCAATTTGAACATTCTAGGAATAAATTGCTGCTAGAATAGATACACTTTATTACTACATGCTTGAACTCCAACATCCTGGTATTCTGGTAACTGGCACATCTTTGCAACGAACCCTATTCCAACATGAGCTCCTTAAGTGCATCATCAAACCTGGTAATAACATCATGTTTTTTTTCCAATACAATTTTCCTGAGCATCCATACCCAAGCTTTGCATCACAATCAATATCTCCTACAATCACAATTTCCATATATTTAATCCCTTTTTAAAAAAAAAAAAAAACATATTATAGCATCTCATGTAAATAAAACCATTATTCAAATGTTAGTACAAAAAATCCATAATTAACATATCTTTCAAAAAGCATATCATGAATCTTTGTACATATACCAGATCACTGGGATCATTAAGACAAATCTAAAATTTTAACATTTCATTTCACATTGCCACCTAGTAACTGGTACCTAGTATTCAACTCTACCCACTTACTTTCTTGGACCTTAGTTATATCAGAACTCCTTCTTACCAGACTCATGCTTATCGGACCAGAGCCTTTCACTTTAAACTTCGCATTACCTTTCGCCTTTTTTTTTTTTTGGTACCTGGTATACGAAACAATTACAATACAAAGTACTCTTTTATCAAATATTTCTCCTCCTTTCTTCACTTTTGGTGATCTTCCAATTAGTTAGCTCCTACCATAAGAGTTATATTTTTTTACTTGGGTCCCCAAGTATTTTCAGGCTTGGGGTGTGTTGTGAGACCACACAAGTATCATCATATGTGTGAAGTGATTATGCTAGTGTTGTGTGGTCTCACAACACACCCCAAGATTGTAAAGCTTGGGGACCTAAGTGAAAACTAATGCTTATGGTAGGTTCTTGTTAGTTTAGGAGATCACCAAAAGGTAAAACTTAAAAGATTTTTTTTTCTAAGTACTTCATGATTTAAGAGTACCAAGTATCGAGAATTGTTAGAGTAAAAGGTTTATTACTTAATTATTTAATTAAGTCACATTTTATTATTTCACTTAAGATAAACTTAGTTTGCATTTTGGAGACATTTAATAATTATTTTAATTATTAAATGCTCCGTTTTAGGTTACACTTTAGGGTTTCTTGATCTCCTTCATAAGGATTGATCTCATTGTATTTTCATTTTTATTCTCTTTGATTAATACATCTTTAGCTTTCAGATCTCCCTTTCCTTTTTTGTCTCCATCTCTTCCTTTCTGTGACAAGTTATTTGCATGCAAGTGATCTTCAGGTTATGTGAAGTTGGCTTTCTCAACTTCTACATGGTATCAGAGCTCCAAACCTATTGATCTACTATTCATGTTTTGAAGGATTTTTGGAGCTTTGAGGGTTTGGGGTTTCATTTTTGATCCAGGGAATACCTTTTTTATTTGGTGTGGTTTGAGCCCAAACAGACCTCAGAGTTGTGTTTAGGAGGCTCTTTCCATGTTTTTTGATATATAAATCACCTTGTTTTGGTGTAGTTGGCTCGGAAGGAAAGAAAAAAATTTCCCTAGGGCCATACAGATCCTAGGGCACAAGTTTCAAAGCAAAAATAAAAAAAATATCTATATATAAAAAAACTCTTTAAGAACTATGCTTGCAGTTTTAAAGGAAGTCATCGCTATCGCTCATCCAATCGTCCACCAACTTGGTAGCAGCTACCTCCCATCATCGTCGATCCACCACCAATTTTCCACTAGCCCGCCACTAGCCAGAGCACCACCAGAGCATTGCTCGAGCACCGCCAAGACGAGTAGAGCACTAGGGAGCCACTAGCGCCCCTTTTTAAGCCTTTCTTGACCTCTTTCGGTAAATCAGGCATACAATCTCTATTTTTTGAAAATGAGATATCATCGAAAAGCTGATTCAAAGCTAGATCTAGTGGTGTAGGAATCTTTTTTCTGATTTTTCCATTTTGCTATGTTTTTACTAGCCAAAGTTAGAACTTTTTTTTTGCACTTTGAGGGTGTAACTTTTGCGTTCGAACTCCATTTTGCAAAAATGAATAGGCATTGGAAAGGTGGTTTTGCACTCTATCTAGATCTACAATTTATTTCATTATAAAATATATCAAGTACACAAAACATTGTCTGAAGCATATTTTGCTTTTTCTAGCAAAATAGCTTTAAAAATTGTACTGGGGTTTGGGTTCTTGTGTTGTGAGGGGTGTTTTTCTCTTGTTTTTTGTAATTTACATCAAAAAACCAAAAACCTCTTTCATAAAACACATTTCAAAACTAATTCATTATGGAAAACTCTTCTTCTATTGAGTGCCTTACCACACATGATTATCACACCTAGAAGGCACAAATGACCAAACTTCTCATGTCAAAAGTGTTATGGTCATGTTTGGATGATGTTCAACCTCAGTTGACATGGAAATTTGAGATCTTTTAGCATAGGAATAGAATGGATGAGGCAATTGGTTTGTTATCTTTGCATGTTTTAGATAGTCTTTTATTCCATCTAGAGGGTTGTACAACTTGGGCTATGTGGTTGAAGTTTGAAACTCTGGTTACCCATTTTTTACTCATAGGTTCAAAAGGGTAGAGGTTATTTTAAATTGAGGAAAATAAGGTACATTTTATTAACCTTCTTTATTACATTCAAATATATAAATGAAAAATCTTGAAAAATATTACAACTACTGATCATTACATTCATACATGTGCATGTAATGGAGAAAGATCCAGATTTTTTCAGAAGACAAAAATCTTTATTGAATGTATAAAATATTCATTATCTCATACAAGCCATGAGATTAACTTGCTTATTCCAAACAAAATATGAATAATATATACAAGAATAAGTAAAGAGGAGAAATGAATGTGAATATAAAGAAGGTAACCAACCATTGCTTGGTTGGAATGACTGGTTCTCATGTGTCTTTTTCGTTGATTCTATCTTGAGCTTCATCCATCTCTTCTAGCTCCTTTCACTCCTAATCCTACATATGAGATTAGTGATGGTGTTAGAGTATAATCTAATCAATGACTGATAACAAACATTACATACATATCCACCCTATTCATGCATACATTGAACATAAGATGTACACTTGTTTTTCTAATGTTTGTTTCATGTGTAAATATAGGGAAAGTTAAGTTTTTGATTTAATACATCTAATTTTAGCACATGGGAAAAATGTGGATCCCACGAGGGTTGAGCCCAGTGTGCTGTCATTTTGTGTTTTAACATGACAAGCTAGTTAAGTTTTCCATGACATTGTTATGCAATTAAGAATCAACTCATTATTTAGAATAGTGAGATTGATAAATCTATTGATATAAATGGAAAATTAATGCTCGATGGAACCGCAGTGCCATAAAAACTTAGCAATGGTGTTTATCATATACAGTCATGTGGAGTTGCTGAAGTATTTACTGTACTGTGCATCATAAAGTTATTTTACATTGCATAAAAAATTCATATGGAAATCATAATTTTTTGAAGATAGGTGTTGAACAAGATAAAAGGGAGAGATAATTTGTGCAATGTAAGCTACAGGGACAGTCCCATATAGTGCTCAATATTTTCTTAGCTTTTAAGATAGCATAAATGTATTGATGATTAATGACTGAAATACATTGCCAATTATCATATACATTGAATAAGACAAATATGATTCAAGAGATGATCATGATGAATCATGTCAAGAGCCATAAAATTTTTCTTTCAAACACTGAAGGACATATTGCACTTTTTGCATCAAGGGGTAGTCTTGATAATCTTATGACTATCTTGATTATTTTGTTCATAGTGTGGTCTATGATATAGAAACAGAGTTATGAAACTCAAAGGGAGTGGCATTGTTCATCATATAATAGTGATCAAGGTCAAATTATTTAAAGGGAAATGAAAATTAATTTGAGAAGCAAGAGGTACATCAGTCCCTTTAGACACTATCCAACCATAAATACTAATGAGAAGTACAACCATAGGAGTTCAAATAAAGGGCAGTGTTGGAAGATCTTATGATAGTCTCAATGAATGTGATGAAGACCATTGTTGATAGTGAATATGTTAAGGAGCAGTCACCATGCCACCAAAGAGGCATTCAAAGTAATAAGGGATTGCTATAGGAAGAATCAAAGTAATATATATGATAGTGTTGGTGATGTCAATAACATTTTTCTTTTGAATGTTTCTCACCATCAATTGGGTTAGAAGCTTTTAATTATGTATTGAAAAAGATCATTCCACAGGGTGCTACTTTACTTACTCCGAAACTAGAGGTATTTTCTTTAATAGTTGATGGTCAAATAAGTGTTGAAATCAATGTTCTGTAAGGGGAACAAGAGGTTGTGTGAGACAAAAAAAATTCTTATATTGGATAGGATACCACCTTCTCTTCGAGCTATGTTCCAAATAGAGGTTAGCTCTACATCACAAGTGTTATCCTCTTAGTCATTATTGTAGAAAAAGGCGCTAGAAGGAAGCAAGATATTATCATAACAGGTATTAGTCTCTAGGGTTTTTTTATTTCCAAACCCTTATGTTTCTAAAGAAAGAATACATTAAGTTTGAGACCAAAACCAAAGGAGCCATATTTCTTCTTCAGAAAAATAGTAAATACTAAATGTTGGTGAACACTTAAATAGAGAGTTTGAGCTAAGAAGAAAGGGAATGGTCATATCAAACCCTCAACTAGAAAAATGAAGTTGCTCAGTTTATGGATACCCATATCATGTTACAAGCACAGTAATGATATAATAGTGGTTTGTACAAAGAAGTGCAAGTGCAGAAGATCAAAAATCATAAAGGCCAAGCTACACAAAGAGGTTTTTACTAGCTATATAAAGTTAATGAAATTCATGGCCCACACAGCCATGGCCATAAAAGTCTCAGGAAAGGAATTTTACATAAGCTAGCAGTGGTGAAACCCTATGGGTTTTATTGAGAATCTAGCAAAATATAGAATAACCTTTTTCCTTTCAATAGAGTTTCATAAATAGAATCCAGGACGTACATAAATTTATGAAAAGAAGAAGACCCATTCTATTTTTATTTTCAAAGAGAAAATACAAAAAACATAAGGCAATGTTTTATTGTGGAATATATAACTAATGTATGGGTTTCTTTTCTTAACCCAGAAACAAGATAAGTTCCTGCAAGTGTAGCCGCGTCTAAAAGGAAAATCATTTTTCTCTTCATGAAATGTATGAAATTTTTAAGATTACAAAAATCAATAGGAAAATAGTATGAATAAATGACAAAATTGTTGAGTATTACAATAAACGTAAAGCTGCAACCATTGATTTCAAATGTCCCTATGCTTTGCATATAAATACCAAGGGGAATTCAAAGATATGAAGATTTCATACAAGTAAAATGAGCACGAAATGGAGTGACTTACCAGTTCTTCTTTGAAAAAATACCGCAAAAAATGCAGTGGAATGCATTTATATGGCCATGAAATCCTTATGATGGCACAACCAGATCAAGAGAAAAGAAACAAAAATAAAATCAGTGAAGAAATTTGCAAAGGCCTTGGCCAAAAGGGCCCTGTATAAGCAAAAGATAATGATATTTCCTTATGTTTTTGCTAAAAATACACCTTCCAGTGTTTTCAATGGAAAAATCAATGAAATTTATAGAGGAAGTGCTTTTTCTGTACAAGATCTGCTATTGAAATGCTCAGAAAATATTAAGAATCGCATATAAGTTTCTCCATAAACCCTATGGCATGTTGGCAATGGCTTCATCCATAATCTTGGAGCAAAATAATAAAAGGTAAATGACTTGGTTTCACATGGTTAGGGTTATTCTTACCCTAAAATGTTGATAGAAGATGTGATTTTTATCACATTATTTGCAAAAAAATAAATATCATGTGAAACTAATAACACCCTACGACCTTTTGAAATATAATTCAAGTAGGTATTATTCATACCTTGTAATACCTTATGACTTATGCCTTTTAATTTCTTCTTTTGTAACTTACATAGGAAACTTCAAGACATGGTCTTTATTTGCACTCATGGCCAAATGCTTGTAGGCATTCGTTTTTGCATTCAATTTTAATGTAAAGCATTTATTCTAGTGATAACTTATAAATCACTTTAATATTTTCTATATACTTGCAAGATGGGATACATTGGCTCTTTATGACTAAGTCATGAAGGAATGGAGGATATGCTTCTATTTATGATTGAGAGAACATATTGGGAAGTTATTTACAATTTTCAAACATTAGGAAGGTATCTAGGGGTTGTTTGAAGTCAGTTTGAGGACAATTGGAGCATATTTAGGGACCTTTTATGATTTGATAAGATCAACTTGACTTTTTTAACTATTATGAGTTATTTTGGTGAAGATTCAGGTCCTAGATTTTAGGCTTTAGAAGTGCTTACAAAAATGAGGTTTTCTAGAACCTTCTATTGTGGAGAATCTTGGAGTTTGGCAACTTAGCCATTTTTGTAACTCATTTGAAATCAGTTTTGATAATGCATTTTGAGGAGTTAGTGATTTATCATCAATCCTTTCTCAACTTATGTATGTTTTGTAACTCATTTGGGAATATGGAGTACAAAAATTACCTTGGAATCCAGTGTTAGTTTCATCTTTCCTTCATTCTTCTTTTGGATTAAATGCAGATTGTGAACTATGCTTATTAGTTTTGCATTTAAATTTTTAAAAGTTGTATAATTCATTTTTCCTTCTTGAAAATACAAAAAAATCAAGCCTTTTCATGAAGTCTTTATGCATAAGCCTTACAAAATTTATGTTGTGTAAATGCAAGAAACTATCATCAATTTTCTAGTGTGTGTTTATCTTTTGTTTTATAATTCCTATCAGTTAGGTGTATCACCACAAGGAATACCAATTGCCAGTTTTAATTTTAATTGTTTTCATTAGTAATCTTCCTCCTTTTTCCTTCAAAATCAGTAGTTTAGGTGATATTACCAGCAAAGGAATCTAGCCTTTCTCGGAGGTTTGATCTTGTTCGAATTTCATATGTTTTAAGACCATTCCCATGTTACAGTAGATTGTTGAATTCCACATTCAACAAGGTGCAAAAAATCCAAGTGTTAACAACTCTATTTGGCACCATTAATCAGTTTTGAGCACTTCAAATTGAGGCTGAATTGACTTCCTTAGTACCTGATTCATATCCTACCATTGAGGATTTTTTGAAGTTCAAATCACTAAGGTCATTTTTATAGGGTTGCAGTAAGAATAAAATAGATGAGGAGTGCATTTACTTGATTCTTTCTAAGATTCGAGGTCCTTTTCAGATATTCTCTTTGACATTTTATTCCACCATGGATGCACTAGGTGCACGCTTTACCATGCCTACTTTTAAGGTGTTTTGTGATCGGTTGACATGAGAGAAGGCCAAGATATTATAGTTGGATGCTCTCTCAAGATCTAAGAACCAAGCACTGGTAGCTCAGTCATCGAAAGGGAAAAGACATAGAAACTGAAGCCCAAGATAGATTCAATAGGAAGTGAGAGTTCCTCCTAGCTAGCTCCTAAGACTAATTCAAAACCATAGTCCTATCCGAAACAATGAAAATATTCGAAGTCTAGCGAGTCTTCCTCCAAGACTAAGAAGGAATCAAGTGATCCTTGCAGTTTCTATGGCAAGGAAGGACATCTAGTTTCCAAGGGTTGGAAATGATTAGAGGCTTTAGAGGAATCCATGCAATAGTATAATATCACCTCACCTTAGTCTCCTTCCCAACCCATAGGGAAAGGTCATGCTCTTTCTACATAAGCCTTGCCTTTAGGATCCACTTTGATTCTACATTTTGGTAATTCTCATCATATGACACATACATAGGAGTTTTTCACCTCACTTTCCCCTACTGGCACTACACATATTGCAGTTGGTGACTCAAAATACCTTTTAGTTTAGGGTTTAGGTACTATTTCATTGGATGTTGGTTGTCTTTAGGATGTGCTTCTAGTTCCTAACATTTCAACAAACCTTCTTTCTATTGATCAGATTTTCCATTTTGGCTCTAGTAAGATAGTTGAGTTCTCACCACATGATGTGGTTATTCGAGACCTTCATGATCCTAATTTGGTTATGGCTACTAGGAGTGTTGATTTTGCATCTTTCTTATACAGATTTGATGGCTTTGGGAGTTCAAATAGTTCATGTTCCTCTCTTATAGCACATGCAGACTCAGTGAGCAAGCTTTGTCATAAGCATTTTGGCCATGTCAATTACATATATCTACAATAGATGAGAACTCAAGCACTTGTGATTGGGGTCCCTTAGATTTATTGTATTGATGGTGTATGTCAAGGTTGTGTCCTTGGAAAACATCACTAGGATTCTTTTCCTACATGTAGAGAAACATGTGCTAAGGCACCCATGGAGTTGGTACATAGTGATCTCATGTACTTTTTGACTCCTTTTTGAGGGGCTTGATATGTTCTCACTTTTATTGATGACCTCTCTAGATGTACATAGGTGTACTTTCTTAAGTAAAATCTTGGTGTCTTTGATTCATTTAGGATCTTTAAGACATTTGTGGAGAAACAATCTAGAATTTATATTAGGAGGATACACATAGATAATGGGGGGGAGTATGTTAATCAGGCTTTCATGAATTTTTGCATTGAGCATGGTTTGCAACATTAGTTTAAAATAGTTTACACCCCTCAACAAAATGGTGTTGCTGAGAGAAAGAACAGAACCTTACGGGAGATGGCCAATGTATGATACGGTCTCGAGCTATGAGTTCTTCATTTTGGGCTGAGGCAGTCAATTGTGCCAATTATATTCAGAATCAGATGCCTCATAAGGTATTGCAACATATGACTCCTCAGGAGGCTTGGACTCATGCCAAACCTAATGTTTCTACATTCTGAGTTTTTGGTAGTGAGGCTTGGGCATTTATTCCTAATGCTTAGTGGAAATCCATGGATAGGAAGAGTCGATCACTCATATTTGTTGGCTACTACGAGGATGTTAAGAAATACAAGTTGTTTGATCCTAATTCCAGAGAGGTCTTATTTTGGCGAGATGTCTAGTTTGATGAGCACTTTCCTCTGATGGATTCTCCATCACCATCTTCTCCCTCACTACCTACTCCTCCCTCTTCATCTCTTAAGGATGATGTAGATGATGATCCACCATCTCCACCACCACCAGCCACTCAACATTTTCCTAGGTGGGCCCATGTTACTATTGAGGTAGTTGGTTCTTTGGTAGTTGATCCTTTAGATACTCATCGTACTCATGCTCAGACATCTAGTTCTAGTATTTTGAGTCATGCCATTTTAGATGATCCTCAAAAAATTTCAGAGGCAATAGGTCACCTTGAGTGGGATAGGGCCATGGATGAGGAGTATTCTTATTTGATGAAGAATCATACTTGGGATCTTTGTCCTCTTCCTAAGGGAATAAAGTTGGTTCAGTGCAAGTGGGTGTACCATACCAAGTATGTTGTAGATGGTTTGATTGATAAGTATAAGGTACATCTTGTTGCAAAGGGGTTTTCTCAAGTAGAGGGTATTTACTACTCTGAGGCCTTTGCTCCTACCACCAAGATGAACTCTATTCACTTTGTACTTTCCCTTGTAGCTTCATAGGGATGGACAGTGTTTCAAATGGATGTGAAGAGTGCTTTCTTGCATGGAGACCTACATGAGGAGATCTATATGGAGCAACCTCAGGGTTTTGTGTAGGACTCTTCTTTGGTTTAAAGACTTTGACATTCATTATATGGTCTCAAGAAAGCCCCTCATGCTAGGTATGAGAAGATGGACTCTTTCTTGCTTTCCTCTCACTTTACACATTGTCATTATGATCACACAATGTACATTCAACATCAAGAGGGTGATATTTTGATTCTTGTGCTATATTTTGATGATCTCATTCTTGCAGGTAGCTCACCCTCCATGATTCAAAGTGTTCAAAGAGCTTTGATGGAGAAGTTTGAGATGATAGATCTCAGTCTTCTGCACTTCTTCTGGGTCTACAAGTTATTCAATCTTCAGATGTGATTTCCATATTTTAGAAGAAGTATTCTCTTGATATGCTTAAGTGATTTGGCATGCTTGATTGCAATCCTACCCCTACACCATTTCACTTAGGTTTTATCTTTTCTTCCACTTGCTCTACTCCTCCAGTAGATTCTACTTTATATAGGCAGTTGGTTAGAAGTTTGTTGTACCTGACACATTCTCGTCTTGATCTTTCCTTTGTGGTTGGCCTTGTCTCTTGGTTCTCGTAGGATCCACATGAGAGCCATTGTCAAGTAGCCAAATGTATCTTGAGGTACATTCAAGGCTTCACTCATTATGGCATTCATTACACTTCAGGATCCCCTCGCATTGTTGACTTCACTGACTCAGATTGGGCGGGTGATGTCAATGATTAGAATTCTACTTCAGGATTTATTTTTTCCCTTGGTTCTGGTCCTATCACATGGTCTTGCAAGAAGTAGTTTGTTATTGCATTATCATATACAAAGGTTGAGTATCGAGCAATAGTATTAGCTAGTCAGGAGATTCTACGGCTTCAATGGTTGATGACAGAGTTTGGATTTCCTCCTAATAGTCCCACTATTCTTTAGTGTAACAATCAAAGTGCCATTCACATTTCCTACAACCCAGTGGAGCATCAGCGAACTAAGCACATTGAGATCCACATGCACTTCATTAGGTTGTTGATTTAGGATGATTCTTTCATCTTGGAGTACATTCCTACAGAGGAGCAGGTTGCAAACATCTTCACTAAACCTTTGGCATTGCCGCACTATCTTCAGTTGCACTCCATGGTTGGGGTGAAGGAAGTTTTCCCTGGGGGGTCTCTATGAGGCCTTCCATCCTTCATGTTTTTTTTAGCATGTTTATTCATCTCTTTTTAGAGAGCAATTTTTCCCACTAGGTTTTCTCCTTTACTCCACTTTATAGAGATTTGGTTGTAATTGGGTAACTCATTAGACCTAGTTGTCAAAACCCAAGTTTTATTTCTAGCTGGTAGTTTCATTGCTTTCATGCATTTAGTTTTTAGCTACTCCCTAAGTTCATCTTAAGGGGGGGTGTTAGAGTAAAAGGTTTATTACTTAATTATTTAATTAAGTCACCTTTTATTATTTCACTTAAGATAAACTTAGTTTTCATTTTGTAGGAATTTAATAATTATTCTAATTATTAAATGCTCCCTTTTAGGTTACACTTTAGGGTTTCTTGATCTCCTTCATAAGAATTGATCTCATTGTATTTTCATTTTTTTCTCTTTGATTAATGCATCTTTAGCTTTTAGAGAACCCTTTTCTTTTTTGTCTCCATCTCTTCATTTTTGTGATAGGTTATTTGCATGCAGGTGATCTTTGGGTTTTGTGAAGTTGGATTTCTCAACTTATATAGGAATTAGGTACTGGGAAGCCAAAAGTTTAAAAATTTTAATGTAGAGTTTTGAGCTTAATGTTCCAGTCTAGGAACAAAAGTCAGATAAAATGGAATTTTTGGTAAAATCTGAGGTCTAGGAAATTTTTTGGTAAAGGCTAAGGTATCAGGTACCAAGTACCGAGTAACAATGTTAAGTTTAAAGTTAAATGTTTAATGTTTCCTAAAAGTTCGAAGGTCCGGTAACCTGACTTAATTAGAGTAATTACATGAGAATATGATATTTTACAAGCATGATATTTATGATGGTTTAAATTGATGATTAATGATTTTGTTTTCATGAGAGTTTTATGGATTTTTTAAAAGGGATTAATGTGTTGAATTTGTACTTGCAGGAGAAGCAGATTGTAATGCAACATTTTGGTATGGACGATCAGGAAAATTTGGATTGCAGATAGAATCATATCCAAATCAGGTGATACATTTCAAGAAGTTATATGTGGAGAAGCTTGAGTTTTTTAGAATAATGGGAATCCTGGTATTAAACATGCGGTGAAAGAGAGAGCCAACCTCCAATGTAACCCATCCCCAAGAGTAGAAAGCTCAAGGAAAAACCAAAATATAGGAATAGGATGATAAAGAAATCATTCTGAATATATGGGAAAGTTCCTACATACTATCCAGATTCAAGTTATTATCCTAGTGATAATAAAAAAGATTAAAGACTCGAAAGATATCAATGTGCTAAGGAATTTACTTCATTAGCAATTATCTTGCCAATTGTCATATTCCACATGCCTTGTCATGATTCATCACTTGAATTTCCTCTCATGTATTTGTCTTATCTTCCTTTTTTCTTGTTCCTATAAAAGATCAGAAGATGTTTCATTCTAAATTAAATTCAAAATTTGTGGATGTCAGAAGAGCCAAAACTTCGTTAATTTTTGTTCTTTTTTCCTATTTTCTGAATCATTCTAGATTAAAAACTTATATGCACATAGAATTGATCAATATCAAAGCTAATTTGAAATCTACCAACTTTTATCTTTTGTATTTGGTTGTTTCTTTAGTTGGACAAGACTGTATATTGTGTTGTTTAAGGGTGCATATAGAACCTACCTGGTGTCCAAATTAAACCCCCTTCTTTAAAAGCTCGCACCATCCTATGCCTAGCTATGAAGCAATCTGGTGAAGTATAGAGTGATTTTTTTTATCTGGTTAATTCTTAGGGCATGCATGGATAATACCCAAGAGGTCTTTTATTTTTCAAGTATTTTAATGCTTTGTTTTAAATTAGATGTTTAAATCTCAAAAATTATTCCAAAAAATAGATGAATGAATGGAAATCTATTGCAAATATTTCGTTTCCATTGTATTGCTAGATGCTTAAAGCTAAATATACTTAAGTGATAGATTTTTTTTTGAAATTCATGGAATATTATTGCATATCTATTAATTTCATAAAATTTTCTGATGACTCAACCGAGAATATCTCTCACCAAACCTTATGATTCCTTTTAGAACCATAAATTACCAATTACCCCTTGTTATTAACAACATTGTCACAATGAACCCTGATGTGAACCTAGAATGGTCAAGACCTGACTTAAACAAGCCTTGGGATTAAGTTGAGTCAACTTGAAGATTTAGGTTATCCTGATTTTGTCTTTCAAGTAAAGATAGGTTCTCATGGTCTCTCTGCCAAGATTTATCTGCACTGTTGGTGTGCGACTTGTTGAATACCAAAGATATTGAGGGGGGGTGAATTAGTATCTTCTTAAACTTATTGAACAAATACCATCCAATTACTCAAATGCATATAATAGTAAAGACAAGCAAGAGCATTAACAAAACATGAAAGCACACTGTTGGCCTCCTCTAATGCTTCAATAACTAAGGCCTTAAAGATGTAACTCAAAGATTGGATATTTTTACTAAGTAGCTATCTTGCTCATCATGAAGGTTCATTTCATTATCAACCCAGGGACGTGAACTTGAAATGGGTTAGCACTGTATGTGCACTAAGACTCTATTGTAGCCATATTAATCCTATAAATAGAAAGGAAATGGTGCTGAAAGTAAATTGCTTGAAAGGAATTAAGATAAGCACTGAGCATAAACCAACAACTAAACTGAACTGAAATGCATGATAGAAATAGAAATATTAGAAAACAAAAATGAATTCACTTTGTCTTCCTTGGCTACATGAATAGACACAAAATGAAATTCCAGTGGCTGCAGGAACAGACAGTTGCTAAAAATGCAACTATTTTCCTAACAAAAAAGTGATGACTAAACTTAATGGATGAAATTCTCAACAATTGGGACCCCTTGGGTGAGTTTCCCTTGAAACTAACTCAGATGCAACAAACTTATAATGACATTTTATTCATTGAAAACATGATTACAACGTAGCAACAACATAACTATATTTCTTGAAAACTAAAAATGCAAGTACAATATCAAAACATTCAACCTTCTAAGAAGGAGCAACTGATTATTATTTATAGAAAGAAAAATCCTAACTCACTTAACTAACAAGGCAGTTGACTCCAATAGATTATGAGGATTCCATTTATTGAAAGCATGAAAAGAAAGAGGTTATGCATGTGCAAGATTTGGTCAAATCAATCCTACCTCAATGAAGATTTAGCATAACACCACCTCCTATATCTACTCAACTAATAGAAAAGATCATTAAAAGTTAACTTCTACATGAGCTAGAAGTTTCCAACTACAAAATTCATTAATGCCCATCTTCATTTAACTTCTTCAATAACTGGAAGTTTGGCATGAACTCCTTCCACCTTGCAAGCTCCATTTATATTTGTATCTTTATCTGAACCTGTATTAAAAAATTAGCATGCACAAGTAACTATATATCCATAATCACTTTAGGATAAAATTCATTCAATATAAATATATCACATAGTAGGTTAATATCATTAAAGGTTATAGGAATAAGTTCATGTCTAAGGTTCATAAGTTCAGGAAAATAACATAGAAAGTATTGGTAACTAGGTACTAAAACCCATAGTAACACTAACAAACATATGATAAAAACTTAAAAATACTGAGTCATTATTTGGACTCGTCATCTCCCCGCAACCTAATGTTCTACTAGTCCTCCAGTAGAGGGAACTTAACTCCTTTGTCTTACTATAGCCCTAAAATAAAAAACTTTTGTCTATGCCTTATCAGTTTCTACAATATCCGAGTTTGGATCCCAGTAGAACCTATGCTTACTTTCCAATTTTCCCCACCTTGGCCTTTATGCATTTATATCATACTGAAAATTTATGTAGTCAAGCATTGAACACAATAGAATAGGTGGCTAGAATATCAATGGAAGCCAATATTTATGCCTTGTTCTTCCAAGGTGCATGTACTTGATGCTTCTTTTACAAGCCACATGATAATTCTATAGGGAATGGGGTTTAGCCTATTTTAACTAATTTGGATACTCATTCCATCTTGGTGACAAGTATCCTAGTACTATTCTTCATGTAGTAGTAGCTACCTACTCATATCCCATGTATGTCTCCTCTCTAAAAGGCATGATCCTTTGTTTGTATGATGGCATGTAGAGAAACCTGTGCCATGTGTTAAAGATTTCGGTAGGATTAGTTGATTTAACTCTTATAAACAAGAGTGCACAAAAATCCTTTTCTCTGTATGCTTTGAATTTTTCCCCACAACTATTTTCATTCTGAATCTATGAAATCAATGCTCTCAAATGAACATCCCCAGTGTACAACAATGGATTCCACTCATGATCATTAGGAACAACATAGTTATGTAGATATAATTCACATAGGAAATTTTAAACTTTTGGAGGAGAGGATTGGTAAGTTTGAAAAAATTCATGAGGGGTTTCAATGGAAAGGCTTAAACCAGAAACAACCCTTGATAACTTGAAAGAAAGATAGCACTCTTTCAAATGTAATGCATATACTCATGGTGGAGTCCTACACTATAGGATTTTTGATACTAGGGTCACCACGTTGCTTACATTTTCTTGCAATGTAGTAATTTGTGCATTCTTTTCCTCAATTTCCTTTTTCTTCCTATCAATATCCTCCTGTAGCTTGTGTTTTTCTCTTCTCCATTCTCTTTATTTTTCCTACATCTCCTTCCATAAATTTAGGGCTACAAATGCCCATGAAAAAGTAGGTATGTGCATTCCAACTATGATATTTCCCTATGTTGGTTTCTAATATTCAACTAGCTTTGTAACAATAGCGAGCATCGATTCTTGTTGCTCAACAACTAGATGTTCATCCTTCCTTTCAACCTAGTGTTTAGCTTGCTCTGCAATAGCAACAAGTTCTTCCAACCTAATATTTACCTACTACCTAGGTATCTTTGTCAAGTCTACCTCTATCAAATCTATATTTCCCTACACTCTTGGAGTCTCTTCCTTCTCCTTAGGTATCTTACTAAGTCTACGAATCCTTCTTGGAGGCACATTAGGAGTAGACTTAGTCAATTTTGGTTTCTTGGGAAGACTTTGGTTTTTCTCAACGACTGCAAGAACTTCAGTTTCCATAATTTTTTTCCTTCCTAGGGCTAGGGTTTATCTTCATTGGATCTTTCTTCCTAGCCTTTTCTTTTCTACTCTATGCTTCTCTCATTTTTTCTTTCTCTTTCCTAACAATAGCTCTAGCACATGGTGTATTTTTTAGGGGAAATATCACTATTAGGGTCCAAAGATGAACTCTTTTCATCTATACACTTAAATTCAGAAGAAATGGTTTCAGCTGTAGGAGGGTTTGCACTAGATGTTGCTCTATAAGTTGAAGCTCCAAGAGTTATTTTAACAACCCTCTCATCTCTCCTAAGCCTATGAGTTAAGGGACAACCTCTTAGACCCACATTTTCTTGCTTGAATTCTCTAATTTTCAAAAAAAATTCCCATGACATGCTAGACACATCTTGCAAAGATTTTTCAACAAGAAATTTAATCAAACAATGATGGGAAACAAAGTTTTCCCTACGTTTTTGCATTTAAACAACCATAATTGCAAGGAGGTTGTACAAAAAATTTGGTACATTCAAATTTTACAAGCACATTAGATGACATCAAATTTTGAAATGTATGGAATGTAGACAAGATTGGAGAGCCTCACAAGTAATTAGTTTGACATTAAAAATAATAACTTGTTTCCATTTCTTTGGAAAATAAAGTCTCCTTGTACCTTTCTTGTCCACCACAATTGGAGGATCATTAGGCTCTGTGAACTCTGCCCTAGCTAACCTAGCATCCTCAATAGTAGGATAGGACTCTCCTACAATAGGTAAACCCATCACTTCTACAATTTTTTCCTCAATAGCTATGACTTTTAACCCCTTAACCATTGCTTCACCGTTTGAAAATGTATGTGCAAACTTCAAGGCAATGTCTTCATCGAAACTATCTAGCTTCAAAAAATAGTCCAACTAGTTGTAGTTCCTAAATTCTTGTTAATATAGTACATTTTGCAAAATTACATCATGAATAGTTGGTTCATTTATGATTAGCTAACCTCCCATTGTCTTACACACTTCTACAAAGACTCCTTCCTATAATCCCTTAGCCAAAAACTTGTTGTCTCTTTTTTCTTCCTGCAATTCTTACCAATGGAAAAACCAATGTCAAAACCTCTCAATTTCAACTTTCAAATATCATTATTATTTTGACCATGGTAGTAGTCAAACATAAATGAGGGTACTATTAGAGAAAATGGTGTCAACTCAATGTCACATTATGCATGCAAAATGTCATATCACTTCATCATTCAAATTTAATTCAAATTTTCCACCACATTGGTGCATGGGGTGTGACTGATGACATGTGTGACATATAACACATAAGAAAATACTTCCCCTCAACCTAAATTAAGGTATGTGTCCACACAGGTTGGAATAGGGGTTGAATAAAATAGGGCATTTAAAGAGGGGTTGCTATGCGAAATATAATATTAAAGTATAGTAATTAAATGAATGAATGCAAGGTAATGAATATACATTAAGATCTATGTATGTACCTGAAAAGGTGGAACATCTTTTCCAAAGAATGTGGAACAAAGTACCAGTTATCATAAAATTATAGTTGGGCAATTAAATGAAGTGGAAGTGGAGTGATGTGGAAGAGAGAGAAGATGGAATGAATGAGTAGAGAACTTATTGATGGAGAAATTAATTCCCAAAAAAAGTGGAAATCTTTATTATGATTGCATGCATGCCTTTGATTAGCCAAAAGGTTGAATGTTAGGTCCACTTCCTTTGACTATAGTAAATTCAAAGTTCTCGTACTTAATGAATTATTGCATGAACTCCTGCTTTGAGGTAGAATTATGATACAACCTGATTCAATGACCATTGAACACGAGCTTAAATCTAACATGATCATTTTTTGTGAGCTAAACAACACCACTGGAAAAGACTTATGCAATCTTGTATGGTCCCAACCATTAGGTTTGAAGCTTACCCAAGTTATCATTATATCGGAAATCATAAAGAAGTTCCCAGTCACCTAGATGGAACTTCTTATCTTTTATGTATTTGTCATGCCATCTAATTCTCTAATTTTGCACCATCTCGGTATGATGGAGAGCCAATTTCCTCATTTCATCCAAGGTATTCAGTTGCATTATCCTATCCTTTTGTGCCTCAAGTATGTCTATTCCAAGGTCTAGTGTTTTCCTTAGTGTCTTGTGTTCAAACTCTATAGGAATCACTATTTTTTTCTCATATAAGAGTTCAAAGGGAGTAAAACTAGTTGTGGTTTTCCAAGTGGTTCTATAGGCCCAGAAAACTTTGGGCAACCTATTTTCCCAATCCTTTTTTTGGAGTGCTACTTTTTTGGTCAGGATAAACTCTATTTCCCTATTTGTTACCTCAGACTAGCCATTGACTTGTGGGTGATAGGGTGTAGATTTTCTATTCTTGAAATTATACTCATTCACCAATGTTGTGACAAGAGTAGATGTGAACTAAGCTCCTTGATCTGTGACTATCTCTCTAAGAACTTCATAGCATGTTAATATTTCTTCATAGAGGAATTCTGCAACTTTATTGTCCCTAGCATGCTTCACTACTTTGACCTCAACCCACTTAGTCACATAATCACTACAAACCAAGATATAGGACTTACCATTTGATGGTGGATCAATTGGTCCTACAAAATAAAGTCCCCATTTATCAAATAATGTGATAACTACTTGGGGATATAAAGGCATCTCATATGATTTAGTTGGTCTTCCCATCCATTGACACCTATCACATTTCTTGGTATACTTGCCTGCATCCTTATGAAGTGTGGGCTAGTAGTACCTTGTATTAAGAATCTTCATGGCTATTCTCTTAGCTACAAAGTTCCCCCCACAGGGTTCATCATGGCATGCATGTAGTATGTCATAAGTTTCATTCTCTCTTATACATCTTCTCATCACATGATTTAGTCTAGTATAGAATAAACAACCTACCATCTAGGAGAATGGAATTTTTTTCTAACAAGAACCTTCTCTCCTTGGGAGATAAATGAGGTGGAACTTTTCCTGTAACCAAATAATTGGCTATATCTTCATACCAAGGTGTGCTAGCACTGATCAAGAACAAATTTTCATCAGGAAATGAGTCATCAATGACTTGAGTGTCTTCATATGTGGTCAATCTAGAGAAAATTTTCCACAACATTAGCCTTGCTAGGCCTTTCTATGATGGTGATATAAAATTACTACATTAGCAGAAACCACCATGCTATTCTTCTTGTAATCAAGGGATTATTCATAAGATATCTTATGGTTGCATGGTCTTTATGGAAAAATATTTGATATCCTATGATACAATGTCTAAACTTATTGAGAGCATAAATGATTGCCAACATCTCCTTTTCTATCACTATGTAGTTAAACTCAATTCCTTGTAGGTTATTGCTAAAAAAATAGATTACATTCTCTATTGATCCCTCTTTCTATCCTAAGATATCTCCCATAGCATAATTAGAGGAATTTGTGTGAATGTGGAAAGGGAGTTCTGTTGATGGTGTTTTCTGCATAGCAACAACTCAGACAAGATACAAATATCCTATCTCTCTTGAAAGGTAAATCTCTATCAACAAGCCTCAAGAGATAACCCCAAGGTCTCTAATGTTAGGTCTTGACAATGCATAAACAACTCAGTGATAATATGTGAAAATGTTGGTAATCACAAAGGGACCTTACTACAAGCAAATACTGAATTCTCAAATTTATCAGATCTAGCAATATAGTGATACTTCAAATCCCAAATCTAACCCAAATAATAAAAGAAATAGCACAAGAGATAAGGGTTTCAAAGAGATATCTAAAATTAACACTAATCCTAAGATTAACAATGCAAATGACAAAATACTTGAAATGGAGCAATCCCTCAAAAACTGATTCCTGCTTGACCCAAATGAATTTGCAATCTTACAAAAATAGTGCAATCTTCTAAGGCATTAAAGATTTTCAGATTATGAACATTCATCCAAAACAACCCTATTGCAATTTAAATGAACAAATATCCACAATTGAACTAAGCACAATGAATATTAAAGTCTAGGCTAACTTTGCAAAGCAACTAATAGTTAGCTAGCTACAAAAATTATAGACTAGGGATTGCTAAAAACACTTTAAGCATCAAACCATAGACATCATTGAATCATATATAAATCTAAATCTAACTTATGCGAATATTTCTCAAACAATCTCAAAAGATAGAACAAAAAGAACCATGCAAGATAAGTTAACACAAGAGAGATCACCAAAACACAATGTCTTCAATTGTATTGAATCATCCAATAATAGCAACAATTCTAATGTTCTGTGTTACAACACTTTCTCAAAATGAACTAACTTCTAGCCCTAACTCTTGATATACTGCTTAATTTTCTCCAAAGTGAAACTACCTAACCCTTTCAAATTAGAGATCACATCCTATGTCGGCCCAAATAGGATTAAAAAATGATTGGCCCCCAAAACAAGTCGGCCAAGAGGAATTCAAAATAAAGTAAAGTATGCATTAAATGCATGTACTCCATCTAGGTCATCCTAGGATTTTGAACATAGCTTGGTCCAATGCATGTGAAGGGGAAGATAAAAAATGGGGAAGCACAAATTCTGATGAGGCATTGTATTAACTACTCTCCCCCCATCCTTATATCGCTCCATCCTATCATGGACCATAAAAAATATCTTCTCCAAGTCTACTATAGGTGCCATAGTTAATACCTTAATTTTCCTTTCAATGGACTTAAAGTCCTCTCTTGACTATTCTACAACTTTATCTCAATCAACCTTCATGGTTTGATACTTATCCATTACTACAATGTAAGTGGTTGCATCATCTAATTGATGTTCAATGGCTGGGTCCTCATTGATAGGAGAATATATATCACACCACCATTTTCTCAATTTCTCCAAGCTCAAATTATTTGGTACAAACCTTTTTCTTCCTATCATAACTTTGAAGAAATAAATGCACTTGTTGTAGATCCCAGTCAGAGTGTCTTCAATTTTCTTCCCTTGCTTATGTACCTTCTTTAAAATTATTTTCCTTATTTGCAACACTTCAAACCATTCCCAGGGTTTTGCAACTTTGGATGAAGGAAGAATTCCATCACTTACCAATTTGTCTTCAATGTTTTCCATGATGGTTTTGGTCTTTTGCAACAAGAGGTCCACATCCTCCCTATCCTAAGCTAGTACATTCCTTAACCATTCTATTGATCCCATAGCATCTCCACCAGTTGAAAAGATGTATTTGATAGCAGTATCTCCTTTAGCTTGCACTCCCTACAACCAGCTCATTGTAGCACGTGTAGTGGTTTTCATCTTCTCCAACTCAATAATTGTTTCTTGTGGTAGAAAACTTGCAATAGATGATGAGGAGCTGATGGATTGCAAGGGTTTCATCAAGTCCTACAGATACCTCTTAAGTTTATCATTCTCCTTCTTCAAATCTTGCTTAGCTTGTACCTCTTTCTTCAATCTACTCAAGATAGTAGCACTAGAACCTTCAAATTCTTCAACTTCCTGGATCATAGAGGTGGGTCCCAAGCCAATATTTTGTACATTGTAATCCTCACCAGTCACTTCATCTTTATTCTTATCTAGAATAGGGATGGCAATGTGAATCACCCTATTATTAGCTTCATCTCTCTCAATCCTAAAGATAACCCTAGCTTTCTTCTTTGCATTTCCCTTTCCTATGTTTTCCAGTAATTCATCCTAGTTGGGAGAAGTATCATCTACCACAATTTATTTACTCTTTAACTCTTTGTCCAACCAACCTAGAATAGTGAAATCCAATTGTACATTACCTTGTCCAACCACATCCTATTGAACCTTGGGTACATCTTCATTCAAATCTTATTTTTTAGGAATCTCTTCAACTTTATCTTTTTTTCCCTTATCATGCTCTTCTTCTTCATGCATTGGTGAAGGAGTCCTAATTGGAATTTCCTCCCTTTGAGGAGGTCTATCCTCTTCATTTCCTATAGGTGAATCCTCATAAGTCACTAGAGGAGACTACAATACCTTTTCTATTTCTGCTTTAGCATTGTAGAGTTCACCCTCTTGGAATTCTTCTCCTCCTTGATCCTTGTAATCCTCTACATATTTGGATTCACCTGATACCTTGTGAGTCTCATGAGAAGGGGGGACATTATTATGCTCATTGGAAGGGATGGATGTGGGAGCACTTTTCTTTGGTAGACCATCTTTAGGAGAGAGATTTCTTGATCTTTTTATATACACATGTGTCTTCTCTCCTAAACTTTCCACATTTACTACTGGTGGGTTAACTTCATCTCCTACCTTAGAAGTTTCCTTCTCCTTCTATGAAAATCTCACTATTCTTCTTCTCTTAGGCATAGAAGCACTACCTTTTTTACCTTCTTTCTCAGCTTCATCCTTTGCAGATTTCTTCATCTTTGAAATGTGTTTCCTTTTCTTAGCAATAGGTTTTCTTTTCTTCTCTTCCTCTTCTACCTTCTCTACCTGAGTATTTTTAACCTTTATATTGAAAGGAGAGCCCACCTTAACCTTACCCTTAGGATCCTGCTTAGTTGATTCCTTAGAAGTAGAATGAGACTCCAAGTCTTCCATTAGATCATAGGTGCACTGCACACCCTCACTTTCCAACTCCCACATCTTGTGCTTGAGCCACAACTTAGTGTACTTAATCACTGGAGTCATTATCCATTCTAATTTTGTCTTCTCTTCCTCTAGCCAGTCTATTTCTCTAACCAATATATCTTTCACAACTTCATAGTCATGGCCCTGAATCAAATCTCCATCATCTTCAACCTGATCTGGAATGGACTTTATGTTGTATAGCCTGACTAAGTGTGCTGGTAACCTAGAGAACTTATTTCTAATTTCAAATTCATCATTGTTGTTGTCCCAGTAATCCTCTATATCATCCTTATGACTGTATTCCCGGCTATCCCTCTTCTATGCCTCACCAGTCCTATCAAATCTAGATCTCTTAGAATGGAAAGATATACCCAGAGTACTCATTTCTTCTTCAGAAGCATGGGCTAAATTAATAGAGGGTTAGGCCTCACTATTTCCTATCCTTAAAGTAAAATCACCACCAAATCTGGTCTTATGCTTATCCTTCTTAACGATTGCATCAAAATCACAAATCTTCCTTGTGACCTCTAGAAGTATAATATGATCTTTGGGATATCTAGGGAGTTTATATGGATCCCTCTGACAACCATCCATTCTAAGATATGAAAAGGTAGGGAACTAGATAAACCAAGCTCCAAACCTCTTGATTAATTCTTTAGCATTATCTGAGATCCAAACATGCTCTGCACCTTGCAATATCCTGGTGATGTACATGGTTAATGCATCATTCACCCTCCTATAACTTGTTCCACCTGAGTGCAATTTTGGGTATACCTCATAATTACATCCTTCCCAAACACACCCCTTGTGCTTCACAGTTTGCATGGATGGAACCTTGCAAGTGCATACACCAAGTAGAAGGTCATTGTCAAGGTCTTTTTCTACAGGACATTGTACATTTGTTCATATATCATTGCACTTATAATGCCTGACCACTAGTAGTCAATATTCTACTCCATCCTTACAATGACATGGAAAACCTAGTTTTCAAATACTCCTACACTCTTCAATCCCACCACCCTACTAAGAAGTGTGATAGCATCATAGTATTCCTTCCCAAACTTAGCTCTAAATAGTTGCTTGGGTAGCTTGGAGAAGTGGGACTTGGGTTTCTCTAACCAGGAATTGATAACCTATTGGGATTTGATGGCATCTTCATCATAATCCATATCAAAACCCACTACATGAGACCTATCAAGCATGTCAAAGTCTAGGCTATAGACATAGGGTTGAGATTTTCCAAAATCCTTCCTTGAGGACCAACTATCCTTTGTGTGCCCCTGTCATAATGTCTAGCACATTCAAGCACCAACTCGTAACACTGAGCTATAGGAGGGGATCTAGCTACATGTACCAACCCTAATTCCAATATCCTTCTAGCTAACAAAGGGAGGTTATGTGTTGCCATCCTTGCCTTAAATTCTTATAATCCCACAACCCAACATTTGTATCAGTAACCTCTAACCAGATGGAAGTTAGCTTGCTCTATGGGATTCTACTCTTTATATCCATTTTCATCCTATTTTCCTCAGAGATAGTAGACCCTTCAGCACTTGGATCCATTATCCTACCTTTGGTCCTTCCAACAACAACTAGACTTGATTCTTCCTGCATTCAACAAAGAGACCATAATAAAGATCCATCACAACACGAAATTCAAACTAATCCATAATAAATGATATATTCATCCTCAAGACAAGTCCCATAATGAAAAAATCCATAGAATCTCATAAATATTACTTTCTTCAAAGTTCATATTTATAGTCTTCTCATAGAATTCAGGCCAGAGAGGAATTTTGGGAAATTCCAAGCTAGACAAAATTTAGTGAAATAAACACAAAAACTTCCAGTAATCATTTAATCAATCCTCATAAGTTAAGAAACAACATGACACCTCTTTAAATAACTCAAATTAATCACCTAATGCATAATCATTAACTAATAACTCATGCTATCTCTTAATTCCTCATTTCCAACAAAATTTTGGAGAACTCCACTCAGGACAAAAATCCACGAAAAAACAATAGTTTACGAATTTTGGAAAATCGAAGGGACAAAGAAATTTCAGTAAAATCTTGAGGAAATGGAGTTTTGCAAAGCTAATGTAATTTTCACATATTGAGCACACTTTCAAGAAATCGATAAAGTGATCAAAAAATCAGGGAAGTCCTAAAGTGAAGGAAATCCACAAGGTGTCCAAAAACCCAAAATCTTTGACTTCGTCAGGATTTCACTCAGATTGATCCAACAATTAGGAGGTTGGGGATTTAGCTTTGGATTTAGCTTGTTCAAAGTGAAAGATGAACAATCCATGTTTCCAATCTATCTAAATGAGATCCAATCAATATGATAAATGATTTCAACAATGGAAACCCTAAGAAATCGCCATCATAGCACAACTTGGATCCCAATTCATCATTTTCATTTCCACTATTCTTCACATGAATTCTCCCATGACCTAGCTAAGATAGGGTGACTATCAAATTGGACAATGGACAACAAGTTTCACTTCACCCAAGACATGATTTTATCAAAGGTCGGGGATTCCTAGGTCAAACCAGAGCTTGACGTGGGAAAACATGAAATCAAACTAAGAATCAAAAAAAGAAATGATTAACCACATTGAATCAGAGTCTAGTAGAAGGAAAGGCAGTGTGAGCTATAGGGAAGAGCATTGAACCCAAAACTAGAAACCCTATCCCTACTATCGGATCCACTACGTAGAAATCTCAACTCAAAGCATACACACACACAAACCCTGAAGAAAATTCAATTGGTTCAAAAAGAAAAGGCATCATGTACATACCATGAGAGAAAATAAATCGAAATGGTAGAAACTGGAAAAAAACCTTGAAGTCCAAGCAAAATGCAAGCGGTCACCAAAAAACCCTATTGCAACGATTGATCACAATCTCAAATGCACAATCCAACAATAGCATCTCAAAATCAAGCTCCTCAAATCTCACAACAAGTCAAATGACATGAAATTCTCATCATAAATTGCAATTAAATCCAATAAAATCACACTACAAGATTGTACAGGAGACATAAATGTGTCGAAAAGACAGTAGGCTTGGGAATCTGAAGGCACGAAAAAATTCCAAAAAAATCCAAACCAGACAGAGTTTTGTGAAATCCTAGAATTTCCAAAAACAACGCAAAACAACCTCTGTTAGGTTTTCAAAGTGTTTGGAGAATTCCACCCAAGGGGAATTTTCCTGAAAACAAAGAAAAACCTGAAATAAGTCCCAAAACACAATATTTTCAAAGTGTTTCCTCGAAAGGGGAATTTGCACGAGTAAGATAATCATTTGGGCACATGCCAAGGCAACCAAATCCTCAAAATCAAAGGGCTAGAACACCAAGAATGAAAGAAAAAGAGGGTCCCTGCTTTCAGCAGGGTGTGTTGTACAAAAACTGCACAAGTTCCCAATTAGGGCCTTTGAGCATAGGAGCATGGGTTAATGTTGTTTTAAATTAGATAATGCTATATCACAATCCACTTTCCATTGGAACTCAACATCTTTAGTTAAAATACTATAAAGTGGTGTTGCATTTTTACTGAAATCCTTTATGAAATGCCTATAGTATCCTGCATGACCCAGGAAACTCCTAACATCTTTTTGCATTGAAGGAATAGGAAGATTAGTAATTACCTCAATTTTGGCTAGGTCCACTTGAATTCCTTTATGAGAGATATAATGGCCAAGGATCACTCCTTCCTACATCATCATGAAACATTTCTCACTATTCAAGGACATATTATGGTCTTCACATCTTTGAAATCATCCATGTAGATTTCCATACAATCATGTGAAATATATGAGAAGATACTAATGACTACTCTTTGGAAAGTTGTAGGTGCATTACATAAACCAAATGGAAGCACTGAATAGGCATAGGTCCCCAAAGGATAGTTGAAAGTTGTCTTGTCTTGATCTTTAGGTGCAATTTGTATCTAATTATAATCGTTGAACCCATCTAAGAAGGAAAAATATTGCTTGCCTACAAGTGAATCTAGAACTTGGTCTATAAAAGAAAGGGGGAAATGATCTTTTTTGGTGGCAGAGTTGAGTTCTCTATTGTCAATACAAACTCTCCATTTAACTCCCTTTTTAGGTACAATCACCAAAGGATACACCCATTGGTTGTCTGAGATAGGGTAGATAAATCCTGCATCCAACAACTTTTGTAGTTATCCTTTGACAATCTCCCTTAATGCAAGATTGATTCTCCTTTCTTCCTACCTTATTGGTGTGCAATCATCTCTAATGTAGATCCTATGAGTACAAAGTTTGGGATCTAATCCTTTCATGTCATGGTAATCCCATGCAAATGTATGTTGATGCTTCTTTAACAGGTTTGTCAAAGACAATTGTTGCTCCTGAGTAAGCCTTCTATTAATATTCAAATGTTTCCCTTCTAAAATTTGTACTTGTGTGGTCAACTCAACCATGGCTATTTCACTGATGCTTGGAATTTTTAATTCAGATGGTAACAATGTGTGAAGTATATCTGTTGTTGTAGGAAGTTTAGGTGTGGGAGAAGTTGGCAGAAGTATCTACAATGGAGATGCATAACTAGATTCATGAGTTGATGGTCCCTCATGCACTTCATAACTATTATGAATTATATGAGATAATATTTCATCCTCTTCTTGAAGCTGCATAAAAGGAATTCTACCTATCATCATGAGTTGTTCCACAAAATTGATCTCCTCGGCCTCTTCACTAACATGTGGCCAAATAGGGTTATCCATATCATGGGATGGCTGAGCAGGAGGATAAAGGGGAAGATTTTTAGTGCTTCTGCCATCAGAAATAGTCATGTCCTCATCTTGACATCCAATGTAGGCATCAATTGTAGCCAACCATGGTCTTCCCAGAATAATGGGATACCCTCCTAATGTACCTTTAGGGGAAAGGATCATGAAATCTGTTGGATATTCCCAAGATTCTATAATAACAACAAGGTTTTCTACTATACCATCTAGTTTGATAGTGGAACTATCAGCAAGTTGCAAGACAATAGGAGTAGGTCTCAAAATTGTGATATTCAGTTGTTGTAGGATATCCTTAGTCATCACATTGATAGCTACTCCCAAGTCTATTAGAGAATTCTTTACTTGGATCCAATTTATGATGACTTCAACTAGAGGACTACCTAGGTTAGTGTATTTAGGAACAAACACTTTTCCAAGCATGATATCTGCTGCTAACTGCCCTATCACATGAACGGTGGTGGGGTCCTTCTTTTTCCTCCCATGATTTTTGAGGTATGCTTCCTTGATTACCTTTCCATATATGGGAACATCTTTTGTGGCCTAGAACAAAGGTATCTTGACACATATGTGTTTTAAATTATCTAGAATATCAAATGTCATTTGTTCATTTTACTTAACAACTTCTAAGCTTTGAGGAAATGGTGGGTCTAGATCAGATTGTTGAACTAGTTTAGGATTGGTAGGTACACTTGACTGAGCAGGTATATCAAATAAATTGTGTGGCTCCTCATCTTCCATAGGAAGATCAATTATAATAGGAGTGGAAGGAGATGAAAAAGTGGTTCCTAAAAGTAGATGAATATCACTCACACTCACAATATATGTAGGAAATTGATTGGGATATGCAGAATAGACTGACTACTGCTATGGTTTGTTATTTCGTTTCTGGTAACTAAGTAGGTCTAGGTGTGATAGTGTTTGAGTTAGGAGGGGGAATTATGACAGGTTGTTCAGGCTATGGAGGTGGCTGCATGTAGCTAGTTTCCTAGTTTGGCCATTGTTGTCCTCCCCTCCACTAGAATGTATGTTGCCAATTTCCTTGAGGCTACTACCAATTCGCCTAGGGTTGCTACCACTGAGGTGGATAGCCCAAAAATTTTGATGGATATGGGGGTTGCCATTAATTACTAGATGCATAAGAATTCATGTAAGGTCCACTAAAAGATAATGCATCTAGTGGCATACCTTGTCTTGGAGCCCATGGATTTCTTTGTGCAACATAGAAAACTTGATCATCATCACCATCAATTGGCTTTAATTCAGGTGGAATGTGCTTGCTAACAATATTGGCTACCATTTTACATCTGCAATCCTTCTTCTTTTTCCTGCAATGAGGACAATATTCTGCCAACATTGCCTTTGCCTCCTCATGTTTCTTCTTTCCTCGAAGTGTGTCAAGTTGAGTGACCATATTATTTATGATATCTAGTTTTAAATATGACAACAAATGAGTAATTTCCATCCTTGAAACTCCATTTTTAGAGGATTTTCCCATAGAAGATTGGTATCCTCTTCCCTTCTCAATAGTTGCTCTGGAGTATTTTTGACATATCTTCTTAATATCATCCTAAGGAACTTGGGTGATACCTCCTCCTCCTATCAAGTCAAGAGCATCAATGCAATTTTCATTGATCCCCCTGAGGAAGAGAAACTTTTGAGACTCTTCATTGAGTGCACGATGTGGGGATTTCTTCAAAAAAAATAGGAACCTTGAAACATAGTCCTCTAAACTCTCATCCTCCTTTTGTTGCATCCTCAAGATATCATCTCCTCTCATATCACTACGCTGACAATACTCTTTATACTTCTCAAGAAAATTTTCTTTCATATTAGCCCAAGTATCTACAGTATTCCTAACCAAGCCCATAAACCATCTTAATGCAGTATCCTTCAGGGTAGTACAAAAAAATTTAATCCTATGAGCATCAGTAGTATAGTCATAGCTTCTGCAGAGGATATCAAATTCAAACAAAAAGGTGTCTGGGTCCTCTGTTACAATCCCATAGAAGTTAGGGGGAATTGAAGTAGGAATGTTCTTGAGGTTGTCAACTTCATTTTAGTCAATGATAGGGAATGGAAAAGTTGGATAGTTAGGTCTATTTTGGTCACCCATTTGTGCTTGATGGATTATCAATCTAGTTCTGGTCAGTTTGCTCTTCAGAGGAAGTTTCAGAACTAGTCAAATTGGAAAATGCATCAGGAAAAGGGTTTTCCTCTTTATCTTCTTCATCTCTTGGAAAATTTTGAAACTCAACTAGGTGGTTATTAGGGTTAGGGTCATTAGGAAGGGATCTCCCTAAAGCATCTCTTCTCCTACCCCTATGCATGCAATATTACTCAGTATCATCCAACTCACACAAAGAATTGATGAAATAATAGTGGTTCATTACTTATTCTAATGAAGGGTAGGTAAAAACAAACTTTGGAGATACCAAAAATAGGAAAGAAACTTAAAATGACTTTGAAGAACTTCCTAGTTTGACAACATTCCCAACAATGATGCCAAAAATGTTGTCCTCCTTTAATGGTTCAATAACTAAGCCCTTAAAGTTGTAACTCAGAGATTGGATATATGTATTGAGTAACTATCTTGCTCATCATGAAGGTTCATTTAATTATCAACCCAAGGATGTGAACTTGAAATGGGTCAACACTATATGCACACTAGGACTCTATTGTAGCCATATTTATCATATAACTAGAAAGGAAATGGGGCTGAAAGTAAATTGCTTGAAAGGAAGTAACATAAGCACTAATCATAAACCAACAACTAAACTAAACTGAAATGCATGAAAAAAATAGAAATCTTAGCAAACAGATAGGAAGTTACTATGTCTACCTTGGCTGTAGGAACATATGCAGAATGAAATTCTAGTGGCTACAGGACCATGTAGTTGCTAAAACTGTAACTATTTGTTGAACATAAAAGTAATGACTAAACTTAATTGATGGAATTCTCACCAAGTGGGCCCCCTTGGATGAGTTTCCCTTGAAACTAACTCAGATGCAACAAACTTATATGTCATTTAATTCATTGAAACCATGATTATAACATATCAAAAACATAACTGTATTTCTTGAAAACTGAAAATACAAGTACAATATTAGAACATTCAACCTTCTAAGCAAGAGCGTCTAATTATTATTTATAGAAATAAAACTCCTAACTGACTTAACTAACAAGGTAGTCGACTCCAACAGATCAGGAGGATGTCATTTATTGAAAGCATGAAAAGAAGGAAGGAGGTTATGCATGCACAAGATTTGGTCAAATCAGTCCTACCTCAATGCAAATTTAGCATAACAACACATCTTATATCTACTCAATTAATAGAAAAGGTCATTAAAAGTTAACTTCCACATGAGTTGGAAATTTCCAACTGCAAACTTCATTAATGTCCATCTTCTTTGACTTCTTCAACAATCGATAGTTTGGAATCAACTCCTTCCACCTTGCAAGCTTCATTTATATTTGCATCTTTATCTGAACCTACATTATAACATTAGCGTGCACAAGCAATTGTATATCCATAATCACCTTAGGATAACATTCATTCAATCACATGCAAAATTTATATATATATATATATATCACATAGTAGGTTAATATCATTAAAGGTAATAGGAATAAGTTCATGTCTAAGGTTCCTTAGTTCATGTAAATAACATAGAAAGTATTGGTAACTAGGTACTAAAACCCATAGTAATGTTAACAAACATATGGTAACAACCTAACAAAAATGAGCCATTATTTGGACTCATCACACACAACACATGAACACCAAAATTTTTATGTGGAAAACCCAAAATGGGAAAAACCATGGTGAGAGTTAGCTCACAATATAGTATAATTGGTTATATGACATTACAAAAGGGTGGCTCACTGTCCAAAAAGGGAGGCTCACTGCCAGGAATCATTTTCCAAAAAGGGAGGCTCATTGCCTACAAAAGTTATAATAACAAAGTGGATTACAACCAAAAAATGAACTAATAAAGTACACCTAGCAAGTGTTGATTCAATTCCTTTGATACTCAATAAACTAACTTAACACACTTCATCATCTTTACACTTCTTCACATTCACAATTTCACAACTCAACAACTACACATAAAATCAAAACTATCCAACATATATATCTAACTCATCTACAAGCATCAATTAGGTTGGCCTAATTAGATGCAACCCTTATTCACCAAAAAACAACTGTAAGCTTCAATAATGTACAAAAAACTTTCCAAAATTAATCCAAACATGTACCGAGTTACAGCATGTTGGCATGGACCTAAGATAGGTCACACATACATCTGCACAATAGAATCAATTCACCATATTAAAACACCAACTATCCATTAGGTCAGCCAGAGATAGACCTAATAGCATAAATGCAATAACAGAATAATTTCAATTATCCATACAAGCACCTAAACACATGAGATTCTGAACATACAATCTTCTAACATCCAAAAACCATTTCCCAAAACCATAAGCAACAATCATCATTAGTAGAGGAATGAAGACCAAAACAATGGAGGATAGTAATTGCATACCAGTTTAGATACCAGTCCAGAATACCAAATTAAGCTAGAGATTAACCTTACATTTGCAACTCATATAACATGATGACATCAATGAAAAATCAAAAACTATATAATAAGAATGTTCTTCTTCATTCTTCCAACAATCTCCCCTTTTGTCATTGATGGCAACATGTGCCAAAATAATTTATAAAAACAACACTTGTCCTTTCCTCATCATAAAATTCTCTCATCAACATTCTCTCCCCCTTTTTCCATTACACCATTCTCTCCCCCTTTGAAATCAAGGACAAAGGGTAGTCCAAAAAGCAATATAAAAATTGAAAAAAAAAATTTACCTAGAGGATGGCGAGCCTTCAAGCTCCTTATGAATACCTTGCCAAGCTACCTTTCCATTCTCCCAACCCTTCTTTGCAACAATCAACATTTTGTTAAGGGTTTTGAATTCCACTAGACTTTCCTTTGCATCATCCAGAGTACTAGGAGTCAAATTTGTCTTCTCTAATTTCTCTACATTTTCCAAAGAATTGGCAACTAGGATGTACTCCATTCTTGCAAGGTCACCTAACTAACAAAATCTTCTAATGATATCCTCCTTCTACTTTTGTAGAATAAATAATTTGTATCTATGAGAAAAGATGGCTTTCCAAGTTTTCCTATCTCTATCCTTAAATGCATTGTAATTACTAGAGATAGTAGTCAATTGGGACTCAATGGAGTCCATGAGAACCTTAATATTTTGAGTGGCATCTAGCCACTTTCAGCAATAAGAAAAAATAACATTTTCTTCAAACTCACAATTTTGCATAGCTTCCAGACTCTTCTCAATATTTTTGTGTGTCTGAGCACACTTGTCATGAAGTTCCAATAGCCTTTTCTCTGCCAAATTCTCCTCAACCTCATGCTTTGTCTTCTAACAAAGTTTGAAGGCATACTCCTTAAAGGATTCCAATAACAATTTCAAATTCTCTACCAGAGTGAGAGATGTATCCATTGAAGTACTGGGTGTGGCCTCTTGCAATGATTTAAGAGCATCATCAATAAGCTTTGTCCCTTTCTGGTGAGTTTTTAGAATTTCTCTTCTACTGGATGCCTGCAATGCATCCCCTAACACCAACTTATGAATAGGAGAAATTTTGTCTAGGTCCACACTGCCTTGAATCATAGGGAGTTGTAGAAGTTTTAGAGGATTCACCAGATGGAATCTGATCTACTTGGATAGTAATACTTTCAAAACATCATCACTGAGGGAGGATTCTCTTGGGGACTTAAGAAATTCTACAACTTGCCTTTGATCTTTTTCATTCTTCTCGAAAAATTCCCCCTTTTTCTCTTCTTCTTCTTCTTCTTCTTCTTCTTCTTTTTCTTCCTTTTCTTCTTCCTTCTCTCCTTCTTTCTCTTCTTCTTCCTTTCCATCTTCTTCCTTTTCATCTTTGTATTTGTCTCCTTCTCCATTCTCTTCACATTTATCTTTCTTTCCATTAGTATTACCTTTTTCACCTTCATCATGCTCTGGAGGGTCGACATCATTCTTCTCTAGCTCAGCTTCTCCCTCATTCTATTTCTCCATCTCTGGAGGATCATTTACAATACATGTATCTTGAGGGATATCTACATCATTTGTTTCTAGATGAATGGCTATATCACTTGTACTAGAAGGGATGTCTTCCTTGACCTCTTTTGTAGAAACTTCTTCTCATGTCTTAGGTGCAGAATTGGATGGGAGTGCACCAAACATGCCATATTTTTCAGCCACATCTCTGATGGCTTCTGCAGTTTCTTTCCTTATATTCTTTATTTGATTCTTGTCCTTTTTCATCAAAGTGTTCACTCTTTTCTTCATCTAAAACATCTTTGAACATATCTTCTTCAAAGTTTCCAAATCATTCGGGGTCAAAGAGGACCTAAGTTTCTCAAAAGCATCATTTCTTATCTTCTATTCCAACTCAATAGCCTTTGATCTTCTCTTCACCAAAGCTTCCCACATTTTCTTAGGAACATTGTTCTTAACATCATCCCAACTAACATATAAGGTGATAACATACTGAATAGTAGCTAAAATCAAAATCTTTTTGTCCTCTTTGTATACTTGATCATAATACTCTGCTATAGGCTTCAACATATCTTCAAAATGTAATAGGGTATTGACCAATGCCTCAAGTATGAAAGGGGAACTAGGTCTTACCAAAGAGTCCTTTTGTTCTTCCTAGTCTAGAGAGGCTTCTACTGACACTTTTTCTTTCTTTGATTCTAGTTTGGAGTGCACAAGAACTCCAAAATCTTGTTCTTCATGTTCCTTGAAGGATGATACAACATGCACTCTCTTAGAACCAATACTAGCTTCTTGAGAAGGACCTTCACTAGAGGACAAGCTTCCTCTTTTATTTCTCACCAAATTTGCTACAGGGTCATCCTCCTCTTCCTCTTGTTCTTCAGTGATGCTAAGATTCTTTTCCCTTGTAGCTTTCTCTTTCTTTCCTCTCTTGCCAAGTACCACTAGAGGAGTCTCTTTCCTTTTCCCAGATCTTGTATTGGGTCTGGAAGGAGCTAGGTGTTTACTATTGTGTATTTTTCACACGCATGCCCTATTGAGTCAGAGACCCTCTTTTCTTTCATTGTTTTCTCATCGTAGGGTCCTAACTTTTTCCCTTTAAGGGATAGGTCATTTTGGTCATTTTGGTCATTTTGGTCTTCGGTCTTGCTTTGCCCTCATGCTCAACATTTTGACCCCATCTCAATGCTCTTGAAAAGCTTTGAACTTTTATTGGGCCCCCCTTGAATGATCCATACTTGAAATTTCACTTTTTGAAAGAATTGACTAAGTCTAGGAGAAAATTTTAGCTAATCTGAGGTACCTTGGATTGGCTGAAAATCCAATCCTAGGCCCTTTTGTTGAATTCTCTACTGTCTTCCATTAAATGCAGGTTATTTTGGAAAATAAAACACCATTTGATCAATAATTTTGTCAATTACTTTCTATTTGGTGATTGGATGAAAATTTTCCTCCTTTGTGCTTAAAATTCATAACTTTATCGATTTCATTGCCCCCATTTTAGATTTTTCATGACCATTTCATTCCTCCCATCCATGTGTGCTTTCCTCATTGGTGACCCTATTCTATTTCAAAGCTTCACTTGGCCTCTTTGTGCAAATCAATAGGTATTCCTTTGGGTTTTACACTTTTTGAAGGTAAGGGTTTTCATCTTGTTCAATCGGCATCCTCTTTGTTCTTGAATTTGTGTCGGTTTCTCTATGATTTGCACTTAAACTTTGGTCATATTTAAGGGTTTGTTTGAGATTTCCTTACCAAGTTTATAGGGCATGCCCATTTAAACAAAACTAGGGATTTCATTGGAAGAGATCGTGGGGAGCTTGATGCTAATGTCAATTGAATGGAATTCTTGTTGATTCAAAGGAGGGATTGGAAACCTTGTTGAACCTTTGGCTTTTTCCCATTACTTTTTTTGAAACACTAGCATTCGATTTCATAGTTTCATTGATAGAAACTCATATTTTGATATTTTCTTTTAGTTGTTTCACCCATTCACAAGTGATAAACTTGAATAAACAAAGTCATGGCTTGGCATTCTGAGTTGATTGATTTATTTTTACCTTAGAAAATTTTGATGAGGGAAAAGTTTAGTTAATCCAAGGTAGCTTGGATTAGTCAAACCTTAATCTGGTCAGCTAATCTAAGGTCCCTTGGATTAGCCAAAATTCACCCTTCTATGATTAGAACTTGAAACTCATTTCTCCAACCTCAATCTGACCTTGAACAATGAGCTTTTGATGTGATCTTAACCTTGGAAATCACCCTCTCAATATGGCATTGCATCTCAAGCATCAATTAACAAAGACTCTAAGTTGCAACCTAATAAATTGGTCAATTTCGGCTAATTCGAGCTAGCTCAGATTGGTTGAACCTTAGTCTAGCTAGAAATTATGAGCTAGCTTAGATTACTCAACCTCAATTATATCTTGCCTAAGGTTCCCCACTTGGGTTTGGATGAGCTTCTTTGATGATTTAACATTAGAATTGGTGTGAATTGATCTCTAGAATGAAGTCATTGGTTGCATATTATTGGTTATTAGCATTTTAAATGTGGAATGGATTAATTGCATTAGAACTTGCACTCATTGATTATTCATATGTTGGTATTTCATGTCTATCTTCACATGACCTCACAATGGCATCCTCAATATACACTTGGAAATATCACAAATGTTTGCATTTATAAAATGGCATTAGTGGGAAGTTAGTATTGATGGAATATGTTATTAGTTGCATCTTGGTAATTGGTTTTTTCCTCTAACAGATGCAAGGTGAAGTGAGTCCTGATAAGAAGATGAAGGCTTCTCTAGTGCAAGAGGAGGTCAGGAAGAGGCAGGAAAGAATGAAGTATGATTTTAAAGGAATTTGGCCAGAGTCTAGGATTGCATCAGCTTGGTCAAGTATTGGGGACATGAACATGGGGCATGTTGATTGTGAGGATTTTCACAAAAGGATGTAAGGTGACTCACCTACTTAGTTAGCTCAAGTTCTCACTCACACTGGCCTGGCACAAGTTGTTGGTTTCCCTCCTACTTAGTTGTTCCCAGAGTTGATCTTGGAATGAAAAAAGCATTATGATTCCAGCAAGAGAATCATCATCCCCCACAAAGAAAGTGGAGGAGGGAGTGCAAAGTGAATAAGTACTTGTTATTGATGAATAGGAGGAATAGATGAATACAAGAAAAAATTCCCTCAAAATATTCAAACATCAGAGGAGGAAATTCATGAAGGAAAAATATCCAACAATCTCGAGTGGCATGAGTTGGAGGATGAGGAAGTCTCTACCCCTACTAATGAAGAATGGAAAAAAATGATGCAGGATCTAGGACCATCAGGTTTTGATGCACACAATGGGAATGTGGAATCTGGGGTGCTTTAGGGGGAGCAGTCCAGATCCCCGGTGAAGAATGTAGGTAATGAGAATGAGGATCAACCTTCAATTGAAAAAGATGTGGAAGAAATTGTGGATAGTCCACAAAAAGATAAAGGTGAATGAGAAGTTTCCTTGATAGGGGAGAATGTTGAACCAATGTCCTAGAATGGCTGGAGAAGAAAACAAGTAAAAATCATATAATCATGTAGGAGGAAACTCTAAGTTGGGACACGTTGTTGCAATAGTGGGGACGGCCCAAGCAGAGAAAAAGGGCATAGATAGTGCCAAAGATTGCACGTGATGAGTTTAACAACAAAATTGTACATGTGGAAATTCCTCCAATTGACAAGTTCAAGGATGAAGTCTAGGCCTTAGATTACTAAATACAAACTATTAACCTAGGGCCAACTACTAAAGAGTAGGAAAGGGAAGAATTCGAGGAATATTCACGACCAATTCTTAGAAGGTTGGATAGTGAAACTATGGAAAAAGAGAAGTTCAAGAAGCAATTGAATGATGTCTATAGATATTTCCAACATCTAATTAAACCAATACAGGTCGTAGGCAGTGAAAGTGCAATTCCTAAAGGGTTGTTTCCCAAGGAGGAAATTTATGAAATTAAGAGGTTGAAGAGTTCCATTCATCATACCCAGGAGTGGCTCCAGGACGTCAGTAAGAGAGGGGATGGGGAAATTGAACAAATTCTTCGAGTTCATACAAATGATTTTGATTTCCTTCTGTATATTTCATAGTTTACTATGGACTACAAGAAATTTCATGAGTCAATTGTGAATGAGTTGAAGATGGTTTTGCAAATACCAAAAGATGACTTGGCATAGCTAGACGTCTCCCCTCAAGATGTGTTTGACAAAGTGAAAGGATGGTTGGAAACCTGGAATTATAGAAAGGAACTCCTATTGAAATTCCTAAAGAAGATTGCAAAAATACAAGGGAAGATAAAAGAAATACATGATGGTTGCATTTCTTTTCTAGAAATAGTGACAGGAAGGAAGAAGTTTGGAAAGAAAAATATGAATTTAACAACATTGTAGACATGGTGGCATGAAGTCTACGCCCCTTCTGATAGTGCTCTAGTTGTGAAAGAACATCTAGAAGATGCTTCTATATATATATCCAAGTTAGATAAGTACCATGAGTTGCAAATTGAGTGGAATAGGGAAATTACACAGTACTTGGATGAGTTTAAAGGGTATACAGCTAGAGTCAGATTCATTCCAATTTTAGACATAATGGAAGAAAAAATGGAAATTGTTAAAGATTTGATTTAAAATTTGGATGTTGACAAGTTGATGGGAGATGGACAAGTTTGTTGCCACATAGGATTCATGTCAAGTAGGCTGGAAGTGGCATTTTTCATTTACAATCCTGAAATAGAGCATGTTTGGAAGTTTTAAAGTACCTATGGGCCTAACTAGCGGGTTCTAGCGGCCTTTTTGTCCTTTTCCTGGATATATACTTGGTCAATCTTGCATGGTCAGCCTTGACCTGCCAAATTTGAATGCATGGCTACCCCATAATTGTGAGCCCTATTTTGGGATGCCCAAGGGGATTTTTTCCTATAAATTGAATCTCTTGTTTCATTCTTGGGGGTTAGACATTGTTAGAAAAGTTGAGCATTATTGTAAAGCAGTAGTTGAGCTAGAAGTTATAATTTCTTTGAGGGAAATTGTTGAAAACATTGAGAATACTGAATTGTTGCAAATCTAGGTGATGCAATATAAGTAAAGACATTGTCTTTTGGTGGTCTTTCTTATGTTGTATCATTTTGCATGGTTCTGGTTATTCCATATCTTTCAAATTTCTACAAATTTATCATTTGCATGTTAGATTTTAGAGTTAAATGTGATGTACTAGTGTTCGTGATTTAATATTTGAGGTGTTTGAGCAATCCAAGGTCCATACTTTTAGTAGTTTGCTGATTGTAATCTATTGTGTAAAGTTAGCCTGAGCCTGAATATCATATGTTGAGTTTGGTTGTGAGGGTTTATTCATTCTCCATCTTTAAGATTGGTTTGAGTGGATGATCATAATTTGAAAATCTTTACATTCCTTAGAATATTGCATTATTTTTGTGATACTGCAGGATTTCATCTAGGTTTAGCAGGATTTAGTTCCAAAAGGATTGGTCTGCTTCAAGTGATTGAGTCATTTGCACTGTTGGTCTTTAGATTGGCTTGTTTTTCTTGCAAATCTCTTTGAACCCCTTTACCTTTTTTCCATTTATTTCAAAATGTGGGTTAGTTCTAGGATCAAAGGAATCAAAATATTGCAAAAATCTAATGATTTTGAAAGTTCCAATCATTGCTACATAAGTCCCCTTGTGATTACCAACATTTTCACATATTATCTAAGTTGTTTCTGCATTGTCAAGACCTAATGTTAGAGACCTTGGGGTTATCTCTTAAGGCTTGTTGATAGAGATTTACCTTTCAAGAGAGATAGGATTTCCATATTTTTTTGAGTTGTACAAAAAACACCATCAACAGATTGGCACTAGAAGGAGGGTTGAACAAAGGTGACATAGTTGGAAGTTGGATGAGCCTTTATGTTGAAAATTTGAGATATGATAGATCTATAAATCTTAAAAGTACAAATTCTAAGTCAAGATGGAAAATAAATCTTATGTTTTTCATGATGGAAATGGTCTTCAGATTGTTTTTCCTCAACTTTGTGAGTCTTTGAATAAGAGATTGGATCTCTGGAATAGTAAGGGTTTGCATCACTATTCATTGTTAGACAAGTGTAGGATTCATAATACCTATAGGCACAATGATTTGGAATGCTTATACATTTTGGGTAAAATCAAGAGGATTTTGCAAAGGGGTATTTTCATGTAGAAGTTGCCTGAACCATTAGCCCCTATAGATCTAGGATTTATTGACGTTGCAGTTGAGGAATTTATGCAGATAGTTGAAGATCAACTTGTTGGTGGTAAGTGTTTACAAGATTTCATCTCATCTAAATGGTGCAGAGTTCATAATACAACCCATTTGGAGTTCACTTGTTGCTCATGTGTGGATGTCATCATTAAAGCTGGAAGATACCTGGAGTGGAAAGAAAAGTTAGATAAGGAATGTGCTACAAAGAGGCGAAAAAATTTTGAATCCAAAGATGATGTTGTAGCTGATGTTGAGGTGGCTCTAGAAGGGACTGAGTGTAAGGAATACAAATCTGAGGCATCAGAGTTAACAGAGGAACATTTAAGTGGATAGCTACTTGTAAAGATCAAGGAGGATGTTCTTATAGAGGTTAGTCAGATTTCTGAAAATTTAGTGGAGGATGAGCTACAAGAGGAAGGAGTTACCATACAAGCTCCTCCCTTCTAGGATGAAGATCTAATATAGACTAGATATAAAGAGTTTGTTGCCAGAATTAAGAAAGATTGGTCAAGCCTAAGTTATAGAGTCTACCTAGAGGACTTGTTGTTACCAACTTGGTGCAAGATACATGAGGAAGATAATTTAGAATTCACATCTTTCTAGTGCCAAGCAGCCATAAAAGAGGTGAAAGAACAAGTGCAACTACCACAACATGCAAGGGATACTCAAAAGGATACATCAAACAAGTCTCTAATAGAAGAATTTCAACGAGTTGTTGATGAATGTCTTGAAGAACATGAGGAAGCACTTAGTGGAGTGGTCAACATTCCTAATGATTGTGATTAAGAGTATGAACCAATGCCAATAGAGGAAGAATTTAGGGAGTTTTCTCATTTATCAAATTCTATTTTTTCCCTGTCTGTTGATGAACCAAACATTGAAAATTTACATACTTATGCATCAATGATGAGATAGCTAATGTGACTTGTATTGATATGCAAGAAAATTTGAATGATGCTAAAAATAGTAATATCACAGTCATAATTGATGGGATTGATCACATAGCTGCAAGTGAAAATGTGCTTAAAGGCTAGCCTGTGATCTTCTTCATGAGCATCCTACTGAGAAATTTTTGTGCATGACAAGGCTTCTACAATTTCCTCACTAATTCCTCATGGAAATAATCCAACAGGTGAAAAGTTCCATGTTGATAATTTTAGATTTGTTCAATCTAAATTTCACTTTGCACTACATAGTGATGCCTCCAATTCTGTTTTGCATGCTTCCAACATGAGGGGATTGTTGTACCATCAGTGGAGACCTCTCGTTGACATAGATATCAGCTCTTCACAATTGAAGAATGATGAATACCACATTCAGTTTATAGTAGTACAACATTAGGTTGTTTCTTTCCTTACTAAAAATTATGAAGCTTATAAATTTGATTATGGAGGTCTAGGAAAGACAACCTACATATAGATTGATCATAGTTTCAATGAGTTGCCTCAGTTGCTAATTATTCCTATTGATGAGGTTGAGTTTGAATGTTACATTATTGAGCCTTATTTTGTTGAACATAAAGATGAATTTTCATTCTTGAGGACTATTACCATCACATTGTTGCTTGTTCGTGCATTGATAAATTGTATGGGGGTGGGTCTCAGTTCACCTTGTATGATTATGAGTCACTTTGAGTCTCTTTGTACATAATTCATATTTGAATAAATGTAACTTGCTCTACTTGTCTTTTGTTTTAGTCTATTTTTGTTTTCTTTAGGATAGATTGCTTTAGGATTAGTTTGATTTGCTTAGTTTAGATGGCTTTTGGTTTGCTTTTGTTTTGGTTTGTTTAGGTTTGCTTTGGGTTTCAGTTTGGTTGTTGCTTTGCTTCTCTAGCTTGAGGTTTTTTTGTTTTCTGGCTGGGGAAATGTCTTTCCTACACAATAATTATTCATTATCTAGGACTATTTTGAGTATTTCATTTATGGACTTTAATCATGTGTCTTGAATGGATGGTCGAGGTCTTTTGTCATCGTCAAGTAGTATGAATGTTTGATTTAAAGAGGATGGGTCATTGGTTTGATTTGAACCTGAAGTATTCTAAAATATTATATCTTTCATACATCTTAAGAATCCTGAGGTTGTTGTGGGATCTTTGTGAGGTCATGTTAGGTGAAAAATCCTATTTCTACTTCAGCGCCACTATGGTTCTCAACCCTGAGTGTGAACTTCATTGTTCACAATTTGAAATGGAAAAAGTGAAAAGAAAAGAAATATCAAAAAGAAGAAAAAGAGAAAATGTTGAAAATCAAAAGAATGAATTCAACTTATCAGGAGTATTTGAATATCTCTATTGGGTCTATGGACACCTGGCTGGCAGTAGAGCTATGTTTGGGAGAATCACAATGATAACCTCATTAGGGCTATGGACGCCTGACTAGCAATGAGGCTCTATCCAGGTTGTTTTTGGACTTAGAATCATTTACATAGCCTAACTTGACTAAACTTGGTTTCTACAGTAGCTCAAGGAGGGAAATGAACTCACTTGCACACACTTGGATTTTAAGTTTATGGAAGGCTCAGTCTACCTTTGGTTCTGATTCTTTAATCTTGCGTTTTGATTTGTTCATCTGATAGGGAGATTGAACCAAAGATTCTGGGTTCATGATTCTTGTTCATAATCAAAATGCTCTAGAGCATTTTCCTAGCAGGAGTTGCCATTTGTTGTGCAATTTTCACACACATGCCCCATCGAAGGCGGGGACCCTCTTTTTTCTTTTGCATCTTTGCCTCTTGGCTTGGTCAAATTTTGGTTTTTCTCTTCTTGGGAGGTTATTTTGGGATTAAGTCTAGAATGGGTTTAATGAGGACAATATTTTGAGCCTCTAGGCAAAATTTTCCTATCTTGGAATTTGAAAATGGGGATTTTGAAGTGAATTTTCAATGTTATATGTAAATCATTTTTGTACCTATGGATAGAGGATGAAAAATTAGGCCAGGTTGCTTTTTGAACTTTTTGAAAATTCCTTCTAAAAACAAAAGTTATGAAGTTTAGGGGATTTTGACCTTGCAAGGAATTGGGGGATTTCCATCCCTGATAGAAATCCCCAAAATTTCCATTTTTGGAAATTTTCAAGACCCCCTCAAAATCCTGTAATTTTCCAAAAATAGAAATTTTCTTTTTTTACACCCATCGATAGAGGATGAAAAATTAGGTAGGGTTTCTTTTTGAACTTTTTAAAAATTCCTTCTAGAAAAAAAGTTATGAAGTTTAGGGGATTTTGACCTTGTTTGGAATTCGAGTATTTTTGTCCCTTATGGAAATCCCCTAAATTCCAATTTTTGTGAGGGGTCAAAACCCTAAAATTCCATTTTCAAAAATTCCAAACCCCCTCAAAATCCTAAAATTTTCAAAATGAAAAAAAATCCAAAATGATTTTTTTAAATGGAAATTTTTCCAAAATGCAATTTTTCCAAAAGGAAAATATTTTCTTGAAATTTTAAAATGTTTCAGAAAATAAAATTCTTGAGATGGAAAAAAAATTTCAAAAATAAAAAATTTCCAAAAATGGAAAGTTTCCAGAAAAAAATGTGAGCTACTAATGATGATATCTATTTTTTAGGATTAAATAAATCAAAAGGGGGACTTGCATATGGACTCGTGCCAAAAGGGAAACCTAGAAGAGTTCAATTCAAATATTAAAAGTGGGGCTTGCATAAGAATCCGTGCCCAAACTATCTACAACTAGAAGGAGTTTCTAGAAGACATGTGAAGTTGATTTCATCATCCAATTAGAATTTTCATTAATGGCAAGCTGGCATAATATTGTTTCTCATTGTTCCATGATGTAACTGCTTTTATGCAATTAGATGATGATGTACCATGAGCTCCCAAATTAAATGTAATAGCTTGATGCTTCTAGAAGTGCAATTGCATCCATTGGATGAATTAAATCCTTGCCATTGGTTCAAAATGTAATTTTCTATAAAAGGTCAGTTCCTTCTCATTTGTAAGGGGGTTAGATTTAGGGGTTAAAATAGCTGGTTTGAGGCTGTAAAAAGCCAGAATTGGCTGAGTTAGAGAAGTCAGTAGCAATAGGAGAAGAGAGACTTGAAATTGTTATGTAATACTGGAGAAGTGATGCAACTGAGTTGTTGATTTGGAAAACTTTGTATTTATCTTTGATAGTTTATGGCTTCTTGTTCTCAATTCTCAATGTTAGATGTTAGATTTTAGTTCTTTTGCAATAATGGTAAAATGTTAATGATGTTGATTGATCTCTAGTCCATACTTTTAGCAATTTTCTAATTGTAAGTCATCATGTAAAGTTAGTTTGGGCCTTATTTTGTGCTAAGTTCAACTATGGATGCTTGTTTACATTGTGCCAGTTATTGGGTATGTGAATGAATGTTCAAAGCCTAAAAATCTTCAGTTTCCTTAGAAGATTGCACCATTTCTATGGAGTTGTAGGCTTGTACTTGATCAAATAGAGATTTCTTTCATTGGGAATTTGTCCATCTGTAGCATTCATCATTATTGTGATTGATCTTAGGTTTGTCTTAGAAATCTCTCTGAAACCCTTATCTCTTTTGTTGTTTATTTTGAATCTGGGTTAGTTTTAGGATTAAAAGCATCACCATATTGTTGCATTTGATGAAAGTACTCTTCCAACATTATTCATTTGTAAGGACCCTTGTGATCACTAGCATTTTTACATATTATCTGAGTTGTTTATGCATTGTCAAGACTTGACATTAGAGACCTTGGGGTTATCTCTTAAGGCTTGCTGATAGAGATTTACCTTTCAAGAGAGATAGGATTTCCATATTTTGTTTGAGTTGTTGTGCATAAAACACCATCAACATTTACCTTTATCAAAAGCATTGGGTTCTTCCTTCACTACAAGAGTTGCGGTTGGTTTTGAAGGAGTAGTCCTATTGGATCTCCTTGGTCCCGATGATTCTCTAAGCATTTGTTCTTTCATAGCTCTTCCTTGTGCAATCTACTCATCAGTGAAGCCTTCCTCTCTAAGATTTTTATCTACATTCTTCCTCATTATAGGCTCTCTATGCTTCAAATGAACTTCCAAGGATTTTTCTACATAGGTGCCAACTCTGGGTTCACTGGTATCTTTAGGAATTTTCAACAATATTTTCACATATCCTTCAACTTCATTCTTTGTAATCTCATAACCCAAATGATGAATCCATACAGTCTGGGGTTCAATAGCTTCAATCATGCACTCATCAGAGGAGACATGTAAAATGATATCATCCTTGTACTTCTCAACTATCTTCTTCGAGATCCTTTCTCTTTCATTCATATTGCTCTTGAACACAAAAAATAAAGTTATTAGAGCATTTTCCTAACTCTTAAAATCACCCAAATTATGCATCTAGTCAAATATTTGATGTGAAACCAAGTTGGATGTGTCCCAAAACACCACATCATCTCTTCTAGGAAGTCTCCTAAGAAATTATAACAACAAACAAACAATCAAGGAGCCAAATTTGAACGCATAATTATTATCCTGGGTCATCTTCAAGTTCTCAAACAACTGCTGCTGAAGAAGTTCACACAAATTGTAGTCTACACCATTAGCTGCCATGTCATAATTGGTGTAAATAGTTGTAGTAGATACTGAATTATCTCTATTCGTGAAGTAGATCTTGTGTCCGATCATTATTACAACATACTTCACAACATGATTAGTGATAGGCTTTGTAGTAAGATCCCTCTTGTCATATGTAGCACTGGTAAGTTCCATTACCACTTTGTTCTTCATAGATTTTAACATAGGTACTAGTCTGGTATCACAAAGTCTAGTAACAACCTTGATCACTTCTTTAGATATAAGGTGAGGATTGTTAGTCCACAAGAATTTATGAATTCTACTGAGGGTTGGTTTAACATACTTATCATCCAGTGTGGAACACAAGTTAGGAAATCAATTCCACCGATCTAACTTCTTTGAGACTAGGTTTACATATTGTGGCTTTACCAAGAAATCATCTCCAGTGATTTCATTTTGCCACATGTCAATAAATTTTGATGTAATTGTACTCCTCATTCTTTACTCTAATGTACATTCTTGTGTCCTTAGTTGGCATAACTCCATGAGGGATAGATGAGAAGGAACCCAAAGGGTCGTCTTCAAAGACCTTCATAGAATACTTCCTATATGATGTTTTAGGCCTTTCTGACACATTTACAACTACAAGAGTTTCCATTCTTCACAATTCAAGCTCAATCAATTTCAAAAGAAAATTCACACAAACCTATAAAATCACAGAAAAGAAAAATACCTTTTCCTTCGCGAAAAACCAAAACTAGGGTTTGCACAACTCGCACTCCAAATCGCCTCAAGAATGCTCCAAAATTCTCTCTAATTTCTTCAAATAGATAAGTGATTAAAATTCCTTACTAATCCACTTTATTAACAAACAATTTTCCATAATTCACATTAAATGTAGTAGATTTCAAAAAGTTGATAAAAACCCTTCTACACTACACTGAAAAACCCTAATTTTCTCTACAAATGAACACACCTACACATTTTCTTTTGGTTTCTTTTTCATAACCTCTTCCTATCCATTCCTTACATCGTATCTTCATTTCAACATCTGACATGTAAAATATCTAGGGAGTTCATACAATTTTCTCTTAAAGCTCCCCCTAAGACCATGGTAGGTCTAATTCCAGAGGAATTGTCTGCACTGGATGAGGGCACAAACACATTTGTCATCTCTAGCTATTTTTCCTTCCTCCATATCTTTTCCATTTCTTGGTTAACCTCATTCTTTTCAATTTTCTTCACAGGTTCATTCTTATTTACCAATTCAGACTGCTTTCCCTTCTTACTTTTACAAACTCTTAAAATGTATCTAGGTTTATTGTAGTTGTAGAAAAAAAAATTTCTCTATTTTTTTTACCTCCATTAACCCTTGATTTGCACTGATTTTCTTTGTGTCCAAACTTGTTACATGTATAGTATTAGGTAGCAAAATATTGATTCATTCTACCTCCATTAAACCAATTCATCATCTGAGTTCAACATTCACTTGCTCTATGTCCAATTTTCTTGCATGCAAAAATTTGTCCGAAGAATGAACTAGCATACTGGTTTACTTTACTTTTGCATTCTATTTCCCTATGACCAAATTTATTACATGAAAATAAAACACCATTGAAATGTGGGTACCTTTGAGAATTTGGTTGTTTTATAGCTGGTCTTCTAGCAAAGTTCCTTGGATTTCTTGTCTACTTCCCCTTATCTTGAGTCTTCTAATTGTCTGCATCCTTGGAGATTTCATCGATATCATTTCAAAAACCACCTTTGTCTTTAGAAGGTTTCTTCCCTACAATAAACTCATCAAGCTTGGTGGAGCTTATCTTGAAATTATCTTCACAGAGTTTTTATTTCTCCAAATTTGCTTTCAAGTTCACCACTTCTTGTTCAAGCCTTGTGCATTCATCAGTCTTGCTTTACACTACTACATTTAGATATTCTTCAATTGTCTTCTTTTCATCCACTTTCACCTTCAATCCTATAACCTCTTCATTAGCTTGTTTCAATTGCTCACACACTTCTCTATGTCTTTCTTTGAATTTATTCAATTGCTCTTTCAAATTTTGGATGCATTCATTTTCCTCATCAAGTTTTTCATTCAAATCTCTATTTTCACTTCCAGCCTTGTCAAGATCTTCAAGAGCAGCCCGAACTTCTTCTTTATCATCCATTTTTCCAAACTTTAGAATCTTCTTCAAGCTTTTAGGCTTCTTTAGAGGAACCAAGCTTTGATACCAATTTTTGAATACCCAAGATATTGAGAGGGGGGGTGAATCAATATCTTCTTAAACTTATTGAACAAATACCATCCAATTACTCCAATGCATATAACAATAAAGATAAGCAAGAGAATTAACAGAACATGAAAGTACACAACACATGAACACCCAAATTTTTATGTGGAAAACCCAAAATGGGAAAAACCACAGTGAGGGTTAGCTCACAATATAGTATTGTGTATGTTTGTTTATTGTTAATCTAATTGAAAACAAAACACTAAATGAAACATTAATCTAAAGAAATTGAAATAAATAAAAATAAACAAGATTTCTTCAGAGCCGTCCCATTTTCCTCTATCTACAGTGATTTCTTTTGAAGCTGTTGCTCTCAGATTGTGTAAGCTAGGCTTCCTTCAAATGGCAACTTGTAGAACGAGTATGCAAAAAGGAAAATGCTTCACTATTCTATATGCTGATGAAGATGGGATTGCTGATACGGATATGGACAGGGGTTGTGATTATGCACAGGGGCTGTGAATGAAATGTATCATGATTCTATTGCTATTGCTATGATTCTATACTATCTATGCTTATGAAAGTACTCTATGAATGCTTATGAGTTGCCAGGAACTTTTCCTATAATATTTTGTATCAAAAGTCGTATCATTTCCAGTCTTGCAATTATATTATAGATTTTGCAGTTCCACCCGACTAGCAAGAATCTACTACCGTGAGATTGTCCTGCAAGTTTGAATGGTGAGATGGAGAGGTTGAGAAGAAAATGGGAGTTGAGAGGTTGGAGAGAAGGATGGATTCCTGTTCAACCCACGGGAACAAGCCCCATTGCAAATGTAGAAATTTAATTTTATGTTTTAACCATTTGCTTCCCGGAGTTGAAGATAAATCCTAAATTAAATAAATAAAATAAATTCATTTAATTTATTGTACTTGATTTTTGATTTTTTAAAACTATAGAAGATTTACTAAATATTTTGAACATTTAATTGTACATGACTTTAGAAGAATTTGAAATTTTAGGAAGATTTAATTAAATATTTTGGAAATATTTCAATTATAAATAGATTTTTAAATAACTTTGAAATGACTTTTTAAGAATGAATATCAATTGAAAGAATTAAATATTTTTTAGAATATTTAATTAAATAATATTTGTGGTTAAGAATACATTTAATCTTTTATTGAATAAGATATTCAAATGAAGATTATTGATACCAATATAAATAAATCGTAATGTTTATTTAATTAATTAAGAAATGAACATTAAAAGATGATTAAAATAAACCTATTTCATTTTGAATCGTAAATAAAAGAATGAAGAAATACAAAAATTATTTAAATTTATTTATACGTGAGATAGAATTAGTGATTTAATTAAAATATTAAAAATATTTAATTAATTACCTATTAACATGATGCACTGTTTTAAGGTGTATACATTTTACCCCTCTTTGAAGTGATGTGTTTTACGCATTGCTTCAAAGAATTTTGAATTTTTCCCCAAATGTTGATTGTCGAAATAATGATATGTATATGCCCCTGCGAACGATGAATCGAGCAGATTTTGAATTTTTGTGAATTTTTTGATTTTTATGAATTTTTATGAAATTTTCAATTTTTATGATTTTGAAGATGTCGATTCATCGTTCGAAACTAATGATTTGAAGAAATTGACCCGAAGAGACATGAAATGAAAAATTGATGATGAAATTGCCCCTGCTATGTGAAAATATGATAAAAATGCCCCAATTTTACCATTATATAGGTTAAAAATGTCATTTTCCATGTCATTTTCAATTTTAACCTAGTAAAATTTGCAAATATTGAGCTCTGAGTTGATAATCATGGCACTTCCAGTTCACCTGCACCGTTTCGAGCGTATCCGACGTCATCAGCGGCTAGTGCACTATGGACCTCCGATATGTGTCTCGTAAATCCCTGTCTCTCGAAAATTTTGTTTTTGCGCACATTTTTAATGTTTTAGTATATAAAATTGAGTTTTAGCACTCTTAACATTTTTCGTAGCGCATACGATTCTTTTCGTAGCGCATTCAATATCGTAGCGCCCTTAAGGTGTATCATAGCGCATTCAAGATGTTTCATAGCGCATACGATATCGTAGCGCCCGTGATAGATTTCGTAGCGCATTTGATCATTTGCGTAGCGCATATGATTTCATAGCGCACTTGAGATGTATTGCAGCGTCATTAACGAATTTTGTAGCGCAAAATATTTCATAGCGCATATGAGTGATTTTGTAGCGCTATTAATATGTTTTGTAGCGTAATTGATTCTATAGCGCTGATAATGAATTATATAGCGCATTTAACCAATTTTGCAGCGCCTTTGATTTTATGTTGTTGTAAATGATAAATTTGTTTCCAAAGTTGTTGGAGAACAAATAGTAGATGATAAATTTGCTTTTAAAGTTGTTAAAAACAAATAGGACAGATAAGTTTTCTCCTAAAGTTGTTAGAAAGAAACTTGATGTTGATTATTTGCGTTCCATGATGATGAAAAACAAATAGTTTGATTGATTCGTTTGCTTCTAAGGTTGTTAAAAACAAACATAATTGTGATATTATTCGCATTTCATAATGATAATGAAAAACAAATAGTTTGATATTCAGTTTTGGATTGATACGTTAGGATGATTTGATATTGATGTTGTTTTGATGATGTATGTGAACAGGAGAGACTAGGTGTTTTGCAGTTACGAGAGACTTTTCCGAGCACATGGTCATTGATTCCGCATTTGTTACAGTCAGATAGAGATGTGATTGATGCATGCGGCTTGACTTCATTACTTGATATGCCCGAGGTTCGCCTCAACAGGGCCCTATTGACAGCACTTGTAGAGCAGTGGCATAGCGACACCAACACTTTTCATTTACCGACAGGCGAGATTACAGTGACCCCCGAGGACGTATATCGCATCCTACGGATCCTAGTGATGGGAGAGATAGTTGTTTTTGATAGACGAGAGGTTGGGTGTACTCTTTCTTTGAGACGGATATTTAGAGATGATCAGATTGCCGGATACTTCATCCCATGGGGTGAGATTACAGATACCTATCCACCATTACCAGCTGTGCTTGCAGGATTCATTGGAGGTGTGTTGTGCCCCGACCATAGGTCGAAGGGGTTTGCAATCGAATGGGGTCATGTTTTGGAGAGTATGGTGATGCAGGGGACACGGTATGCATGGGGTACATGTATGCTAGCCCACCTATATGACGAGCTACATCATATCGTATATGGTAGAGGCCGTAGTTTTGCTGTTGGATGCTCATTACTACAGATATGGGCATGGGAGCATTTTGCAGTTTTACGTCCATTGACCCGAGGACATCGACCAGCTGGTCGAGCATACAGATGGAGATATGCACATATTATTGCTCAGCCGAGACTGGGCAAACTAGTATATTGGCAGCGGCTATTAGATAGTTTGGACACAGTATGCTGGAGGCCATATTTGGATTGTGAGCCATGGCCAGAGGATGCGAGAGAGATGCCATATGTTTGTACTTCCAGATTTTTGATTGGACGGACTACATGGATCCTGGAGAGATTTCTTGTGGGCGAGTATTGCGACAGTTTGGTCGGATTCAGGGTATGCCTGTAGGTTCGGCCATTTATGCACGACGACAGCCAGAGCTTGCAGTGTGGGGCCCACAGATTTCTTATGAGGCAGCGGTGGCAGAGTTCACCAGTTTAGGAGCACAGATGTGGGATTACCGGGTGGATGTTCTTGATGCAGGGGCGACACCAGAGTATGTACAGTATGTCCTAGAGCATCCACCACCACGTATGTTTGATCCTGATGAGGCCATTGCTCCTATTATTGCACAAAGACGTCGACGGAGGGACTCGGAGTC